>CM062351.1:1200000-1800000 GCA_031216105.1 Dalbergia cultrata
TAATTAGTACTACTTTCGTCCGGTTTTAATTGTCTTCTTGGGAATTAGTGGGGATTTGGAACATTAAAAATTCAATATATCTGAACACAAATTGTGTCCAGATATATTGAGTTTTCAATATTTATGTCCACATAAATTGAATTATCAATATACCAAATCTCCAGTGATTTCTAAGAAGATACTTAAAGTAGATGGATGGAGTAACTAACTAAAATATGCTCTTCATAGTATTTAAAATGATTAAAAAAAAAATTATTTGATTTATAAGTTAAATCTTTTGTTTAGATTGATGATATAAAATAGGATTTGATTTGTACATACTTTAAAGGTTTTATTATTCTAGAGATATCTATAAATTTACTCAATTTTTAATTAGGTTTTCATAGTTTAAAAATTTTCAATCAAATCACTGATATTGTACAAAAATTTTAAATCAGGTTTCTATATTGTACACATTTTTTCAAGTAAGTCTCTATTTTTGCACAACATAGAGAGTTGATCATAAAATTTTTAAGTTATTGGGACCTAATAATTTTTTTTTATGATATAGAAACTTGATAACAGATTTTTAAACTATAAGAATTTAATAGAAAATGAAGTAAAACTATAAAAACCTCTAAATAATTAAACCAATTTAAATCTTTTTTAAAAGATTAATTTTTATCAAATTTGATAGAACTTTTTTAAAATAAAGGAATCAAATCCATGAATTCGACAATAGAAAATAATTTCTTATTATTTAAACTAATTAGGGAGTTAGGGACTTAGGGTGATGCGCACATTCCATAATCTCTTCTTTTTTTTTTTTTGGGGTCGTGCACACAGTCTATAATATCTACAACAACTAACAAAGACAAATGCAAAAGGTTTGCTTTTTGGTTGTTTTTGAGTGCTAGGTTCCATTGGACCTAGAGGGAGATGCATTGGGTGAGCATCAAAGTTTCCTCTCATCAAGCAACGCACAACATCAAACGAGCTAATATGCTCATCAACTATTATTTTTTGACAGATACATGCTAAACATCCTTAAGTTTCTCATTAATAATATCGTGACTGGCCCAAAGTTGATATTTAGTGGAATGGAACCAAGTAATCGCCATCTCCCCCATAATTCAATTTCAACATTAAACGTTGACCCTAAGTCCGTGAATGGAAGTACTTTTCAATTTTCCTGCAAGTACCCTAACTCCATATTCTAAACAAAACCCATTTTTAATTTAGAATAAAACTAATTAATTTAATATATTTTCATATAGATTAATTTTTTAAAATAATTTAACGTAGATCTTGACTCTTAATTAAACAAATAATTCTATTTTATTTTAATTTAATAATTATTCTTATGTTAAGTTATTCTAAAAAAACATATAAAATAGTCCTCAAATTTTTTGACACATGCACATTACTATATTAATATGTTTATTTTTTGAGATGAAAAGCCTAAAAAATCATTTAATCTATTTTTATTTATATTCACTTTTGTTCTATTATTTTTTTAATATTTAAGATTTTTTAATGAGATTGTAAAACTTATCTGTAGAATTTTTCTCGTGATTGTGTAACATCAATTTATTTGGCAACCAACAGCACAAACTATCAAAGCCCAAACTCGATGGCGAACAATGGACTCAATCCACCAATTTTGGCAAAAGATCATTTTTGTTTTCAAAAAATAAAAAAAAAGAAGAAATGAAAGAAAGAACAGAGAACTCAAAAACGACGCCGTTTTACGATTTAGAAGAACACAGGAGGAAAATGTGATTCCGCATCGCTTCTTCTGTCAATCTTCATCTTCTTCATCTTTCTTCGATTCGTTTGTTGATTTTTCAAAGACAAATCCCAAATCCTTCGCATTAGGGTTTTTGCGAAACTCGCAGCTTTCACCCCCTCTGTCTCTCTCACACCATTGCATCCACCCTCCGCATCAAGACCATGCAACGGAGCCTCTCAATTCCTCCGTAGTTTCGCGAAAAAATAACGGTACGGAAGTAGTTACAGTGCTGAGTTTTAGGGTTTCTAACTATATATTTCTCTCACTGTGTAGAATTTGAATTTGATTGGTACTTTTTTTCGTTGTTTTTGCAGAGGCTTTCTATTTTTTTTTTTTTTGGTTGGAGTTTGATTCTTCAGTGTTGTGGTAGTTTTTCTTGTAGCTTGAATGATGTTTCAGTTTCATAGTCAAGGAGCTCAGAAACAGAGTTGTACTCTGCTTGCTGTTACATGTGGCACTGGTTTTGAGCAGAAGAAGGCAGCACCACAAGAGGATAATCAGCTCAATTACCCTTTCCCTGAGTTGGTTTCTGCAGGGCGTCTTGAGGTATTAGAGTTGGAAAGTTTATAGTTATTGTAATGCAGCTTGTAATAATGGCTTGTTTGGTTTGGTTTATGTAGCAGCACACCTCACATAGTGGGAATGGGAAAAATCTCAGGCTCTGTTTGGTTGTCGAAAAAAAGCGGTTTCTTTTTGTTTTCATTTACTGTTTTCAGTTTTGATTATTAAAATGCTATATTGTTTCCAGTTTGTTTACTATTTTTAGGATATTGTGGAGGAATTAGTGGAAACAATACAAATCCCTAAAAAACGAAACAAAATGAAAACAATGTGGCATTTTTTTGTAATTAAAAATAAAAATCAGAAAATAGAAGCTGAAAACCCCTTTTTTTAGACCAAACAAACCCTTAGTTATTATTATTATTTTTTCTTTTGGGGGGGGGGGGGTTGGTTGTTGAAATTTGGGTGTAGTGTACCAGTCTTAGTTTTCATTTTCTTTTGTCCTTTTCCTATGGAAATGGCATGACTAGATTGTTATTGATGCAGGTTCAAGTTCTGAGCAATCCTGAGAAGGAGCAGTTTCAGAAAGTTCTGGAGTCATATCAACCAAATATCGTTTACTTACAAGGAGAACAGCAAGCTGATGGTGAAGTTGGTTCACTGGTTTGGCAGGGTGTGGAATTATCCACCCCTGAAGATATAACAGACCTCTTTGGTCCCACATTGCCCACTGCTGTATGTATTCTGAGTTTTTAGCTACTCTTAGTTCTTCATATGTGATTCATGTTGATAGGGCTCTAGGACACACATATTATTACTGTTGAAAAAGGGAGAGTGTGTAAAAATTGCTATTTCCATATAGGAATGCAGAGTTTCATACTGTGAAAATGTTATATCAGTTGTGTTGCATAGAAATTTGTAGTCATGTAAATATTGAACCTTTCAATGCTATATTTATGGCTGACGAATAAAATAAAGTTTTGGTGGCTGAATTAGTAGTGTATGGAAATTTAGGAATACTAGAGTATGGAGAATTTGTGATTCATGAACACATAGGTCTCATTTGCTTGTGTTTCTCATAATTTCAAGGTCTAATACTACCTGTTGGAATCCATGTTAAGCTTATATAATCTGTTTGTATCTTATACAGACTAATATGGCTGGCTCACAATTGTCATCTTTCCCTCCCCCTCCCCCCTTGGATTATTGGTATGATATTTTATCAGATGTAATTTGAACAACTTCTGCAGGTTTATTTAGAAATCCCAAATGGAGAAAGTTATGCAGAGGCTCTTCAGGAGAAGGTAATTCGGTCTATGTTGCTTGAGAAAACTTATAAAGTGTCAACAAACTGCTATTACTGGGTAATCAGTGATAAAACTGATACATGGCGTTACACTAAGAAAAATTTCTTGCTTCTTAAGAATTTATTGGTGGATTGGTTCATTTAAGGTGTTTTGAATTTGCAGGGAATCCCATATGTGATATTTTGGAAGAATGCCTTTTCCTGTTATGCTGCCTGCCATTTTCGTCAAGCTTTTCTTTCAGTGGTGCAGAGGTATGTTATTGCTTATTTGCTTGCAACTTGCAAGCATTTGGTGCTTTCACCATGAAATGGCTTTTTATATCTAAAATCTAATTGCTGTATTGATTTGATTGATGATTATGTGTACAGTATACACATATTTGATGATACATATATGTAGTGGTCATCTATGAAAGGAATAATTTCCTGTGAAATTTGTGAATTTGTCTAGTTTACAGCAGACTTTTCTGGTCGTGGACATGATAGTTAATTTCTGTATATTTTTCTTTTATTTTGTTTTGAATTATGAATGGCCAGGGTGGCAGGGTCTGAACTCTGAAAAATCCAGTTTGACTTGTTTCTGTGTCCAAGCAATATCTGTAACCCTTTTTCAAAGAGAGGAAAAAAAAAAAAAATTAAGTGTGAGCTTTTTCGAGATATAACTTACTATTTGATGCTGTTTTCAATTGCAGTTCATCTACACATACATGGGATGCTTACCATCTTGCACGTGCATCCTTTGAGTTTTACTGTGTTCAAAACAACCAAATACTTCCTGCTGACAACCATGATGCTGATAGTGAGATGGGGCCACACCTTCTAGGAGACTGTCTCAAAATCAATGTCGATCCTCCAGAGATGGCTGAAGAAGAAGATGATGATGAAAGTTCCTTAGGCGGTCTTCCTGCTATAAAGATACATGATGATGAAGTTAACTTGAGATTTCTCATCTGTGGTGCACCTTCCACTGTTGTAAGCTTCTGTGAATTCTACTCCTTGTTTTAGTGCACTAAAACCACAGTTGAGCATGCATGTTTACGTAGTATGTAACTGTCACGTATGCATGCATATGTAATTGCACTTTCAAATAAACACTCATATCCATAACAGACATGATTTTTTAACATGGTATTGTTTCTTTTCAGGACGAGTCATTGCTAAGATCTTTGGAGGATGGACTCAGTGCTCTTTTAACTATAGAAGTATGTTGACTGTAGTTTGTTCAAAATCATCTTACTTGGATCAAACTCTATTTTTTCAATCTATAGATATGGAGGCCCCCCCTTCAGAAATCATCTTACTACTTGTCTTTTCCCCTATTATTTCCATGGAATCAATATAACCACCATTTGCTCCCTGATTTAATTTGAGAGTTTTTATTATCTATTCTCTTCTTTGATAGCATTCTGTTGCATTTTTCTTTTAAGTTCTTCAAGATAATATCTCAGGCGGTTTTCTCAATTTTCTTATTTTTAAATTTTCAGATACGTGGTTGCAAGCTCCATGGCAAGTTTAGGTATGTTGATATAACTTAATGTGTCTTTATTATTATTTTTTATTTTCTTTATCTTCATTTATATTTCATTAGGATTTTATTGGACGTATGAATATGGATTGCCACTATGTAACATATGACTTTATGCTCTGATACAGTGCGCCCCCACCACCTCTTCAGGCGGCTGCTTTTTCTCGTGGAGTTGTGACCATGCGATGTGATATATCAACCTGTAGTTCTGCACATATCTCTCTTTTGGTATCAGGCAGTGCACAAACTTGTTTTAATGATCAGGTATACTCCGAGTGTTACTGTGGTTTTAGTATTATTGCCGAAAATCTGAAGCAAGCTACGAAAGCTATTTGTGCACACTAAGTTTTGGTTTTCTCCCAAGACTATGTTGTATGACAATTTTGTCTTCAGAATTTAATTTTGCACTTTTTTTTTTTGAAAGAAACTTTTCTTTGACCATTTTCTTTTATGTTAAATTGTCCAATAACCTTTTTGTTTAAAAAAAAAAAAATGGTCAGTAGTTTCTAGCTCAAATTTAAACTCTAAGATATGCATTGTGCAAGTAACTTTTACCTGTTGAAACTCTTAGATTCTCATCCTTTGTCCTATCTATTGTACCTTTTAGCTCATGGAGAGTCATATAAAAAATGAGATAATTGAGAAGAGTCAACTAGTTCGTGCACAACTAAGCAATGAGGGGAACAGACAGAATGTCTCTGAACCTCGCAGATCTGCTTCAATTGCTTGTGGAGCAACCGTATTTGAAGTTTGCATGAAACTTCCTCAGTGGGCTTTGCAGGTTTGAATACTTTTCATCTTTATCACAATATCTTTGTTGGTGTTGTTTTGGTAGTTTAAGTTTGATTTCTGAATGAGTCTTCCCTTCTCGCTAGTTGCTAGTTTAACACTAGGGATTCTTCAAGGTTCTACCTCTATATGCTTGCCTTTTGAGAATATGATTTTTTAAAACTTCATTTATATTGGAAAATAAACTATGTTTTTGTGTTTGATATAGGGCTTACTCTTGAAGATTGAACTTTTCTTGCATTTCTGTAGAGTAGCTATAATATTTTAGATCTGGTCTCTTATTTTGGCGAGTCTCACAACAAATACTTGGATGTAAAGTCATAAAGATTTGACAAATTTTTATGATGACTGTCAATCACCTACCTCAACCCTCCTCTTTTATCCGGACTTGGTACTAGCTATGCTAAACTTTGCAATAGAGCTTAACACAGGCAGCATTAAATACTTGGGCGTAAAGTAAATTCCCTAAATGTTTATATCATATGATAATTGAAATTGAATATGTTTTAAGCATATTTACTTGGTTTTCTTTATAGGAGTTAACTGTGATGCAGTGAAAATGAGCTCTTCTATCTGTGTTTCTTCTGATTTCTAATTGTCTTGTTACCCCCTTCAGATTTTGAGACAGCTAGCACCTGATGTTTCTTATCGAAGTTTAGCTGCACTTGGTGTTGCTAGTATTCAGGGGTTGCCTATAGCTTCTTTTGAGAAAGATGATGCTGAGCGCTTACTTTTCTTCTATCAAAGCTGTGACAAAGATAGCTTTACGAACAATATAATTTTCAGCACTCCCCCTGGTTGGTTGAAACCACCCCCTCCCACTAGAAAAAGGTGTGAGCCAAGCCAGGAGGCTAGTTCTGGCCTTCATGATGGTGTTTATTCAGAGCAGGGTGCTGTTCGAAAAGTAGATGAAGAAGAAAGGGATGGAAAAATGGCAAATGGGATTAGCACGCCCTTAACCCTGGCTAGGAAGAGGTTAAAAGTATCAGCAATGAGGCCAATTCCTCATGTTCGTCGCCATAGAATGACACCTTTTTGTGGACCTTCTGAGACAAATGGTTTTGATGGTGCCCAAGTTGAGGCTAATTTACTGCTTGTTGCTCCACCCAAACGAAGTAGCATTGGGTCAACTTCTGCAACACAGCGAAAATCATTTTCAAGCTCAGCTCAGTCTAAGCAGATTATTTCACTGAACCCATTGCCTTTGAAGAAACATGGCTGTGGCAGGGGCCCAGTGCAAACATGCTCTGAGGTGAGTTTTTCTCTGTCCATTGTTTTAATATGATTTTCAGTATTATTTAGATGCCTAGGGTGATAAATTTTGCTTTTGCTGAAAATTTGATGAGTAGTACACTAATAGAGAACAACACTACATGAAGAAAATTTTTTTGTAATAAAAAATTCCCAACTATTGTTATTAATTCCTTGACAGATGTGGAGTTTGTTAAACATGATTTTTTGTCAAAAAAAAACCTGATAAAAATACTACTAGAAGGATGATATCCTCTCCCCCCCCCCCCACCCCCCACACAAAAAAAAAAAAAAAAAAAATTCCAGTTATTATCTTATTAAGGATTTAGTTTCTTTATCCAAATTTCTTTAAAAGTTTGTCATTCTATATTATGAAATCATATTGGGTTAGTTAATCTCTTAATGATGCAAACACGATGTGGCTCTATTTTTAAAAGTTTGAATGATTTATAATTTCTATTAGGAGGAATTTCTTAAAGATGTCATGGAGTTTTTGATTCTTCGGGGACATACTCGATTGATTCCTCAAGGTGGGCTTACTGAGTTCCCTGATGCCATACTCAATGGAAAACGCCTTGATCTGTACAACTTGTATAAAGAGGTGAGTTAGTGAAACTGCTTTCCTTGACAAATGACAATGATAATGATTGAATGTTTTTTTGTGGATTCTGTTGTTGAAGATTTTGGTCTTTTTAGGTGGTTACCAGGGGAGGATTTCATGTTGGCAATGGCATCAACTGGAAGGGACAAATCTTCTCAAAGATGCGCAATTACACAGCCACCAACAGAATGACTGTATGCTCTATGGCTTGACCATATCTCATTCTTGCATAGTTCATTGTGCTTTTGTTACATTGTTTATGGAATTACACTAAGTTTTCGAGATTATAAAATATAGGATAAGGCATGGGCTTTCCTATGTCTTATTGTGAAGATTTTTCACACTTACCAGTTAATAAACATAAAGAAAATCCTAAATGACATTAATAACTTAGGTGAAGCCCGAGAATTAAGCCACTTCAATGATATTACAATTGAGATGTTGGAAGGTTTTTGAGCTGTATTGAATAACCTAGAAGGTAGGAGGTATTTGTAGAAAGAGCGCCTCATGTTAGGTGTTATCTGCAATAGAGGCATTTTCAAGGTTTATAGAGTAGTTCTATGCAATATCTTAGATTATTCTATTCCTCCTTCTAGTAACCAAAATATATATGAAAAAAGGAAAATTGGTGCCATTTTTTTGTTTTTCTGAGTTTGGGCATTAGTGTGATTACTTATAACCATTTGTTACAAGGATTGGCTTTAGCTCCTCTGTTGTGGATTCTTCAAAACATTTTTAGGTATAACAGGTAAATTGTTTTGATATAGGTCTAGAGAAGTTAAATATGCACTACTAGGAACGATTCACTAGCTAATTGAAAATACATGTAATAAGTGATGACTGGTTGTTTGCATAGGCACGGGAAATTAACTGCCAGTTAAGGTTTTTACCTTAATTTGTCTTTTTCTGCAGGGAGTTGGAAATACACTTAAAAGACATTATGAAACCTACCTTTTAGAATATGAATTAGCACATGATGATGTGGATGGAGAATGCTGCTTGTTGTGTCACAGGTTTGTGTTTTTTTAAGTTTTTTTTTATGTCGACGAAGATATGGACTTACACTTGATACATATCGTAACTTGCATAACATTTACATACACCTGACCCTGTAAAACTGTTAAGAACTATTAATTCTTCACTCAATTGTATTGATGATTGGCAACCATGTAGTGGATTGATATTGTGGTGCATACAAGTAGCCAGCACTTATCTCATTCTTTTTGGTGTATATTTTCTTACAATCTATCAACTGTTCAACAGTAGTGCAGCTGGGGATTGGGTGAATTGTGGCATTTGTGGTGAGTGGGCCCACTTTGGCTGTGACAGAAGGCAGGGTCTAGGCGCATTCAAGGTACTATACCAAATACCAATCACCATTATTGCATATGAAGATCTTGTTACTGCAAGACGATAAGATTCCTTTTTCGTTGTCAAATTCTGCAGGATTATGCAAAAACAGATGGGCTAGAATATATATGTCCTCATTGTAGTGTTACAAATTTCAAGAAGAAACAAAGCGTTGCTAATGGGTATTCTCAAGGTTCATTGTCATCACGACCCCTTTAATACAGTTCCACCCTCCCCTTCCTGGAGGAGTGGGTTGGATTTATTTGTAATCATAATGTTTTAGATTAGATTAGTGAAATATAGGTTAAAAGAGTTTGAGAATTAGCCAATTAGGTTTAAACGACACAGATTTCATTAGGAGTAGGCTCTCCTTAACCCCCTCTACCTTTGTTGTTGATTAAGGGGGTCAAAATTTCCTAATTAGATTATGGAACTTCTACCACTTTCGAAGCCAATCAAGCTGTACAATATGAGCAGTGACTTGGAAGTTTTAATTTTATTCCTAGTGTCCTATTGTATTGAGAGGAAATTGTATAGTCTTATTCAGTGAGCATGACATGATTCTATGATTTTTTTTTTCAACAGAACAATTTAAGTCTTACTATTACACGCACGGACAATTATTCATAATACACAAATGCATTGTTTATACTAGAAAATGCTTGCACAAACTTGAATGGCTGTTAGGCAAAATTTTAGTTGAAAAAATTCAACTTAGTTTGCCATATAGTTGTTCCAGTGAGCTGTATCAGGTCATTGCTTTAGAGGTGTGTCAGAAAAGTTGATTAATGGAAGTGAGTATTGCAGTAAATACAAACAGAAGCTGGAAAATTTGTTTTGAATGACGAAGCCAATTGTGTGTGATGGGGAAAAGATTTTGCACTTTATATATATATATATATATATAGATTTTGCACTTTATATATATATATATATATATATATATAGAGAGAGAGAGAGAGAGAGAGAGGAAGGATCAACTTCAAGAGTAAGTCTTGGCATACTTACTCTATCTAATAACTTTTTTTAGGCATGAAATTGCATCAATCTAATTGTTGATCATAAAGTTTCTACCAAGTTGATCAACCATATAAAGTTTCATACAATTTGAAAATGATTTAATAATTCATCATTTTATTTTATTTTGACAAATAGTATATTATTAAATTTAATGTGAATGAAGAGTCATAGAATGGTGTGAGACTTACTCCTAAAGTAAATGGATCTCCTTTCATATATATATTTATTGCAGTAAAGTTCTGTATAGGGAAGTTATGGAAACTTTAATTTTGAAAAATGTTGTGGCAATAGCTTACCTTTCTCTTATTCTGTATACGATCTAAAATCCTTTCATAATGATATATCTGTGAGTATGAACTTTAGAGAAAAATGGAGGAAATGAAAGGATTTGTAATGTAAAACTATATTACAATTTCTCTGATTTCCTTCCCCTCCCTTTTAAAATCCTAACTCACAAATAGCCTAAGCCAACTATTAAACTTCAAATTAGAACCAGTATATGTCTTTATGGCTGTAACTCATCTTCTTTTGTTAGTTTAGAATCAGCACGGGCTCTACTTTGACGTCTATTATTCTGTTGTTTGGACTTTGCTTCTGTGCCTAATTCAGAAGCCATATACAGATACTTTACTGCAAAATAAACTTGATTTGCCATTTGCATTACGAATATGTTCTTAAAACATGGCAAAAACTTGTACCAGAAAAAGAAATTTATTTACATTTCCTAATTTATTGTCATGAGTTGCACATTGAAATTAAATTATCTCTTTCTTTCTCCGTCTTTCATCCAACCCTCTTGGCTGTATTTGATAAAGAATCTAATTCTGTAGCCTTATATCTAAATACGATAAAGTTAGTATAGTATGGCCTTCTAGAGCATTGAAATGCTTGTAATGTCAGGTATTTAAATATTTATGTCTAGAAGTAAGGCATTCTTGTAATAATTAATCTCACATCTGAAAAGTATGCGGAGAAATTTCATAAGAAATAAAGGAAAAAGAGAACTGCCGCTCAATTTTGCTTCCTATGCAAATTGATATTGTAAACTCACTACCAAAGAACATAGAAACTTTAAGGGTCTGTTTACTTTCATGAAAACAGTTTTCAGTTTTCAATTTTTTTAAAGGAAAAACTGAAAAAACTGAAAACTTAAATTTGTCCCCATTGGCTCATAAATTATAATAATTATATTAATAAAATTCTATCATTCACCTCTGTCAGCAAGGGAGGCTTGACATGGATAAATCCGAGCCTTTCTCCTCTCTGAAATAATGAGAGTTTACTATTTTTTCAAAAAGAATTATAAATTTTATCAATTTTTTTGTCGATCAGTGAACCAAATAAAGTAATATTTAACATCTACAATATATTACTAAAATGAAAAATATTACGATAGAATATTATCATTGTCGGGTGGAATGTAATTTTCAACAAAAAATGGGGTTGCATGTTATTTTGAGAAATCTGAAGGGATTTGTGTTATTTACCTAATAAAAAAAATATTAAAATAAACCCATAAAATTAGGGGAATAAATACTAATTTGTTAATAAGGCAAAACCAAATTTCTAAAGGTTGCCTTATTATTATTTTGGGTAAAAAATATTTATTGATAGATAAACGAGATTTACAAATCGAAAACATTATGGCTACATCAGATTGAGTGGAAAGAAATTTTCAGTCTAAATTTGGTGTCTCATGTCCTGTTCATCAATAAAAAAAAAAGAAAAAGAAGACATGTGTGAGTTATAAGTAGTTATTAAAAGTTGGTTTTGAAAAAAGTAAAAGTTATTCTTGATAATGAGACACTTGTCAACACATGAGTAAGGGGACAGAGAAAAGGATATGAAATTTGGGATAGAGGATCTGAATTCAGATTGAGTATATTATTTTTTGGTTTAATATAGGATTAATTATAATCGACCAAAACGTTTGAATTTTTGCTAGTACTTTATTCATTAGTCATTCGTAAGTATTGTGATTAATGCTCGTTAAAATATATGACATATTCTGATATTAAAATAAAATTTTGTTTCCTATATCCTAAATTAGTAATACATACGTAGATACATAAAGAATATTGATAAAGTAACTTTGGAACATGAATCAAGCAAGTATTGGTTAATCGATGACCTGTTACTAAAAGATCAATTCTTATATAAACTAAAACGATCAATGCATGCATGTATAGCACCTCTAGATTCCCCACTTAGAAGTGCATTGTACCACTGTAGGCACCGATGCCGTGTGAATTATTTTTGTGACTCATCAACAACTTTAACGATGGTATGAATGTCAACTGAAAAAAGAATAAAGTAAATCTTCATATTGATATAGGAGAATATCATAGAAGAATAATTGTTCGTGGTAGTTCAGAATTCTCAATTATTATAACTTAGAACTTTAGATGCTGGTCATTGCATACCAATGATGCCATGGTCCTAGTCCTCCACTTTCAAATATGTTTGGTTTTCCATTTAAAAATTCTAAAATCATGATATGAAATAAAAATTACTCTTTGTTAACTTTTATCCAAATCATAATTTGAGATTTCCGTAACAAAAAATTAAACATATGCTACATATTTCACAATTTAGGTTTGATTATGATCGCTTTCTTCCTTCTTAAATGAGTGTAACGTTTCATTTCTTCTTTCCAAATATAATCGATGTGCGTGGGTGCGGAATTGTTCCTTGTTTGTTTCGTTTATCCATCTTATATACAGAATTTTGGACTCTGGTCAATTGTCTCTTTTATAGATCACTACACATTTTCTATACTGAATTCAGAAAATTTTTCGTGAGAATATAATTCAACTTCTAGTTGTCTTCGTTAAACTCAAGCGTATAAAATAGTTCCGGTATATATATACAATGTAATTAAATGCCATTTGATGAAAAACATCACAGGAGTATATTTGATTGAGGAGTGAAAAATGAGAACAAATTTTTCATGAATGACGTCTATATATAATTTTACATGTGAAGTTTATATATGAAAACTTACACCCCAGCTAAACATACCAAAAAGAAAATAGTAACGTGAGCATGCAACAAAAATCCCGTATCTTTTGTTTGCCATGTTGAGATGATTGTGTTTGTACCCTTTTTTTTTGTTAACCTAAATTATTAGTGTTTTTTTTTTTAATGAACAAAGGGTATCCACCACCAAAAGTAGCGAGTAATCTCCTTGAGGGCAGAGCTCTAGAACGTTGACATTGCCTTTGGCCACCACCAGGAATCAAACTTCTAATTAAATGACTAAAGAGCTTAACTAACTATCAATTATGTTAGACCACTTGATTTAATCTTATTTGATTTGAATTATAGTCTAGCTTGGTCTTTACAGTTTATTTTGTAGATTTTATTTTATTAATTTGGATTGTGATCTTAGAGTTAATACTTCAAGGGCATCAAAACGGAAAGAATCAATTCTTATAAATAAGTAGTATCTTTATAAGTAAAAACCTTAAAAGATTAAATCCGAGTAGTGAGTAGAGATCCTCACATATTCTTACTAAGCCGTAACTTGTTATTGCGAGTTTTAATAAGTTGCCAGCAAAACCGCTTTGTTCGCTTTATATAAGGACCCCTTCTTCCAAACGAAGCCTCCATCCCTTGAAAAAACAAACAACCACCTTGCACTCTTTCTCTCTAATCAACTAACTCTTATTTTGTTCATCAGCTTCTTCATCATGACTAAGATCCCTGTCAACCCTCTTCTCCTTCTCAGGTTACTTCTTGCTCTCTAAATCTTCTCCCATTTTCCTTTTTCTTTGCATGCCTTGCTATGCTATATATGAATAGAAATTCTCAAATGCTCATATAAGCTTTTTGAAACATTGTTGTCTCCCACTTTTCTTACATTGTTAATGTAGTAGTTTATGTTTACAATACAAATTACAAACTCTTTTTTCTTATTTTGGAAATCTTTAAGGATATCTCATCTATGTCCTACAATGTTTGTCACTGCTAATAGTTTTCGTATGAGTTCAATTTCTACGCATTGACAATGTCATTCAATCAAATCATTGCATTTTGCATGATTTTTCAAGTAGTGAGTATGAGACTTAACCATTTTTTGCTGATGTGACAATATGATAGTATAAAAAGATTTTACATCATCAATGTATGGATATTTACTCCTTTGGCATACTATGTTCCAATATACTAGATTGAACAATTCCCATTCTTTCCATTTCTCCCTGGCTGCATGGCCTGTAACTTGCTTCAGCACAAAAATAAGAAAATGTTGGGAACTGAAATTTTCATCATCTGTGGCGAAATCAAATCCTCCATCTGAGTGTTTTCCCTCTAGAATGAAAATCTTGTTAATGATGAAGACAATGTTGCAGAAAGCAATCTTATGGAGCTGTAGCAGAAGGTGTAAGGATGCATATGGCAGCAGCAAGTGTGGTGAGGAAGGAGGCAATGAGTGAGTCAGCATCAACCAATGTTACTAACAATGAAGAGGAAAAAATATTTTGGATGAGAGATCCTAAGACTGGAAACTGGATTCCAGAGAATCACTTTGGGGAGGTTGATGCTGCTGACCTTAGGGAGCAGTTTCTCTCCAAGAGACAAAACAAAAGCTACATTGCAAAAACTATATGATCATAGTGGAAATTTGGAATAAAAAATTTGATAAAAGGAAGCTAGTGGGGGAACTTGCTTTTCTAAGGAACACACAGTAATCTCATTTCAAATTACCTTAGCTCAAATAGAAACTAGTTATGATTGATGTGCATTTTCTAGTTCAGTTGGTGTTTAACTTGTATTAGCACCTTTCTCCCCTTTTTGTTTTAGTGCATGACCAATAATTGTTTATTTGTGTTTTGGGGATAGAAAGTTTCATTTCTAAATGCATATCATGCGACAAATGATTGCTTCATCCACAATGTTGCTTATATAAATGATTTATTAGTAAAATGGGTTGCTGCCAAAAGTGAAGTTAAGACCTTTGTGTTTCTGTCATTTGATTTAACTAATTAACTCAACTCTTATTTACATACTATTCTTTATTTTCTTGTCTCTTGATCATCCCGCTCAACATTGGAGTAAATCTTTTTGAGTAAAGAGTTGTTGGATTGTAACTAACGCTGCGTAAAAGCACACCAAAGATTGAGGGGAAGAAAACAAGAAGCAATGCCAAAATTTATGATGCATACTTAAATAAAATCAATGGAGAATTGTTGTACACTTTTAGAGGAAAAAAAATATGTTTTCCTCTCAGAGAATGACAACCCTTAGATGCATGCGAGATCCATGTAACAGCCAGTGAAATCCAGTTATGGATATCTTTCCGGATTCCTATAGGAATATATAAGACTTTTTGGATAACCGTTAAGAGAAGAGAAAAGAGTGAATGGTGATGGTAAAAAGCCTAAAAAGCTAAGAAAAAAGGGTGTTTAGCATATAATTGATCCATATAGTTTTCAAAGTAACCACTTTACAACAAATTTGAAAATTCACTTCCCATTTAAGAGTCATAATATTAATATCTAAATCTAAATTATTATATAAAGGGGTTTTTTTATTTGCTACCTATTTTTTTATTTTTTTAAAAGCCATTATTACTAATTACTCATTGAAAAGGCAAAATACACTAATTTTTCCTAAGATTTGATGAAATTCATCACGATTCTCTTATATTTTTCCAAATGATATTGACCTCTCTAAATATATCGTGTAGCATACAATGAAGAGAAAGGTGATATAATGATTTTACAAATTCAAAAACCTCTTAAACAACTTTTATAATAAAGGGGAGCTAAAATAATTTTCACTAAGCCTAATGAATTTCACTAATCTTCAGGAAAAGATAGCATAATTTGCCATTGAAAAATTAAAGATAAGTATAAAATAAAATTATAAATACATCTTCCTACCTATTAAAATATTTTTAAAAATAAGCATAAAAATAAAATTACGACTACATCTTATTTGATTATTGGTTAACACATAAAAGAGAGTTCAAACAATATTTATTATTATATATTTTTACCTTTCAAATAAAGAAAAAAATCACAAGCATGTAGTGGATTACTATGCACTAATATAGACAGTGAAAAGTACATCAAAACATGTATAGAGAGATAGAATTTTAATCCCCAAATGCATGGTAATTATGGCAACCTTCAATAGATTGCACCATGCAGCCCTTGTAATCTTCAGAAACTCGATGCTTAAGTAACCAATAGTCCATACAATGGAAACTATCATCCCCAGTTATATACTAACGTGGCCAATGCACGTACTTGTTACAACTTTACAACTGCTTAATGATCTTGATTCAACTGGGGCCAACAATTTTTGAAAAGAAACATGGGAACAGAATTGTACATGGGATGGATGACTATAAGTATAGCTGGATGAGCTCATCACTAACAACAGATGGGGTAAGAACACCTAAATCTGTGAAAAGCAGAGTCAGATATTGAGGAGGAGTGTAATCCCTGGCAGAACATTCAACCTCAACCTTGGATGGAATTGGTACACCGAAATCAACTGGACGTAAGGCAGGGGCCATATCCTTTTGGTCCAGAGGGTAAAGACGAGCAAACTGCACATTAACAAATATAAGGACTTGAAACTATAGAATATCTATTCCTAATTAATGTAACAACAATAACAGCTAACAACAATAATCGAGTCTTGTTCCACTAAATGGGGTCAACTGTATGGATGGACCATGCAATGCCGATGTGTTCCATTTTCAGCGAAGGGATGCAACAACTCTTGCTCACTTAGCGTGGTATATGAGCCATATAACATGTTGTTCACGAGCAATGACCTAGCATTGACCCTATCCTATATCTGATCAATGTCATAAAGATTCAATCAACTATGTTTTATGTTGTCATATGATAGCCTAACACTGTAACACAACCCTCTTTTTTATCCATGCTTGAGTCCGAGCTTGAGAATGGCTCTGCAAAGATTTGCATTAAAGCACCAAGGCAGAGTTTCCTCAACACTTGTGCAAGAATATGCAAGCATTCTGAATTAACAACTGAAATACTAGAATAATTTTTGTGTGTTGCAAGAATACCTTGTAGCTTTCAGCAGCCACATAAACTGGTTTGTTCATACTCTTTGCAATCATTGCAATTTGGTATGTGCCTATCATGTTAATTATACCACCACTTTCAACAACTCCATCTGCCCCCACAAATACCATGTCCACCTCATCCATGCTATATGCCGCTGCAGAGTCTATTAAAAGTTTCACAGGAACATTGAGCTTGGCCAGCTCATTGGACAACCGTAAACCTGTTCGGTCTGGTCTCCCCTCTGCAGATTTATGTAAATAAAATTTTAAGGCCTTGATCACAATTTGCTAACACTGAAAACAATAAAGATACAAACTTCACCCCCAAGAGTTTAAAAATGGGGTTAACCAAGAAACTGAGGAAACAAAATTTGAAGGCCACCATCAAATTATCAGTCCAACAAAATTAATTAACAAATACAATTCAAACTCTCCTGCCCAAAGCTTTTATGAAAATGCTGAAAGGAATATTCTTATGACACTGTTGAGAAAATAGGCCAATCACCATGAAATTTAAACGATTAAATGACAAGGTCTGACTTATGATTTGAAACTAAATCTGAACCAGAGAATTTGTGACATATGACAGATGACACATGACAAATTGACGATGTGCAAATATATAATCAGAGTAAGCAAGCAAAAACCTGTGCAGAAGACCCGAAATAGCTTCTTATTCTGTGCTGCCAATTTCAGAACTTCCAAGACAACTCTGGAAAAACCATGAACTAAAATTGTGCATCCATCAAATATAAAATCTTGACTCAGCATTGCAATGACTTTGCGAGCCTGCAAAACAAAATCATTTTGGGCTCCAATGTGAGTAACTAAATACCTCAAGCCACTAAGTAACAAACTCATATATACTTTAAGCACCATACCTTGTATGAGATTTCGCCAAACTTCTCAGCACGTTCAATCAAGCGAGATTTAGCCGAATTGAAGTCTTCATATTCTAAAGCAGCGGTCCTAGTTACGTACCGCATAAACAGATCACAGGCTGCTGTCAGAGAGATAGAGGTTGTATCCCAGGACTGTAAAGAACCACATCCATTGAAATCAACAACTAGCCAGAAAATCCAACAACTCCGAAAACAGCAATCCCAGTTCTTCTACTTCTTCTTTTAACTTGATTCAATCAAGTTCATTTCAGGCTGTAGTCATATTACTTTTCCTAATCTTCTTCACTTTTCAGCATACTCACATCACATATAAACAACAAACCATGTAGAGAGCCCCATGAACCGCAAGTAAATTTTGTAACAAAATCAAACAAATCTACATCCTGCCAAACAAACTAATAACCATGCAGCTAAAGGGCGAGTTTAGATACTCATTTAATTCCAATGCAAAAAAGAAACGAAAAACCGGCAGTTGGGAAGAACAATTTTGAAGGGTCAAATCAAAATAAAGAAACCTATGATACCCAATTGAGAAAAAGCAGAAAAGAACAAAACTTTGTTTAACCTTGAGGGAATCGGAGGCGGATTTGAGCTCGATCTCGAGCTGCATCATGGTGGTGGCAGCGCTGGCTCTGATGACGGCGGCGAGGGCGCGGATGGCGGCGACGGCCTCCGCCAGGTCGGGCTGTTTCCGCCAGCGGTTGAACTCGTCGATGACGGAGAAGGCATCGGAGACGGCGGCGGCGGCGGAGGTGGTGGTGGTGTTCGGTGGCAGTGGTGGGTTGTGGGTGTTGATTGCAGCGGAGGAGGCGGACTGAGCGAGCCAGTCGGTGGTGACGGCGCCGAAGTGGGCCATCCTCGTTTGGTAGTATGCCGAGATCTTCGGGTCCGCCATTGGAAGGAACACTGAAGGAAGGTAAGGTTCTTCAATGCGGCGTCGTTTTGGGATAATGATGCATGCACTCTGCACTAACACTATGCCATTACCATTACCACGGTTTCGTTCTTGTGTGGAGTGGAGGTTGTCATTCTCTGAGTGGGGAATCTTTGTGAGTTCACTTTAGGGGTTGTTTGGAAGAGATTTTTTTTTTTTCTTGGTTGAGAATCACTTTCTTTTTCAGAGAAAATATTTTTTATATATTTAAATAATTTAAAAAATAGTTACAATTTTTTAAAAAAATTAATTTTAATCATCTTTTATGATTTCTTAAATTAAATAGATAATTTCTTATCTTAATGGATTAAAGTAAAATATGGGTATAATTTCAATCATCAATAAATTTTTATTCATTTTGTTGGTTATCATTAAGGGGCTAGACTGACTAAGAGAAAAAAAAAGGTGTGGTCCAAGGAATATTGCTAAGGAAGATGTTTTGTGAGCTTTTTATCTTTGTATTGAGGTTTAAGATCGTATAGAAAAATTGTATATTGGTGTAAGAATGAGAGGGTTATCCAAGTATAAGATACAAATGTATATATGATAAACTAATAATGGCTTAGCTTAATTGATTGCAAACTTTTTTTTCCCCAAAAAAAATGACTCAGATTCTACCATAATAAAAATGATTTTGGACAAATTCAATTTTAAAAATGATTAATTTGACTTATATTTTAAAAGAATTCTAACTTTAAAATAAGTCAACTTGGTTCTAATCAAATTTGTTAAGGTGTAGTAAACTCAATTGTAGTTGTTTGGACAAAAATAGAATAATGTATAAAGAATAAAACTCTATTAACAATATTATAACAAAATGATTCTACAAAATTACATCATTGGTTATGCATTTTCCTCTAATTATGCTACTTTATTATGGTGCGAGGTAATGCACGTACACCAAATATATATATATTATTTATTCTATTGGAAAGTGCAAATTTTAAGGCTGATGAACTAGGGTTGTATGGTGTATCACCAACAAGAGAGTTAAAAGATAGAGTCGTGCGGTAGTTTTTTGTTTTAAAGACACTACACATACAAACCCAACTAAAGAAATAAAGAACATAAATGATTTTGATGAAAAGTATAGTTTGCGTATTTAACCCCCAAAAAAAAAAAAAAAGCTGTAGTTTGTGCAAATAACAGTACTGTTGTTTTGATGTTTAGTAAGAAAGTTTGAGGGGATTGTTGCACGGCACAGACAGAGTGTATTACAGCATATCTTCCCTCACATTCGCAACTTAAATTTTGTTACAAGTGATAATACAAAATGAGTATAAAGAATGTGTAAGCCAAATTGGCATAAAATAAGCCCCAAAAAATAGAACAAAAATGTAAAACTACTACTAGCTGCTGTAAAATGCTATTGTGACTTGTGACAGACCACTGCCATGCAGGATAGATCACTGTCTATAACCCACAAATTCAACTCTTCAAGAAGTTTCTGAATTGAATCCAGTCCCATCTCAGCTGACCAATATACCAGCTTTTTATCCCCTAAAGATGATTTACTCATACTACCAGAGTCAATTCTCATGCCAAATGCAGTCTTATCAACTCTTCCAATCCTTGCACCACTCTCTTCCATTAATCTTTTTACCACATACACAAAACTTAGAACATCATCTTTTCTTGCCAACGAGTCTGCCATGGCTATAACCTTCGACACAAAGCCATTACTCCAGACTTTCTCACTTGACGATGAGCTTTTAGCATAAAAGAGTTCCAAGTTGTTTGCAACAAAGAAGTCATTATTGGGATCCCTGGCCTCAAGCAAGAGGTCAGATGTGACAAGCATGTTCCCTTCCATCACCAACGTGTTATACCTGTTCTCAATACACTTTCTAATTACATAAGCCTTTGCCAAAATACTCTTGATGGCCCCAAAACTGGAACCTTGTGAAGTCAATTTATACACTCCAGCATTACGTATGAATTGGTCCAAATCAATTACAGGATGTCCCCTTCTTGCTAGATCAAATAAGAAGTCAGATGGAGGGCCCATAAGTATATAATTCCTGATATTTATCCTCTCGAAGTGACATAATAAGTTTCTAGCAACTGCATCCGATACCCCAACAAGATTTACTACAATAACACTATGCTGTTTTGGCATAGAGTTAAGCAAAGATCCAAGTTCTTCCATGTTCCTGACAACCTTTCTGGGAGGTACTTCTCTGAAACAGAAATCAAACCACTTCAAACTACTCAGAGGCTGCATTGCCAAAATATTGAAGTCCAGAGATCTTTCCTCAATCAATTGAGAATCAGGACCAGCACTTTTCCCATAGTTTACTCCAGCATCTCTGTGAGAGACACTTAATGCTCTCTCATGCAAAAAGTTTGTGTAGATATTAAAGTAACCATGGGATTGAATAAATTTAATGAACCAAGGTGTCCAAATTTTCTCCCCCATCTTCTTGTACCATCCTGTAGTCACCTGGAGGAAATTTCAGAACCAAAATTAGGAATGGACCGAACTGCTGATATAGCAAAATTAAGTAATCAACAAAATCAATAACTGGATAAGTGAAGAACAAGAAAAAATTTCTTTCCAGAAAAAAATATTTTGTTACCATCCCCTCAAGAAATGGCCTAATTCCCTTTGCCTTGTTTTCGTCATACCACAACCTGAACTCTTTCCAAGGCTTTGGAAAGAGAATTTGACCCCATGTGCCCACCAACTGGTATAAAAAAAGTCGTGTCTGGTCATCCAACTGTAGTTTGTTTCCATGTTTACCTGCAGCGAGAAACCAATTATATCATTAAACCGTACACAAGGAATGAAGCAGCAGAGATTAGAATAATTACTTAGGCCTGGGAAAAAAAAGGGATAGCTAAGCTTGTGTTTGCGAGTTTGGATTTTGGAGGAGAAGAGAGGGGAATGAGTTGTAGTGTAAAATTTTTAAATCTTACACAGTAAGCCCTTCCTTTCTTTCCCTTTCCCTCTAAAATCCAAACTCCCAAACATACCCTATGTTGTCTAACAAAGTGCTTCCACGGTTCTCAGCTTTTAATCCATTTTCAAATAATTATGGTGACACAAAACAAGGCTCAAGTAGGTGGCACTTTTGCTGCTTCTTAATAACTTTGTGTATCCATTGTAAACATGTAATGGATAAAGCAAAATCGTGAATATATAGCAACAAACTGTAACACACACACACACAAAAACCCCATGTCCTCAATTCCATCAAAACATCAGCTTCTCATAGACCAAATTGTTAGAACAATCCCACAATCCAGCTAGTGAAACTGCATTCATTCACAGCTTCCTGTCCTAAACATCATCATCATCAGAATAAATGGAAAAAATGGTCAGACAACTAACTACTAATTTTAGATAACACCACTAACTACTTACAATCAATTAGCACAATTTTGAGCGAAAAATGAATCAAGTAAGTAAATAACTAAATAAAACCAACAAAAAAAAAAAAGGATGGTACCTGGGACAAACCTTGCTCTTTGCAAAGAAACACCATAGATGGAAGGGCTATAATTGGAGGCATTGTAATAGAAATTCAAGATCAACCCCTTCACGAACTCGTAATACACCTTAGAAACCTCCAAATCATCCTCCACAACGAACGCGAACTCATCATCGTTACTCGGCCACCACGCTTCCAACCACTGCCCCTGCAACCCCACATTCATGGTTCTGTAATGCACCACTTTTTCCCCGAATTTCCAATCGAACCCATCTGCAAACTCAAGAACCCTACGCGATTCGCGAAGCTTCTGATCGATTTTCTGAATGGAGGATGACCCATTCAAGAGTGCAGAATGGTCAATGTAGATATGAAGGTGGACGCGATCGCCGAGGTAATCGGCGGCGGAGAGTGACCGGAGGCAGCGGGATAGTGATTCGGGCCGGTTAAAGGCGAGGACTTTGATAACGAATGTGAAATTAGGGTTAGGGTTTCTGGGGATTGGATTTCGGAGGGTGAAATTGGGGTTGAGTTCGGAGGTGGAAGGTGGAGGGAGGGAGGAGTGGTGGTAGGTGTAGAAGACGAAGGCGGTGAAGGAGATGAGGATGAGTGGGAGAAAGTGGCGTTTGGGTGCCACCATTGGTGTTAGCGTTGCAGAGCGTATCATTTGGGAGTCGTTAGGGTTTTCTGTGATGAAGAAGGAGGAGACGACAGCGAGAGAGATCAGAGACCTCACATTCTCGTCGGTGAACAGAGAAACGACAACGAACTTGTTCAGACGACGCCAACATTGCCCACGTCAAAAGGTGTTGCATTTGTATTTTTTTTTCCCCCTTAAATATGTTTGCGAGCAAATTACATTCAATTCTACTAAAGTTCGCTCAAGCTTCTCAACCTTTTTCTTTTGGATAGACCTAGGGTATCAATAGCGGGATTTTGTCTCTGATTATATACATTTTTCTTAAGAATCAAATTTAAAGGTGTTTGAAAACTTTTAATGAGATAAAATTAAATTGATTATATTTGGAATGAGATAATAAATTAAAGAATTCAATTCTTTGATTTGAAATGTGTTTAAAAATGAATTAATTTAATTATTTTTACTATTTTATCCTTCATTAATAGATTAGAAATAAAACATTACATTCAAGTAAAGTTATTTTGATATTTTCATTTGTTGGGATTTAATTCTCATACCTAATCACACCCATTTAAGTCTGATTTTAATTTCTTAATTTTATTGGATTTCAATTTATTCACTTAAGTTAAACTATAGAATTTGATTCAATTTCTTGATAGAATTAAATTTCAAGGGTTTCCAAACAATTTGTTAAGAAACCCAGCTAGCTACCATTTGTACTGAGTCTTGTGACTATTCAAACTTCTCACTTTAAAGGACCCATATTCTAACTTAGCATTTATAATATACATATGAATAATAAGGACTAAAACCATACAATTCTAAAAATGTGTAGACTGAAATAAAAAAAAATATTTTCAAAGACTAATTAAGTGTTTTTTTTTTCCACTTTTGACAGAAGTTGATGTTTTACTTGTCTAAATACGATAGAATATTCCAGGATTGTCTAATTTATCTAACCGACCTTGCATACATGTCATTGCAAGTGTCGATTTTTTTTTTTATTGTTTTTTGTGTGAAATCATTTATAACACATATTTATACATAAACAATATTTTATATGCATACACAATGGATTAATTTTGAAATATTATCGAAGTAAAGATTTTATATATACTCATCGCATGTATCATCACATTATCATAAGTGTTTGACTTATATAATATCTATCCATTGATAGACTATGTAAAACATTTTAAGCAACCTCTTGTATTATTTGATCATCGAATATCTCATAGTAGCATAGCTTCGTATATTAGCATTCTAATTCTGCCTTACAAACAAAAATTTGAGAAATACAGATAGTGTCGGCCTAAATTAATCTCTTACATCAAAGCTTTTGTATGCTATTTTAAAACGTTTAGGTGGTAAGAAGCAGAATTTTATGAATTTTGCACTTATATAATCTCGGCCTAAAGGTTTCTACCTTCTACTCAATCCAATATTTACAAGCACGAATTTACAATTGGTATATGAAGCCTAAAAGTCTCTTGATGTATAGTTGTATACAAACAGAAGAGACCTAATGATAAATGCACTGATTTATTGACTATAGAATATGCAAATATAACACTGCATCATCCCAAAACAGGTTATATTATACAATTTGTTGAGTACAAAATCGAAAGGGAAAAGAAAACAAAACTGCATAAACTAAGAGGAAGCATGATATAAAGTGGAATTGTATTTGGACTCAAAACAAAGCCATTTTGAGATTGGACAAACACACCACAGCCATATTTCCAATGCTTCTTGAAACTGACTTTTTAGCATCACACGTGTCGAATTAAGCTAAGAGACTTCCTCAAGAGTCAAGATGCAAATCACTATGAGCACTCCACTGCTTGCCAAAATACTTACATTTTACAGTTGAAGAGGCTGTGAGCTACAACAATTCCCATAACAAGAGAAATATCTACATTTGGCTCCACTACCATTGTGCAAACATCTTCTCCTAAGTCAACTCCACAACGTGCTTTCTTTCTCCTTAGCTGCTCAAAGAAAATAAATCAGACATGTATGATGTATGAAAAAAAAAATGGTGGAATCTGAACTTATTTATGAGAAAGTGACATATAAACTGACTATTGAATTGATAAATGGGTCATGAGACTTTATTTCATCGTATAATAGTACTTATTTTCTATAAAGAGTTCTAGCAACTTTTTTGTATGCATAGTATTACTCAACAAAACAAAACAAAACAGCTATGTACTTTGTAACAAGATGTTAGAAATTTTACCTCTGCAACTGGTGCTCCAAACTCATCAAATATTTTGCAAGCTGACTCGCTATTGCTGCTTTCTATTTTATGAGTGTATGGTTGATTTTTGTCCAACCCAAGTTCTACTTCATATGTTGAAGCCCCTCTAGAGATCTTATAAGTTTTACAAACTCGAAAGCATGGTCCTTTATGGTCATTCCTTGTCGCAGGGGACCTATAACCTTCCCAATACCTGGACAACTTGTGTTGCTACACACACACACACACACAAAAGAAAAAGATAAGAAATAAAAAAGACCAACAATAACTGAGTTAATTTCATGAAAGGCTAAAATACACCAACTTGTATGATACTGTCATATATAGTTGTGAAATTTGTTTACCTTTCTCATTAAAGTGAACAAAACATTGCCTTCTTGATCCATGAGATGAACTTCATCTTTATCTTTGCAGTTGTAGTTATCAACTCGATACACAATTTGGCCATTCGAATTGAAGGCAGTGCAGCCCTTTCCATTCAGTACCAGAGACTTCATCCATAGCGTGAAAGTTTCTTGCTTTGAAGTGAAATTGCAAGTAGGAGAGGAATGCAGTGCTTGGGGATGAACTTTTCCCATGGTAGAAACTGTATATGCAATATTCCAATTCCAAAAGGCTTTTATATGCTTAACATGATGCAATAAGAGCCACATGAATATATTTAATCATATCATGATTAGTGGCTTAAGAGAAAGAAATTGCCTTAGTTAATAATATTTATCTGGCTAGTAGTGGTCACTGGTTTAAGATGAAGTTAAAACACAATTTAAGCGAAGCACACTTGATATAAAATACAATATCAAATCTATTATTCTTTCGGTCCTCCTCCTCATCTGTTGATTTCTTGACCTATTCTTTGGAATCA
The DNA here is from genome assembly GCA_031216105.1 of Dalbergia cultrata. NCBI lineage: Eukaryota > Viridiplantae > Streptophyta > Magnoliopsida > Fabales > Fabaceae > Dalbergia > Dalbergia cultrata. Next base: position 1,226,201 of record CM062351.1, read on the forward strand.
AAGAAAAACTCCACAACTGCAGCCGTAAGCAGTTGTTGGTAATTCCATTAAACCTTATCATTATAGTGATGACTATTTGTCCCATGTCATCTCATTTTAACTGTCATGAAAAGAGGGGATTAAGTAATTAGGCCTCCCCCACTTGTTGTTTGATAGTGAAGTGCAGATCAATGTGGTTGCATGGATCATATGCCATTGAACAGTTTCTTTATATTGCTAGTTGCAGAATGCAATGCAACTTCATAGATGCATCCTTTTAATATTTTTCAAAGTTTCTGTCGGTTGCCCTATGTTTGATCATTATATCCTAAGTCCATGCATTAGTTTATTAACCAGCACTACGTTTATGGCCTGCCAAAATGACATAGCATACCTTGAGATATGGTTATTAATTGGGTCCAAGGTAGTAAAGAAGATGTTATCTTCAGCCACTCACTTTGTACTTTTGGACATATTTTAGCCCAATTTGCTTAACCACTTTTCTTATTACTAATATAAAAGTATCCTTGGTTTTGTTGATGACCGTGTGAATATGACAAGCAGGATTGGCTAAGGATATATACTACAAAAGCATATTATAAGAGAAACAACTGTTCACTAAGCAAGTTATTCTAAATGGTAATTTGACACTTATTTCTCTCAAATAAGGTCTCAAATTTGAGTCTTATCAATAGAAAAGGTTAGTAGACTTTATCCAATAGTAGACCGATTCGACTCAAACCAGACTAGTTAGATTTCTGAAAAGTTCAAACACAGGTGGTTTAGAACGAAAAAAACATAAACAATTGTGTTATGTTCACGACCATTAAGAGAGCATCTTCTAAATCAACTCCACATGTTGCTTTCATTCTCTTTAACTGGTGTGAAAACTAATTTCATTCAGATAATTGGAGCCCTGAAAACCGGAGAATACAAGTTGAGTTGCCTCAATTATACTAGTCCTCCATATCAGAGTTTCACTCGTCTTATCTGCACTTGTGGTTTCTATTCTATAATAGCATGGTTGATTCTCATCCAATATCTCTTTACCGCATATTCTTTCCTCAATTCATATTAGGAAATCACTTGCTTTATTAGTGTGGTATGATTGGCATTTACCTGTTGGAAGGCAGCTTCTTCCATATTTGGATTTATCTGGCACATACGGTTAAAGCCAATGGTTGACCGTAATATATATTTTTTTTTTTGGGTCCCAACTGTCAAGCTGTCATCTGATGGAAATCACAGAAAATGACTGTATTAATGGTAAAAAAATTTGATATAGTTATTGACTTCTTCATGAATAAATAGGTCATTACCATTTTATTTAATCTACATCTAATTTCCTATCACAAGCTTTTGTCGAAGATTTTATATATATATATAACAGTACTGATAAAAATTTTAAGGGGAAAGGAATAAAATGCTAATGAGGCAAGAGATATATGTTCAAGTTATCTGGTTCTCATTTAACACTTTAAGCAATCAAAATTAACCATAAGAGTAATGATACTATAGTCTCAAGCTTATGGCGATCCTATACATGACAATGTATTAACCATTTAAGATATAATTCAGAGTTATATGTATATATATAGATATTCATATTATAAAAGCACTGGTTGATATTATGCCACGTGTAGAATTCACTATAAACTCGAATCTGTATTAATATTTTCTTTTCCTAACTAGAATCCCAATTAAAGAATTGGCAGTGACAAATAAAATTGCACATTGGTTTCTGTACCTTGGAAGAAAGGTTCAACTCATCTTGATGTGATTCACCAAAAAATAATCAATTTCATGTGAAAGTGAAACTAATTTTGCTCACATATATCCAAGAAAAAAAAGACACTGATGGAGACAATAACTTTGGTATCCATTATTTTTCATGACAATAATCAATCTTACAAAATACAAATAATCCAAAAAGGTGACATCCCAGTCTGCTATGTGCTACCAACTAACCACTTAACATTTAACTAGACACTTATTTTTTCGGCCAAGTCTCACACAAAGTAACTTTAGGGAATATACCAAAACATGTCTTTCTGTTCAAAAGTGACTAGTCAATGAGAGAAATAAATACACACTCATTCATAGTGTGTACTGAATACTAACTTCTGCAAATCAAATTGTGCAGTCAATTGATGTTTTTTGTTTTTTTCCCAGCCATATCTAGTCTAGGAGTAAAATTCAATCTTACAACCTCAAGTCTTTGTAATTTTGTAACCTAACAAGAAAACTCAAGGCATTATTAAAATTTAAGGGAGGAACAAATAGATAAGATAATAGGTTGGTTGTTGCCTTGAAGATAGCAATGCCTCAACCACGGAGTATAGTATTGTTTGTGAATACTGTCGGTGAATAGTGATATGCCTTGTCCCTCGTTGGTCTCTTCCCTAATTTCCTCAAGAGTACGCCTTTTGAGTTGAACCTTAAACCTCAACTACTAATATCTGTGCCAGCCATTTCGCTTCATAAATTAGATATTTGGAGGTAAGATTAACCTTTACTTCACTAATTCAAAATTGATCAGAATAATTTGAAATAGTTATCTGGATACCATATAAAATGTAAAACATATTACAATATTACCATTATACCCCCCCCCAAAAAAAAATTGACATGAAACTGAAGAAAAGGAATATTTCAAACTTTGTTACTTAACAAGGATTAGCTCACTTGGTCCACATTCCGACTTCGACTCGCTATTAGGGCATTTGGAAACTTTTAATGAGATAGAATTGAATTGAATTCCATAAGGAATTGAATTCTGTTATAAATTAAATTGAATTTTTATGTTTGAAATGAATCAGTAAATTAAAGAATTCAATTCAATTCCTTAATTTAGAATGGTTCTAAAAATGAGTTAATTTAATTATTTTTACTATTTTATCCTTTATTAATACGTTAGGAATAAAACATTATATTCAAGTAAGGTTATTTTGATATTTTCATTTGTTGGAATTCAATTCCCACACCAAATCGCATTCATTTGTGTTTGATTTCAATTCATTAGTTTTGTTAGATTTCAATTCCTTCGCTCAAGTTGCTTCTAAGCATGAAATTCAATTCAATTTCTTGATAGAATTAAATTCTAGGGGTTTTCAAATGCCATGTATGACTTGACTTTGATTTTTCAGCTTTTTTCTATTAGTGAGATGAACCTAGAGACATGACCTAACCCTGAACTAGGGTAAGTTTTTCCCTCAATCTAAACTTTGGTTTGCATCAACATTCTAACTTTTTTATCATATTTTATTAAAATCAAGAGGACATCAATGGAACTACATCGCCTACCTTTTTTTGTTTTTTGAGTTGAAATTTTCCTTGAGGTGTGTTCTTTCATTGTAAGTGGTGATGTTATGGGAAGGATTTCATCTAGGTATGAGCTTTGTGTCTCTTTTTGAATTCAGTAACTGTTTTATCATTCATTTAATTTGATTTGGGTTTTTGAGATATACAGTTAGTTTTGTTGTAGTCCGTTGTATAGTACTAATAGAACAGTGATCTGTGAGAGAGTTGAATTAAAAACTGTAGGATAAGTAGGGCTCCTTTTATGAAATTTGGATTCAAGGTTTCATAGAGGTTGGGGGATTGTTTGTGGATATAGAAGAACTGAATATTCAGAGGAATTGCACCTGAGTTGGAAGTTAATGAGCACAGTAGCTTAGTATCTCAGGGATTGATTATACTCAGTTTGGGATTCTAGCTCTTTATTTTGGATTAGATCCCATTTTGAACATGGTTTGTTAGAGGCATCATCAATGGACAATGGATGAAGTAGACAGGACTTTTTCCTGAGCTTGTCAGCATCATCAAATCACGGATTCCCTGGCATCCGAGCCAGTGAATGTTTCCAGGGATTTTTGAATTCCTAGTTCACCTTATTCGATCGTAGACACCACTGACTGTCATCTCTGTGAAAGAATTTTCTGTTCCAACTTCCAAGTGTACCTCAAACTCTGTTCTTTCCCCATTTAGCAGCCAAAGGAATCCTTGAGATGAGTGGGAAATGATTTGTGTATTCAATTATTGTTACAAGCAATAGGAGCAGGGCATAGTTGCTTTCGATGCCAGTATTCAGCTTTCCAATATAGATCTTAGTACATCAACAATGTCAACTTTAAGCTTGGCTAGCAGCAAAAACCAGTCTCTCTGCTAACATCAGTTACATTACTCTTTGCTCCATGCCTTATTCTCTGAGGTCTTATAGACAAACACAACAGGGTATATTGGTCGTCAGATTCTGAGATGAGGCATTATCCTCAAGTGAATTGCTACTATGGACAAGCTGAGTTTGATGGGATAAGCAACACTGACGGCTCAGATTTTCGAGTCTCCAAAGAAGTGTTTGTTTATTTAATGGGGAAGAATTGAAGGTAAAGCATGTGGTTGAGTATGCAGTTTTTGTGGCATACCATTTTGCTCTGGAGACATCTTTTCTTGCTGATGAAAGGAGTCTCCCTGCTGGAACTTTCACTTAAATGTCTGGCTGTGATCATTCATTCTTTACACACAGTATTGTCTATGTTTTTCTGGGTAATGATAGTCTTTCCAATCTTGATGTTTGAACTATCCAAGCATCTGGTCCAAGGTGTTACCCATGTATAACTAAACTGCCACGTTTATGGTCTTGATCTCCAAATTATTTATAACAAACTTCTTGATTTTGGATACAAATGGCGGTGATTATTTAAGAGAAGGATTCTTGTAACCTCCTTTTGGATTTTCATTATGAAAACCCTATAAACCTTCTTGTCCTATTATGCCATTCATGAATATAGATTTTGTTCATTGCTGATATATGTACCTGTAGTATCTTTGTGGGATTGATTAGTTCACCATGTTCTGTGTCTTGTATAGCTGCCTTGCATGGCAATTAATTTGGTTATTAGTAACTGTTGGAGTTATAGATATAAAACCATTCATGCCTACTGTTTTAGGAGTCTTGTTATGTTCGTTGTCCTATTGGGCTGGAAGTTATATTAAATTCTATAAATGAAGCATCATATAAATAGCTAAGGCTTGTGGTTCAATCATTCCTTTATGTTTACTTAGGAAACTCCTCACAAGATTCTGAACCAAGAAAAGAGAAAAGGGCCAACCTGGAATTGACATTCTAGAAATAAAACGATTGTACAGGCAGTTACTTTTTCCGATAATATATGTGGGACAGTCAACTTAGTCAATTCTAGCAATGAATTGACATTCTAGAAATAAATCGATTGCACATGATGATGAACCCTCAAAGTATTATTGCTTATGCCTTAACATCACCAGAATATCATTTCGAATTGATTGATACAATGCAAGATTTGAGTGCAAAAACTTCAAAGGAGGTAGTTGTGAAGGTGATGTGTATCAATTTTCAATTGATAAGGACTCTATCCACATGAGAAACTATAAAACTTTTTCCCTAACCCACTAATATCTAAAATTTATTGGATTTAACTTACCTGTTTTTAACTAGATATGCTCACCATTATTAGAAAACTACTGTTTATACTGTATTCATGTACAAGTACCGCACTGTGTAATTAACTACGAAAAGTGCTAATAAGTGTTTAACTCTTGATGATGCTTTGAACAGTCTTAATTAGCTGAATAGTGAATTACATACAGAAAATTATTGTCTTGGAGGAAAAAAAAATTATAATCTTCCGACAACTATACCATAGAATTACATTGTGACATGTAAACAATGTTACTATGCAAAACCATGTTTAAAGGGGAGGAGGAGGAAGGGGGGAATCCAAAAAGAAGGCCAGTTTGGTAATGACCATAGATCCTCAAATTTAATGAATTCAAAGGCAGATTTCATGGAGCGGTTACTTCATCCAAACCCCTTCATTCTCTCTGCGTTTCTGTCACGGAAAGTTGACTTCAAGCAAAAAATAACACATCATCAAGAAGAACTTCTTGCATGAACAATTAATTATTTTGGATATGAGTCATCATTATTTTTTTTATTGTGATTATCTTTGTATACTATGATTAAAATAGTATACATTTAATAATATATATTATTCCATTGGAGTTTAGAATTTCATTGAATAACAATGTCTAGAAGGTTAAGAAGCCACGGAACCGTGTCATGAACAAGGAATCAATCAACTAACTCTTCTTTCACATTTTGTTGAAATGAGAGATTTGATTTCACCATTGAAATTTCAGTTTCAGTGTCATAGTCCATATTTTAACATAAATGGATGTTTTAAAGTTTAAACAGCTCATATATACGTCCATATTTTCAAATAGCTTGGCCCTACTGTCCTTTGCTCTTTGGCCTAAATCCATGATTTGATTTTTCCCCATCATAGGCCTCATGAAATTCTCTTATGATTTCTTTTCAGAGAAATTCTTATGTCCTTCTACAATAAGAATCCCGAATGAGCCTAAGATGTTAGCTTCTTGTTTTAATAGCAGGAGCTTTTCTCATGTATCTACTCTCACAATAAACCACAAGGAGGTGAGGTGGTAAGGTCCTCTTTTTCCTTAATCAGTGTGTTGATTGTTTGATCTTCTTCCTAGGAATGAAGCAATTTTAAAAACTGTAATCAACGTTACACTCTCAAATGGGACTATGGTATGTGAGGGATTAATCACTACGTCTAGCGGTTTACGGAAGACTCAAAATCTGCCCTTCTCTTGTGATTAGCAATATTATGATATTATAATATGTGAAAAAATATTTGTTGTACAACAAAATTTCACAACAAACTTACATTACCATTATTGTCTTTTCCCGTTTCAATATATTAATATTATTGGATCCACTTTTCTTATTTTATTTTCTTTTCCATCTACACTTGTGGTGTTAATTTGTTGTCCCTAAATATTTTGCATATATCATCACCCTATTTGTGCTTCACACGTCATAGATGCACCAGACAAAGTCTTTTGCTATGTGATTAGGAAGTCATCATTGTTTCCCTTTTTTTTTTTTCCTATCAGATACTCTAAAATACTAATTAATATGCAACTGTATGAACTGATTGAAAAAGAACAAGTCACTAAGAAAAGCATTGGCATTATTAACATTGTACAACTTGCATGAAAGTGTGTGCTGCAGGAACAAACCCGCTGCCCATGTGCTTTTTGATTCACCATTCACATTCTGTTTTTGTGGTTTCAATTTCATGCTTTTCTGATACATACACTATGGCACTCCATGTAAACTAACTGTTTAGACATATTAGTGTGACAAAGTTCAGAATGACTAGCATCACTAGCAGAAGCCATTGCAGTTTAAATCCTCCTGCAGACTATCACCTTCAACTGCAGCATGATTGATTTCTTCCCCTTTAACAATCTGAAGCCAACTTTGTTGTAGAAGTAGATTCATGATTTCAGCATCCCTGAACCAAGCAAAATGTTTGTTGTAAGATAAACATGTACAGTACAAATTTGGAGCGGAATACCAATTTTTACGCAAGAGTAGAGATACAACACATAGAAGAACACAAAGTATTTGATGATGGTCTCAACAGAGCAAATCTTTGTGTCCCTTCTGTCTCCTTCCAGAGTAAGTTAGTTTAAGGGGTAAAAATGTGATGAAAATCTTCGTGGATGAACTTTATATATCTTTTTACACGTTAGACTCATTTGTAAAAATTTTCACCTCTGTAAAAATTTTCACCTCATAATCAAAAGATACCCTTAGTGTTCAATTTTTACGTATAAATAAATAAATAAATAAATAATGTTACTATTTTATTTTTGTCCTTTTAAGTAATAGACAGGGTAAGATTCTCTACCTTGGATGATAGGCTGGCCTTGAGCTTGGAGGCCGTTGATAACGAGGCCCTTCATCATATCCTTCACAGATTATTTCTCCATTCTCATCTTGGTAGCATACTATGCCCTGAGATTCATCCTCATAAACCTGTTTATAGCCAAAGTAGAGACATCAATTAATATAAAGTTTCATAAAAGTCATGGCGTAAATTAATTTTTCCCTTGTATACTAGTTACACATACTGAACTTGGTGAGGCTAAGGTTATCTTCAGCTTGGATAATAAGAGTAATCATCAAATTAAGAAAGTATGGATTGACAAAGATAAGATGTTGACCTTATTCTTGATGGATGCTGTGACCCTCAGTGCTACTGGACCAACTGGTGCCTTCTTTTGTGGGGCATGGCTGTGTTTGGACATCAAATCTTTGTTTGCTTGTTTTAGAAATGAACCATATTTCCGAATTGAGATTTGAGATGAAGAACAGTTAAGAGCCATCAATCTAATTCTCCCAAGAACATGAAAGGAGGAGGGAGGAAGAGGATAATAATAGTAAGAAGAAGAAGAAGAAAAGGAATAATACAATTGCTGTTGGGTGGGTATTAATGTATAGTACTGATATAATGACGTCATGGCAAGATTAATTAGTTAATATACTAATGTCAAGCGTCGGTTTCTATGCTTTGCTTATGCAAAAAATTAAATTATTGATGGCTCATGTCTAGTCATGATGTATTAATATATTGATGTAGATAAGAGTCTAATGTAGTGTAGGGCCTAAGATGCTATCTTTCATATATTATTCCAACATATCTATTTGACGTCAATTATGGATACAATCTATACGTATGTTAAACAGTATTTACATTTTTTCTTTTTATACTCAATTTATAAAGTGTTTAAAAAAAATGTTTAAAGATGTTGTAAAAAAAGTTATTTCCCTATCTCTTTCATCTAGTTACTGGTGAAGTGAACTCCAGGTCATAGTATTGGTTGATGCTTGTCAATGCTTCTCTCCTATCAATTGGTCGATTAGTCGCATTCATCATGTCACTATTAGGTGGCAATACGATTTTGTTATTGTTCCACTTGTATATGGTAATGTTGAAATTCAGTTTACATATTTATTTATAGTCCATATTTGGAAATTTTCATAGAGGGATGCATCATATTATAAATGTGACATGTAATATATGGGCGATGGAGTTTATTGTGAGACACACTACATGGAAGCTTTTGCACACAATCATTGGAGATATTCTATCTCCATCTTTTCAAGTGTAAATGGGAACATCAAGGTTTCCAATCAAATATTTATGCCCATTTTATGGCAAAACTTGGTGCAAAGTGCAGTGAAAGCTTGATGAAATTTAATGTGTTTCCTCCCCCAGCTAGCTTGTTTAGTCCCAGTCCCTCCCTGGTCTCTTTTTCCTTTCCCATGGTATACCAAAAGAATAAAGAATAGTATTATCTGAACTCATATTTTGTGGAATACTGTTGACACACTTTCATCTACTATTGAATGATATGTTAATCCCAAATTAAATGTGATCTATATCTCATATAATGATAAATAGGAGTATAACGGCATGGTATGTCACGAATAATAAATACCATTTCTCAAACAATAATGAGAAGAAGACGATTCTTTTTTTATTTTTTTTAGTCGACTTTTCTTGTAATTATTACAAGCCACCTTATTTAATTTGTGGGTGTCATTGTGGGCGGCAGCCCATTTATTTGGGACAACCATTTCGGTTACTTATCACTTGTGTCAAAGTAAAAAAAAAAAAAAAAAAAAAAAGGGGACGGGGAGGGGGGTGGGATTTTTTTAGTTTTTGTGAAACCCATCAAAAATTGAATTTCTAATTGGATATAAGAAAATACCATAAGATAATGTGTGAAGATATAAATTTGTATATAAGGCCTTAAATTTAATGTGACTCTACATCAATTTTTAAAAAATAGTGTAACAACATTAAAAGTATCTGTTATCATTTCTCTTAGTTAACTAATATTATTACATTATATCTATAAAACATGAGAATGTTTCAAACTATGAATCATAAGTGAGTGCATGCAATTTCTCACGAAACCATTTTAAAACAAAATGAAAAAGAAAAGAGGGTAATTAATCTGTGGATGTTTAATTGTTTGTGCCTTTATGAGATGTGACGACACTAGCTAAAATGATAACAAAAATAGGAAAGTCATTAAGCAAATGCTGTATGACGTGACATGAATATACTTCTAACACGCACTATAAAATCATTGGAAGAATGGAAGAAAACAAATTAAATTATAGTAGTTGATCTCCACTTGGCACATCTCAAAAGTTGGAATGGAATTTGTAAACATAAATCCAATATTGAGCACTGCATAATTTGCATCTGACTGTGAACTATTGAAAACTACTTCTGATGGGAGGAATAGTGATTGAATATGTTACGTGCAAGAAACAAGGAATCAAGTGTGTGGGTGAGATGCAGAATCTCTACTCCTAGATAAAGGAATAACAAAAAGATTCTGTGTCCACTACAAGTTGAGTGAAATCTTCTTTTCTTAAACACTTGTTGTATTGGAAGCATTAATTGCGTCTTGGTTATTGCTTCCAACAAGTGTTAAAGCCTATAGGTTTCCCTTGACGTGGACAAAACAATGGGCGATATGGGCCCTTACAAAGTTTTCAAATGTTCTTTTATAACGTTATTTACTCCTGTCTTGTCATGCTATAACACTTCATCATTATCTGTTAAAAAAAAAACATAAATTAAGAAAATAATAAATACATTTTGATGGTAGTAAAATGATGTACGGATATATCACATTATTCCTATTAAAATATAAATTTATATGATTACAATGTTTTTGAAAAACAAATATAATTGATCATATTAAGAATAATCTTGAAAATATAAAAATTTAATGTTTCTTAATATAAGAAATAAGATAGATATTTTACAACAAAAAGTAAAATTAAAAAAAGGGCAGATGAAGTGAAAAAGAGGGAGAATCACTTAAGAAGTAAAAAAGAAAACCCTTCCTGAAATTATCATCTTTTCGATTTTTCATTTTATTAAAAGTAATTGTTTAAATTATCATTATCTAGAATTTATTACTGATTTAAGTTGAATTGAGTTTGGTTTGCTAATTTTTTTCTATTCATATTATTCAAATTTAAAACTTTATTGGAAGGAAATAAGTCTCAAATTATTTAAAAAACTTTGAATTATGAAAAAAATTAGCTCTGATTATTATGTTTTCATAATCTATAATATTATACGTATTCATTTTCTTAACTAATTATAAACTCACAATAAGAGACAAAGACATAAAATAATGAATTTATCACTTTTTTTTTTCAAAATTAGAACCTCTATCTTTTTTTCTCATTGTGAGTCGACAATGAATAATAAATAGTACACAAGTCATTTTACTCTTCGATAATATAGATGTTCAACCACTATACATGTATTCATAAGATAGACAGCTAGGATAGAACCATTTTCATATCTCTTTAATAACCTAACTTATAAATTTCAATTCCCCTATGCTATAATTGGTTACACTAGTCAAATAAATAACCAATATCTACCAAAAAATAAATAAATAACCAACGTGATAATCGAACCTTCCACACCCAATGAATGAGCTGCAAGTGCCACCTGCTCCTTTAATAATTGGCATATAGCACATGGCCACATCCCAAGGGGGCTCCACCTTCTCCTTCTGCCTCATTTGTTTAATCTTTTTACTGCCTTTCTTTTTCCAACTTTCCTTTGTTGCCTTATTTGTTTATTGAACCTTGTCTTTTTCTACCATTTCCACACTCCTCCCTGTCACAAATCCATTACTAAAAGCCCTCGGAACCCATGTTAAATTTCTCCAAAGATTGCATCATGAAGTTTCTTGAACTAGTAATACAAGAAAACCAAACACCATACGCTATAATTGGGATCAAAGCTCCTATCTCAAAGGGCATATTTGTAGTAGATTAAGTGAAAAATTAGCAGGCAAAGATATTCGTGATAATGTTGATTAATGAGAAAGAATTACCATAAGTTTTTTTTTTTCCCTTTTTCTCTTGGGGTCTCCGAGTCAAGGTTGTCAAAAATGCATTAACCCATGAAAGTTGACGACATTTTGGGTCAACATGAAGCCTGTGAATTGCATTTTTATTTTCCAGAAAAATTGGGCCTTCTTTAGATTTGGTTCCTTAACGTCCTTTTCCAATTTCAAGCCTACCCCGGTGGCCCAATACTTATGTAGATGTTTTGCCTTTCAGACCAAAAAAAAAAACCATTTATATATATATATATATAAACCCATTTTCAACTTAATAAATGTACATACATATTTTGAAACTCATTCATAAGAATTTTATTTTCATTTTTACTTTTAACCATACTGTCAACATGAATAGATCCTGATCTAGAAACTATTTTAGTGCAAACAGTTAGATCCTTAAGTAGAAAATATGTAGCGCCTTACAGGCTAATTTTTTACTCCTTATTAATATTATTTTCAATACAATCAACTCATTGTCAGCCAGTCAAATTAGGAGTTTCACATTAATGAACCACAACAGAAAACTTAAAATACTATGATAATATGACTTCAACGGAAGAAAAAAAACTACGGGACTTACATAAACACATCATTTTAGGGAAATACACGGAATAAATATATTTTATTCTTTACATATTAAATATTACTCCGGCTACTTTAAGATAGATGTCTTATTTATATTTTTAAATATATTTATAAATTAATATATATATATATATATATTCAGATATATTAATTTATAAATATACCTAAAATAGATATTTATTTTATAACGGGCAGAGTAAGTTAAATTGATATTGGAAGTGTGGACTCTGCTTTTCTATGAAAGAAAGGCGATTTTTCTTGTACGGCCAAGAAGCTGTAAGCCTGTAACACTTTAGATGTGAAATAACATAATCATTTGGCATGCAAGCTAGGCCTAGGAGACAGACACGGGTTGTGCTAGACTGTTAGGTGCTAAACCCGGAGAGGAATCCAAATTCACAACCAACCAAAACCAACACAAGTAGTCAAGAACCTTAAAAAATAAAAATTACTTGCAATTAGTACTATAATATCTGTAAAACTTGAATTAGAAATGTTAGCTGCATGTAAAATTCGTGCACATAATTTTACACACCATAAAGTAGCAGTGAACTATTAGTTTTAATGAAAAATAAGAACCGAGAGAAAAATCAGAATGGAGATAATTAATCTTGCATAAACTATGTTATTATTATATGTTCCAAACCACCCTCAGTATGAGCTATTATATATAGTCTATGACAACCACCAATTTTGATGTTCTTTCTTAAATTATTGTTTCCTATGCAGGTCCCAAAGCTCCCCTATTCTTTTGATGTACATTTTCGTCTTCATCCTCATCCAATCCATCTCTTCTCGAGATAGGAAGGACTAAGGAAGGAGGGTGTGTGTGACACAGTGGCTAATAGAGAGTGCTGAGTTATTTTGGTCCCTTATCACATGTGACTATGTGAGAAATTTTTACTAGTGTACTTTATTTAGACCCCTTGGTTGTTCCAACTAGTCAAAAATACATTGCCTTTGCCTACTAATTGACTATGCTGTTCCCACTGCCTCTTCTGTCACTTTCTCTTGGACTCACTGTTCTATAACACATGACACCAATGCAGTATATGCAGAAAAACCAAAAGGACCAAGACTAGCCAAGACCTGACTAAGAGAGACACCATTTCCTTCACACACTGTGAGAGTGTAAGACCACCCAGCAAGATCAAACACACTTCCATGGACCTCTCAAGCCACAAATTCTTCCAAGCTCCATCTGTATTGGCACCACATGGGGTAAGGATCCCCACATATATATGATGATGATGATTATGCCTTTTAGCTTCACTTTTTGTTTGTTTGTGCATTTTACAAGGTGTGTTTTCTTCACTAATTTTTCTGTTCCTTTTGCGGGGTCTTTTTCTGTGTGATTTAGGAACCATCTATTGAAGGCAACATGAGCTTGTATGGGAAAAGCAAAGGCAACAACCCTTTTGCAGATGACTTCCCTGATCCACTTTGCAAGCTCAACCTCAAGGAGACTTCTGAGTTTGTGAAGTCATTTCCAGTGCCAAATGGCAGCAATGCAGAAAGCAGAACCTTTGTTGAGGTTCCAGCTCAGAAGAGAGAAGGAGAGAACAACTCTTGGACACAACAAAGGAGATCACTAGAGGCTCCCTCAACACCCGGTAGACCAGTTTTCAGCTTCACTAGCGTTGGAAGGAACCTTTCAAGAAAGAGCTTCCCTTCCAAATGGGATGATGCAGAGAAATGGCTCATGAGCAGCTCCTGCCATGACTCTCCAGCTCATGTTGCCACTGCTGTGAAGTTATCTGAGCCCTCAAAGATCAGCAGCACGCAATGTGCGGATGATGGCTTTAAGCAGCAGATGGAGTGTTTCTCAAAAGCTGTCCCAAACTTCAAAAGGTCTACATCTTTGGACCACCATAACATGTTTGGCGCTTTCAATGGGGTCTCATGTCCAACAGACATAGTACTAAAAGGTGGGATCATCATTTTAACTTCAGCACTAGACCTTTTACCCTTGTTAACCTTGCCTTCTTTATTGCTTCAATTCATTATTTTTCAATCTACCCCTTTTTGCCATCATGATCATTCTGCATGTTTTCCTCTTTTTGTCTTTATTATGTTCCAAACTTTGCTTACTTTAAAAGTTTTTCATCTTTAATAGTTTAATCAGCATTGAAGCTCATTTGGTTTTCCAAGCTGCAAATGGATTATACTAATATAGGAGCTAGTCTCAATTTAGAATGACTTTGTTTTGATCACTTGGGCCCTAAATTGTTCATTGGGTGAGAGCTCAATGTTTGCTTACTTTGAAAAAAAAAATCATTTTTAATATATTATTTAGCTTTAAGGCTCATTTGGCTTTCCAAGCTGCAAATGCAAATACTAATTTAGTAGCCAGCCTAAATTTAGAGTGACTTGGTAGAGATCAATTGGACCCAAAATGGTGGATTGGTTGGAGATTCAAAATTTTTACAGGTTCTTATTTCCTTGTGTTGTAAGCTGTTGAGTGTTGAGCATGACTGTGGTAACTATTGGAGGTGCATTTGAAACTGAATGGTATAATTGAGTTGAATTTTACTAGTAAAGCAGCTGGTTGACTAATACTGAATTGCAATGCAGATAAGTTCACTGAGAGCATAGAGCCCATTTTGCCAAGTTTCAAATACTTGGAACCAACTAAAGAAGGGTTCTTGTTTAGAAACCAAACTGGGGAGGCAATGCAAGATGCTTGCACAGAAGTGGCTCATGAGGTTCAACATAGAGATGTTGGAACTGAGATGACCCCTCTTGGGAGCTCCACAACTTCAAGGTGCCACACCCCAATCAAGAGCTCATCCCCTCAGAGACATAATACCCCTGCAAGTAGGTCAGGACCATTGGCCTTGGCAAATACCAATAATAGCACTAGCTGCAATGTTGAGCTTATTCAGCTGGAGGAGTGCCATTTTTCTAAGTTGCAACTAGGCACACAATATGACTTGGTCCCTTCAAATTGGAGCTCAAGTGGAGAGGAGGAAGAGGAAATATCAAAGAGCTTGAGACATAATGCTAGCCAGAAAGGTGATTCAGATTGTAGAGCCGCTTCATGGGAGGAAGAGGAAAAGACCAAGTGCTGCCTCAGGTAACCAAACCCCAGAGATTCAGCACATATATAGTTGTTTCATCTTATATGCATGGCTTGAACTAAATTGTTGAGTTGCAGATATCAGAGGGAAGAGGCAAAAATTCAAGCTTGGGTAAACCTCCAAAGTGCTAAAGCAGAAGCCCAATCAAAAAAACTTGAGGTATATATTTCATGGCTAATCCTTTTTCTTATGAATTATGGTTAGCTTGCAGTACTTTGTAGCAAACCTATCATCAACAATTCTAGTTGAAAGCAACAGTGGTGTGATAGAAAGCTATTCAAAGCCATCACTGAAATTGTTGACCAAATGACTAGAGATCAACACTTTCTCTCGCCATCTAAATTTAATTAAATACTAGTACAAGTTTATGCTGTTGAGTTATCTATTCAGGAGATGAAATCTGCTTAAATAAAACTTGTTAGATTTTGTTGAACATGAAAGAGTACTTCCCTGCCCCTCCATTTTGATGGTGGTCTTTTTTTTTTTTTCTTTGTTCATTGCTATTGGCATTGAAAATAAAGTACTTTGTAAGTACAAGTTATCATTACCAGAACCTTATCCTATCCTGTTGCAAGCAGTTTTTGAACTGTTTGTTAAGAGTAGATTACTGTGTAATCCACATGGTGTAGAGTGCTGTCCTGAACATATAGAAACCCAAGAAGATGTTAACTATGCATCCAAATTTGATACATGAGCTGGTATGAACTTTTGACTTCAATCTACTAATTTAACGGTTTGCCACGCATGTTGGTGGCCCATTCCTCGAGCCACCAACTCAGGGACACCATTCTCATCATTATCTTGTTGACCAGTCTACAGTCCTAAGTCTGAGTATTTCCTCAGTCAAATAAATCCCCATCTTCATTTTCCCAATATATACCATAAAAAAAAAAAAAAGAAAACTAAGCGAAACCCCAGACAATGTGAAGGTTCCTGGAACATGCATCCTGGATCATGCTTCACAAGCATGCAAGAATATCTTTTTATGTTGGGGAACACATGCGATCATTACATCTAGAAATTTGTGGCAAACGTAGTAATGAGTTTTTTTTTTTTCCAAGGTAATCTACATATATGAGGCTGCATTGGAGTATCTGAGCTGGCTAGATTTATATACTTTGTCGTCCTTGAGTCTTGTATTCGCGTTCAACTTGAATATAAAAATTTATAATGATTCTGCACAGATTAAGATATGCCCTTCTGTATAATACTTGGACCAATTATAACAATGAAATAGTTTTCAATTCAGTTGAGAATATTTATGGTATACTATATGTGAGAAATGTGTGAGGATGAGCTGATTCTTTTCAGCTAGTATTTTTATTATTTGGTTTGAGGATCACTCTTCAGCCTTTAAACTTCAATTTTGATTATTAAAAGCAGCATTAAATGTTATTAGAATTTTCCACAGCGAGTTTAAAATTTGGACAGCTGGACAATGGATTGTGGATACTATAATGAATGTATTCTAGTAGTATATAATCTACTATCTATCTATCTACTATAATATATAAAACAAGGTCCAAATTGAAAACTACTAGGCATGCTTGTTACCTTTCCAACTCTTATTCTAATCTGTTTCTATGTTCTCTAAGCCATTGAAAACACAAACCTGTTAGAAAATATCACAGATAACCAAGCAATGTTTCAACTTAACCCATAGTTCGAAACGCATGCCATTTGAAACAACCATATGTCTTATTGAAAATACTTCTTTGTGCAGGTGAAAATACAAAAGATGAGGTCAAACCTTGAAGAGAAGTTGATGAAGAGGATGTCAGTGGTTCACAGAAAAGCTGAGGAATGGAGAGATTCAGCTACACAACAGCACTTGGAGCAAATCCAGAAGGCCACTCAACAAGCTCAAAAGATGATCCACAAGCATAATAGCTCACAATTTTCAAAGCACAGTTCATGTGGTTGCTTCCCTTGTCATAATATATAGCCATCATTAACCATAACAATGGAATATTTTTCCCCTTGATACTTGACCTGCATATTTTGACCCTCCAAATAAAGAATAATATTATTCAAGTATTAAAAATGAATATTAAGAGTAGCTACCATAATAAGAGACATGCAAAATACGGGAAATATAGGGAATATTATAGATTCCCTCGTATTAGTTTTTCACGCAATCTTATCATGTGTAATCATTCACAATGAGTTCTCTTATGTCACATGTTATGTTTGAGCACGCATTCAAAATCAACGATGAGTGATCACATATAACAAAGTTATGTGAAAAATCAACATGAGAGATTCATTTTGAGGAAATATTATTTTGCACCAAACTAACTTCCTACATTTTTCATGAATAGTTTCTGTTGAAATTAGTTTTATATTAAAAGAAGTGCTATATGGTATGACATTATTTGGTACACTTTCGACAGGTTGCTATTATTCGTAGAGCTGACAAAGAGCATTGCTATTTTGTTCGAATAAATGTTGTGTGAATGCTACAAAAATCAATAGTAACCAATCAGAATGAGAGAGAATATAACTATATAGAAAAGCATAAAACGAATATTGAAGAAAAAACTGCCACGGCAGCACATCATTTCACCAAGAAAATTTCGTACTACTTAAAATTACTCGTTTTCAATATCATTATTGATGTAAAGATAAGATTAGTCTGAATAAAAAACATAGAATATATATATACATTATAGAAAAAACAATGCAAAACACATAAGAGCGGTTTCATAGCACAACTCTAATAATGTAGGGCCACTAAGATAAATCCAAGCAAAGTACAAAATATATGTACCTTATGGACTATACAATAGCTGTGAAACCTGAAAATTACAACGGGAAAGTGATACGGCCTTTGTTGTTTTCTCCACTAGTTCCCATGCATGCTTGTGTCGTCTTGTATTTGGGTTAGGAACCAAAAGAAGTACTGAAAAACACAATTGGCAAGGTATTCACTTTTCAGATAATGTCATGAGGTTACGTGAACATGCCGGGCAGAGAGACGTATGCTTAATCACAACTTTAGCTGCTTTGAGCAAAGAACCTCTGCATTCCTTGAATTACTAGATTTTGTGTATGGTACATGTGAGTGGCATTGGCATATTCCCCTTAACTTACTTTGATATTTGATATCATTACCAATCTTGCTAACAAATTATTTTCACCTTATTATAGATAATAGTTTGATTTATGCATTGAAAGTAGAGACACTAATGATGTACACTTTAAAGATATAGATACAAATTTTCACTATACTAACTATAATCAAATAATTTGTGTCACTTTCATTGTAGACATCTTTAATATATATTTTTTATATACGAATAATATTACTCTATTATACACACTATTTTAAAATAAGTCACAGCCAACTACATATATAAACACCAAAAAAAGGGTCCAGTTTAGACCATTAATTTTGCACATAAAACCAATCTTGATGAGGCTAATAGCAGTATAACACCATCACGCCACGAGACAAGTTGTGTTAAATGTGTGCTAAGTAGTTTACTGAAATATACTAGAAGTCAACAATCCAATTGTTTTTTTCCGGGTCTTATGAGATTAAATTTTCAAAAGTTCTCAAATGTTAGTGTAGACTGTAGTATGATAACAAGGGGTATGTGCTGATAAATTAATTGAGTCTTCTTCCTGAAGGATAGTAGCCCTTTTGGAGTATGTTATTCCCTATTATTTGCCAACATGCTCATAATAGAAAGTGTGAGAGCCACAAAGCCAAGGAAATCTAATGTACAATAATCATCTGGAGGAAGAAAACAAGCATACAAGTATTTCTCCTTAACACTAAGAGATGACACTAGTGGTAAACCAACAGCAAAATATAATGGTTGAACTATGCAACGCAGTTAGTTATCAACTCTAAATTATGTTCCTGTTTCTGTTAAGATTGGTTTTCTTATCCTTTTTTTATTCAAACGCATTTTCAATCATAGTTGGATGTGTAAGAGGACAGCTCTATGTGTGTCAAAGCCGAAGTGGCCCTGAATTTGTCAAAATCAATGTGTCAAATTATAAAACTCATCGATGAAAATTTGCCTCCAATTTTTATCCCTAACCAAACACACTCCAAATGTATTAGCATAATAGGAAAAACGGTAACTCGCGATATCATATAAAAGCAACTAACGTAATAATTTTTCTCATGATTTATTGTCAAGGAAAACTAGAAAATGATAAAAATGATGTTTCCACATCACTAATTACTGACGACCTTTCCTTGGCATGCAAAGACCTTGTAGCACGGAATAGGAATCTTGCATATTCAAAATGCAACTGAGTTGAATTACCAACAAAATTATTCACCCTCAAAACAAGGGGCTAAAAGAAATATCTTTCATCATCAAGTCTTGCATATTCAAAATGCAACTATGAGTTGAATCAACAACAAAATTATTCATCCTAAAAGCAATAAAGAAGGTCAAGTTTCTCTAAGCACAAAATCCATCAACCTCAAATATCAATTGATGGAGAGAAACTGACAACTGACAACTATAGGACTCCTCAGTCACGGAATTCATCCATGAACTTCTGATGGAACTCAGTCAAGCGGGAGATAATAGCCGGAATCTTGCCTTCTTGAGGCAATATGGTGCACCTAAAGTGCCAGGTGCCAGGAACCTTGCAACACAAAAATAACAATTTAACATACAGTCAGTTTGGTAATCACCACAAGGATGTGGAAAACACGACATAGATGGAACCGATTATCATGTTCAATAGGGCCAATTAGAGCCTCAAGGCTTAAATTCGTTTTCTGTCCCGAAAAATATACCGAATTTCAATTTTGATCCTTATTAAATTTTTGGTTTGGTTTTGGTCCAAGTTTTTAAATAATGAGCATAAATGATCCCTGGTAAAACTTAAAAAGGTTTTTATTTGGGTCCCCACCACAATGGTCATTTGGGGACTAATTATACACACTACAAAAATTTTAGACTGAAGCCAAAAAGAATATTTTAGAGAGACCAAAATGAAAATTTGGTATATTTTCAAGGACCAAAACATGTGCCAAATGAGGGAGAGAAGGCATTTACAATAAATCGGTATATGATATATTATATACTAACCTGTCCAAAACCAGAACCAGGAACAACTACTACTCCTGTGGCATTCAGCAGGCGGCCGCAATAGAAGGCGTCAGGAGCTGTTTTTACAGCCTCTGCTGCTTCAATAGCCTTTTTGGGCAGGCGAATTCGGGGAAACAAATACATTGCCCCTTCTGCTTTGTTGCATGTCACACCCTCTAATTTGTTAAATGCTTCTTCCAGTGTCTGCGTTAAGAGAATGAACGAGAGGAAAAATGTAAACAAAATACAGGTGAAGGTTTGTAGTCACAGTGGGAAGAGAATTAATGAAAAATTGTAAATATTTTGTACACCCCAAAAAGTTCTAAGTATCTGAGAAGATATGGGGTCACTTCACAGTGTAGGAGAATCCCTTCAAAATGAATTATTGGTGAAGTTCAAAGCCAAGAATGCAAAAAGTATTCTAGGAAATTCTCCAAAATACTAATCCTCAAAGGCGCAAACATAAAAAATTCTTGGTTGTCTTACGAACTTAAGTAGATTTTCTGGGTAACTAACCATTGCACGCCTAGCAAGGGAGGATAAAATTCCCTCTCTCTCAGCACAGTATAACTCATAAGACTCATCTCCAACCTGCAGACAGTCATTGAATTCACTGAATGTTAAACGTGACATGTTAATATCAAATCAGTAGTGAAATGGCTAAAATGCTGGCTTTTTTATACCAACCCCATTTCCTTCTCACAAAACAAATAATGATGACAATAATTCAAAGGTACCCTT
Organism: Dalbergia cultrata; assembly: GCA_031216105.1. NCBI lineage: Eukaryota > Viridiplantae > Streptophyta > Magnoliopsida > Fabales > Fabaceae > Dalbergia > Dalbergia cultrata. Next base: position 1,247,460 of record CM062351.1, read on the forward strand.
GTCACTGTATTACACAATATATCACAATTACAAATGGGGGCTATGAATAGTGACAAAGCTTTCTTATTTCAAGAACCAACTGGCTGACTTATTGATAAATATCAAGGAGACTTATAGGTTTAGTTTTCTTTTAACAAGCCAAAGGCGCAGGATATTGTTACTGATCAATACATAGTTGTTATCAAAAGGTAATGCTTCCATCATCAGATATGACATTTTTCAATTTAACACTCTTTAGCATTAATCTTCACATGTACTCCTTAAACGTTAATTCAAGGTTGCCACTGATGTACCCGTCCTGTCATGGTTAGTATAGCTTTTACTGTTCTTTCTATTCTAAAGCTAAAGAACTATTCCCCCAAAAAGTATCAGAGGAAAAGAATTAACCTTAGGTGGACTCATGACCAAGCTTGCAAGAACCTGACCAGAGATATTAGAACAAAGATTCACAGATGCCACTTTATATATCTGTTCCCTCACATCTGCAGAAAATCCGGTCACCTCCATATAACCTCCTCTTTTCCCGCACTCCCCATAATAGCCTGGCGAGAAAGGAAGACACAGTCAATCAGTATGGATCACCAGCAAGCATAAGAGTCCATCCTCTTTTGTTATAATAAATTAATTGTTATCAACTTACCTTTGGAGACTGACTGAAAAGATACTAAGGAGATATCATTCTCGCCATATCCCAGGGACCGAGATACCTTCTTGAAGGAGTGAAACTTCTTCTCAGGAACATAAACATTTTCTTGATATACCTACGGAAATTTCATGCATCAGTAACATTATGATTCGACAAAAGCTTCAATATAACAGCAGTTTCAGATATAAATATAGTGAGTTAACTACAATTTGCTGAAAATAAATTTGATAGATTATATAATATTTTCAAATATAGTCAGGTTACCTCATCAGCCAAAAGAATCAGACCTTCTTCCTTGCAAAACTTTACTATATCCTTCTGGTTTTCCTCAGAAAGAACCTGGAGCCATGACAGAAAACACATGTATACCAAATTTATTCAGCTTTGGTTCACACTCTAAGCAGCAAGCAACCTCCTGTATTGGCACTACATAGTTCTTTGCTGCTCACCTGCCCTGTTGGATTTCCAGGATTTATAACAACTAAAGCCCTAATGCTGATACCCTTGGACTTGGCAAGCTCCAATTGCTTCTTGAGTTCAGATATTTCTAACCCCCAACCAGTTGCTTCATCTAGATAGTAAGGTACCTTCAGAATCAGAAACAAAATCAACTTAAACTAAAATTCCAACCGATGTCAAGAATTAAAACAAGATAGTTTTAATCCAAAGTTTCAAGTGATTCCTTGCCCATCATGAACACAAATATGTTAGCATATATACTGGCCCTTTTTTCTGAATTGTTTTGGCAAAGTTGATCCTTTGGCTACTACTAAATCTTCACAATGGAGTACATATAAATAGTGACCTAAATTAAATTATGCGTTAAATGCTTTGATAGAGAAAACAATACCAGGGTGCCACCATGGAGGGCAATTGAGGCTGAGTACAGGGGGTACTGAGGGATGGGACACAGAATACCATCACTTTCCGATCTTATGAGTAATTGCATCATCATATGGACCTGAAAACCGCGAAATGACAGTCCTTGAAGTCCTTATGAAATTTGAAATGAAACGAACTCTGCACTGTCATCATTTAAAACTGAAGAAAGTATCAAAAGTGAAGTAGGTTGTTACTGCTGGGCTTGCACCATCGGTCAAGTACAGGTCATTGGGATCGGCAGGAAAACCATCACGTTTTTCAATTCCTTGGGCTATTATATCACGCAGGCCCTTAATACCCTGGTATGGAAATAAGAATAATTTTATGACCCACATTGTGTATATTAAAGAAACAAACCAAATTAGATAAATCAGTCAAAACCTGACTATGACTATAAGCGCCGGTTGCTCCCCCAGGAATCATATCAATAACATCCCAAGCTCGCTCTATTGCGTCAGAACTGAAATATGCCCAAGGAAACCATAGAGGGAGAAAAACAATTACAAACAAAAGAAAAGGAATATTAAGTTACTTTCAGATCTAATCATCAGTAATAACAGTCACTTTTACTCTGCCTTTCATAGGATAGACAACTGCATTGCCAAAAAGGGGTTAAAAAACTGAGGTTCATTAACACATTCAAATTCAATTTTGCATCCTTTCATTTAAATATTTTCATTATTATATGCTCAGAGGATCTGCGGAAAGTCAAATATACATTTTAATCACATTGAAAACAATGCTCCTCTAGCTTCACTTGTTACAGCATGGGAACTGTTAGCTACTGTGTGTGGATGATTCAAGCTCTAATACATTTATTCCATATATATAACCATTAAGACAGTTTGCTGTTACAATATGACCAAGCTATCTTGATGCTACTTAATTTCATCTCATCCTCAGTACCTGAACAAAGCCGGTGTCTCACTTTTCTCCAAAATGGCTGGATAGTTACATAATGCAAGAACCTGACAGAGATGAGATGGTCATCATAAGCACTGCTTAATCTGTATCGTGTTTGTAGCATATCACCACAGAGAATTATAAGAAACAAACCTCTCGGAAAAAGGATATCGGCTGCTGGCCAAGAGACTGAGGATTTCCAATGTTGCAGTAAATTATCTATTTCAGATAAAAAGAAGTGAGAAAAAAAAGGGGGGAAAAAAGTGTAAAGCTGTAAAAAGTCGTATGTTGCATATGAATCTTTCCAAACTTGGAGGTGTTACCTCTTAACCTTAAGGAAAAAATTTAGAAAAAGTCAAGAAAAAAGGGGAACCAGAGAAAAGTGCATCTCATATTTCTCTCTTGTCATCTTGAAAATGACTTCTTAAGCCAAAATTGTAAAAATCTATCATGCAGATTTGGTTCATTTCATTGGTCAGTTTTTGAAACAAATCAACAATCAATGAATCTTTCCCATTTCAAATTAAATCAACCTTATAATTAAAGAGATGTAGAATGGCAGCAAGTCCAAGCTAAGTTGAAATGGCAATAGCTGCCTACAATATGACCAAGCTATCTTGATGCTGCTTAAGCCAAAATTGTAAAAATCTATCATGCAGATTTGGTTCATTTCATTGGTCAGTTTTTGAAACAAATCAACAATCAATGAATCTTTCCCATTTCAAATTAAATCAACCTTATAATTAAAGAGATGTAGAATGGCAGCAAGTCCAAGCTAAGTTGAAATGGCAATAGCTGCCTACAATATGACCAAGCTATCTTGATGCTGCTTAATTTCATTTCATTGCCCACAATGAATGCACTTCCAAGTTGTGGAATCAACCTCTTGGAAAATGCAAATTAAGGTTGCTAATATAGAGCAGCACAATGGAAGCCGGAATTTTATAGTTTATGGCACCAGGCTTCCCTCAAGATGTCGTCCTAAGAATAAAAAACCCAAAAAGAGTTCCATAGCAGAAGATATGAAGTTGAAAAAGAAAAATACCTCATCAAATGGATGAGAACCTGGGTTGGCCTGTAAATCTTGCTGCAATTTCTGCAGCATTAAGGCATTGTAAGGAGAAAGTACTAATAATTGTCAACACAAAATTCTGAAGAGATCCATTCCAAACTTTAAACAGTAAAGATAGCTTCATTTTTTCAAGCTGTTTTCCACTAAATAATTATGCTAATGTATGGCATAATTTTTTTTTTCCATCTTGGAAATGTACTAAAACAAGATTACCTTCTCAATGAATGACCTAACACTAAGAAGTGCAACCAAATCACAATACCTGAGCAAGTGTGACAATCTCTCCTCGAACAGCATACTCACACTTCAGAACCTACAAAAAGTGGGGAAAAACACAATATAGTATCAAATAAGCAGCTGAAGCATAAAAATTGGTTACAGCAAGACCAAACTGACACCATATTGTTGCACATAGCAATGAAACTGGAAAAATGAAAAAGACTCAATTGAGTATAGCACTATGAGAAGTGAGCTATCACACCACTAGACACAAATCCACAGAGGGAAAAAAAAAAAACACACACACACACACACACTAGTCACCTCAGTCACAGAACAAGGACAAGGGCAATTCAAACAAAGGTTGATCCTTTGATCAAGAAACACATCAAACAATCATTTTCAAGCAAAGGGATAAACTCTAATTTCACTTCACCCCAAAAAGCACATATCTTTACACCAAGGAAAAAAAAAATTCAAAGCAAACCCATATGCAAGGACATCCAAGTCGACATCTGGGACATACCCAGAATCCAAAAAGATAAAAAAACCAATCACAATGTTCCAAGATTGAAACTCCAGCACAAAAACGAACATTCAAGCAAAAACAAAAATCTGGGGCATCACATCCAAACGAAAGGAAAAAGATTGAAAAGTCAAAAGGGGGCAGCACAAAACCTTGGAGTTGATGTTGTTGACTGTCACAGGGAATGAAGATGATGTTGAATCAGAAGAAGCCATTGAGGAAAACGCAGTAGATGACACGAAGCGAGAACTAGAAAGTGGGGCTAATAAGGATGAGGAGAGAGGAGTGCGGCGATGTAGACTCTGATGCTGATTCTGAAGAACAAGCAGTGAACGGTTGAAAAGGTGTCTGAACCTGTCTGCAGCGGATTTCCGCATAGTGGGTGGAAAACAAATGAGGGGTTATATAGAAAAAGTGAAAGATTTTGTGCGTTGCGAATGTGATGAGAGAGATATTTAGTGTTTGGCGTCAGTGTCACACACGCGAGTTGAAAGTAAGACCAGCGTGCCCGCGTGTATCTAGAAACCAACAACAACAACAACGTATGAATCTTGTTTGTCCACAACTTCTGTGTTCTGCCGCCCACAGTCTTATATATATGAGTCCACGCCCATATACCCCCTCTCATTTCTTTTTCTTCAAGTTTTACCCTTTTTATTGTTCTAGAATCTGCATGTTAATTTTGGTATAATTTATTTATAATTTATCTAAGGTGAATTACAGTCAGATTTGACAAAATTCATTCTACTCCCTTTTATTTGCCCAAAAAATATTTACTTTCCTTAGATATACTATTTATTTTGCTATAAATCAAATGTCAATATAATGATTTGATAAATTCATAAAGGAGAGATAAGCTGAATTTCATCAAATCTCAAGAGATGTTAGTGTAATTTAACCTTTATTTAAATGTAACATCGGTATAAGAGTTTTACATATATATTTAACCATGGAGTGTTACATTAATCATGATATTTGACTCAATCATCCACTATCTTAAAAGTCTTCGGAGATTATATAATAGTGTAAAGCAAACTTGAAAGAGTATAAATCATTCACATTGTTGAGTATAGAGTGTAGTAGTAATTAAGTAAAGTTTATTAAGTGGCGACTCCAAAATTAAAATCCATGATAGTACATTATTATTTTTTCACAATTCACTTTCATTATAATCAACCACATTTTGGTGATTGAGGTAGTAGTTGTAATAGTGGGATATTTTTATTGACGTAATAATATATGATTCAATAATTTATAAGAAAAATTTAATGTTAATAATATTTTGAAATTAAATTTAAAATTTTATTTAAAATACTTGAATTAAAAAATAAAAGTAATGTTAATGTTCAATACATAATTCTTGAATTTACATTAACTTGTTTTTACATTTTTAAGAATATATTATGTTTGTTTAAATTATTTGTCTATTTTGAACATTAAAATAATATTAATTATTTTTCAATTTTTCCTTATTTTAATCGTAATATTAAAAAAAAGTAAAGAATGTATATATATATATATAAAGTTGTAATTTTAACGTAAAATCAATTTTATTATATTACATACTTCTATTCCTATTGAAATAATTTATTAACTTTCTCAATTTATGTAGAATTTCAAAAATGTCATGTTATACACATGTTGAACATTAAAATAAGATTAATTATTTTTTCAATTTTTCCTTATGTTAATCGTAATATTAAAAATAATATGTAAAGAATATGTATATATATAAGGTTGTAATTTTAATGGAAAATCAATTTTATGATATTACATACTTTTATTCCTATTAAAATAATTTATTAACTTTCTCAATTTATGTAGAATTTCAAAAATGTCATGTTATATATATATTGAACATTAAAACAATATTAATTATTTTTTTGATTTTTCCTTATGTTAATCGTAATATTAAAAAAAAAAGTAAAGAATATATATATATATATATATATATATATATATAAAGTTGTAATTTTAATGGAAAATCAATTTTATTATATTACCTACTTTTATTCCTATTAAAATAATTTATTAACTTTCTCATTTTAAGTTATCCTCATCCTGCTACTTACTTTTATTCCTATTAAAATAACTTATTAACTTTCTCAATTTATGTAGAATTTCAAAACTGTCATGTTATATATATATTGAACATTAAAATAATATTAATTATTTTTTTCAAATTTTCCTTATGTTAATCGGAATATTAAAAACTAATAAGTAAAGAATATATATATATATGGTCAGATTATTGGATCTGCTATAGTTGGATAGTAATCATTTTCATCTAAATATGGGGAAGTGTGACTCTATTTAGATTTTACATCTGAAAAATATTATTTGTATTTATAATGTATAGTATATAGGATATTGTATCTATTCATATCTTATCTACTTTTAAATAAAACATAAATCCCACTTAAATGAGATTCACTAATATAGTATCCCATATATTAATTTCTACAAATAACTCAATTCTTTATGTCCATAGCTTTTGTTCCAATTGCTGTTGTGATGCTGAAAAGTGAAAACGGTGAGCTCCTGTTGTGTGTCAGCTGAATCGAATATTATGTCACTGGTTTAAAAAAATTACACTTGTCACTCTCAGCAATTAGATATTCTTCTCTTTTACTGTCTGCATGACATGGCATAGGGCCTTTTTCCCATTTTATTAAGTGAATGGAAAAAAAAAACGTATGAACAGGTGAACCCGCAGAAAAGGGTAAAAATAATAGCGGCAAAGGTGAGATTAAACATTGGGCTGTTCATAATTCCGTCTAACTTTTCCCTTTTTGGTCGATAATTCCATCTAACTTCATAACCGTTTTGGCCTTAAGTTTATTAGATCATTATTTTTTTGGGCCTGATTTAAGTCTCATTATGTTTTTGGGGACTATTAGTTGGGCTTTCAATGAATTACCATTTTAACCAAAAACCCGACTTAAAAACAAATAGTGATCTAATAATGGGGGACCCAACTCAGCCACCCAAAAGGCTTCAAGAATGACCCAATTTAATACTGCATGATCACCGATGATCCAAAAAAAAAAAAAAGGGATTGCATGATCACAATGGTGTGGTAGTCTTTCCAAGCCTCCAAGGTAAGGGTTGCCTAGGCATGATTTGGAGTTGGAACTTTTCACCAAGGACGTTTATTAATTTTGTAATGTTACTACAAATATAATTTTCGCCTTTCTTTTTCCAATTGGAAGTTTGCCGAGTTAGTGAGCTCAGATAACTGATTCATGTAGCGTAAAACACTTTACATTATATCAAAGTTAACCTCAAAACAAAATTCAACTCTTGAAGGAGCCAAAAACCTTGGCATACTCTTATGAATTCTGTTTATTTAACTAGCTGACAGGTAAAACATGGCATTCCAAAATCCAACGCATAATACAAGTCAAAAGACAAGGCCAACCCTTCATCTCAATAATCAATCTCTCTCACTTCCTTCTTCTTCTTTTTTTCAATTTCCCTCTACTACTTATTAGTAGATGATAATTGATAATAATGAAAAGAAAAATACAAAAGTTAACACAAATTATTTTTTACAACCCAAGAGAGAAAGGGAACCCGGTTGAGCCCAACCAATTACTACCAGCAATGAACCTCCCAGGGGTGTAAGCTTGGGCCTCAGCAGCATTAGTAATGACCTTATGCCCTTTCCAATTAACCCTCCCAGAAGTGCCAGCACCAGGCCCAGTATTCTGATACTCCCTATACTCCAAAGTGCTCAATGCAAAATTCCCATTCCACTCATGCCACCCAACAGGGTCAATCACATCACTAATTGTTGACTGCATGATCACAGTCCTAGAGTATTCCTTCCAAGGCCTACCAAGATAAGTAGGGAAGCTCTTCTTCACACCCTCCAAGTCCTTCGTGGCACCAATCCTACATTTTTGGATAACAATGCCAGTGTTTTGGTTAGGGTCAACCCTGCCTTGTGCAGTGACCATGTTCTTTTGGCCAGGGTCAGGTTTCCTAGCATGGATGTCGCAGTTTTGGAACACAGCTGCTGAGTTACCAAAGATGAAATCAACTGTCCCTGAGATTAGGCAGTTGACAAAGAATTGGCGGTTGTTATGGACATAAAGGGTGTCTTGGTATGCTAAGAAGTCACAATTGTAGAAGGCTGAGAGGTCACCACCAACTCTTAGTGCCACTGCTTGGTGCTTTGAGGGTCCTGCTGTGTTTTGGAAGGTTATGTCTCTGGCCAAGAAATTTCCACCCACTACGGCTGCAACCACAGAATAATAATGGGAAACGAAAAAAAATATTGCTTTAGTGTTGTTCACATGGAGTTGGAAAGTAGAAAACTGACTACACCGTGCATAGCATCAAACAAGTGATTAATTTAAAGTAACGCTATATAACCAAAACAACAGAATCTTTTGATAGAAATTATATACAACGAGTATGCTAACTCCTACATATATTGTTTCGGAGTATCAGCAATATATAGTAAGACGGGTTTTGTGTCAGTAAAATTGATTTTTGGTTGAATTGATTCGATTAAAACTTATTATGATAAAATTAATTTTAAAGTAAAATCGTTTATGTTCGGTAGTTATTCCCAAAACAATTTGGATATAAAGTAATAAAATTTCACTTCTTCCATAATCAATTCTAACTATAAATAAGAATCAATTCTGATTTATATAAACTAAACATAATGCAAAACAATCAAAATCAATTCTAAGTTCGTAGAATTGATATTGGGGATTGCAAAGGTTGCAACCAAACATGCTTATAATTTTTTGCTAATCACTTAGATAGCCATTCTTTTTTTGCTTAATTATCCAAGGACTAATAATTATATGACAAGCAATCAAATTCTCACACACACATTTTAGTCTTTATTTTTGAAAAATTAAGCAATAATGTACTTAATTAGGTACTCTTTAGTGATTGTGAGTGGGGTGGGTTCATCTTCACATTAATCAACAGAGTTCCTTGAATGGAGTATGTATACTTTTGATCTATTACAAAAAGGTGAACCACAACAATAGTCTATTTTAAAAAATAACAGAGTACTTTTATAGAAGCACAAGATGCTCGTTTGCTTTATAGAAGCATATATCATAAGAAAGAATCTAATAATTTACCATGGTGGTTAAAATAATTCGGCCTATAAGTACCATAATTAAATAGAACTACTTATAGCAAGGTTGAATGGCTTGGACTTTTAGGCATTTGAGTGGTCCATGTGTTAGTAAATAGAAGACAAATTGGGTGGCAAACTAACATGTACAACCACATGCATGTGCACAGAAATGGGTCATCAATAGACTGGACTCCTCTCAGGTACGTACAACTACGTCTCTGCAAGGCACAGGCATGCTCTTGGAGGTCATGAAAATTCGAAGAGAAATGTTATTTGAACTCATAACATATAGAATATCATGTCGACATAATCTCATCTATTATTGGATGAAACGTAAGATTTAAATTAAGTGAAATTCACATCTTATCCAAGAATAGATAGAAATATATTGACGCAGTATTCTATCCGTTATTAGTATGAATGGCATTTCTTAAATTCAAAATACATTGGCTTCTGTTGGGTTACAAATTTAATTAGGCCAAGTTTTGGCATAGCAGCACAAAGACATACTACAGGACAAGGGAGATAAGCTACAACCTGCATAAGACATATTGGTATAGGACAATATCATAAGTTGGATTTTAGTTGTGATTAATGAGTGAGGGATTAACATCTTAAGACGCTTATATGGGCATAAGATAGTTCCAGTTCAGCAGAAAGATGTGAAAGTGAAAGCGATGTGGAGCGTTAGATATTGTTCGTGATGTGTGATGCAAGTCTATGCCTAAATCATTGTATACAGAGCCATGCAATGCATAAATCATGATTGATTGAAAGGGAAACAAGGTAGAAGGAAGCATCGCGGAATGTTCAGGCTTCAAGGGCTTGAAAATTCAAAACTTCAAAGTGGAGCAGAAATGCCGAAAAAGACAAGGGACCCGAATTGAACACATAAAGTCACGTTAATGAATAAAGCAACTGTTGTCCAGCTGTAACCCAAATTTCCCCTTCTCCTTCATAAACGATGTTTATCCTCATAAAAATGAGTATTCTTTTATTTATATATATATATATATAAAGTTAAATTGTTAAAAAAATTATAAAGTTATCCGTGAAATTAACTTTGTGCGGTAACTTGAATAGTTTTAGATAAATCTTGAAGCACATTAAATTAAATAGTACAAAATAAAATATCAATCTTCGTAGAAAAAATTAATATAAGTAAAATGACTATCCTAAATCTTTCAGTGTGTACATTCCAATCAAAACAGGCCATAATGAGTCTCCCGTTTGTCTCTATCCTCGCAACCACTTTAGAGCGTGATTTGAATAGTACATTGTCAGGCTAATTATTAATACACGAAATTGCTTTTATATATTTGTTCGGATACATATTAATGCATTAAGAATATAAAAAATTAGGGATGTAGGAGTATTTCACTAATGTATATTATTCGATTTATTTAATTTTTCTTTTTGAGCATCAATACGTATAAGTTTTGTTATTATTTAATTTTCAAACAGTAAAAGCGTTTTCTTTTCTTTTTTTTTTTTGGTCGTGAAAATACTTTTAAGAAAATTCGTGAGCATCCACATTATGGGCGGAAAAGCAGCAGCCCAAATATTTGACAGAAAGAACGCTATCCTCAAAGGTCAGAAGAAGCCATGTGCATGCTGACCCCTTTTTATTTAAAAATGAAAACGATAGTTTTAATTAGAAAGGATAGATTTCTATATTAGAATTGTGATGAGACATTAGTTTTGTGTAATCTATAAGATGAGAATTTTTAATTCTCAGATGAATTTTTCTTTGCTATCCTCTTAGTTATCTACAAATAAGTGAAAAATAGATATTATATATTTAATAAATTATAAATTTAAAATTTATTCTAAATTTTATTTTTATTTTTATGACAATAAATAATTAGATGGGGAGGAAAAAAAAAGATGAAAAGAAGATTTCCATTCTAATCTTTGATCTGGCCCCGAGTTTTGGTCTATGTCGTCTTACAGCTAAGACCTCTGTAACCCCGAAATTATAGGCATAATTAATGCGTTTGTTTGTTTATATTATTATTATTATAACAAGTTAAGTCCAGTGCCGTTGCCCGTTGGTCTCAATAAGCATGTTCACGGTCTAACTCAAACTATTATTGATTGCACTAGAACCCTTTTTCGCTTGGGATGAATTAGTTAAAGCTTAAACATCACAAGACACAATTCAGTGGATCAATCAGCGGAGGGGCACGTCAACTTTTCATTTGTTCAACTCTATGGTGAGGATTGATATGAACTAATGGTCGGTTTGTTTGTGATTATTTTTTATATATTTAGATTATTTTTAAAAAATAATTAAAATTTAAAAAATAATTTTTATCTTTTTTTATAAGTTAAGATTAATAATCTTTTAAAAAAATTAATTTTTAATTATATATAAATTTTAACTTTTATAATTTTTTTTAAAATCTAAAACACATGCATCATAAATCAAGTACAAAGTTGGGATCTTTTGCAAAAGTACTTACTATTCATTAAGAGTAATTTTTGGCAATTTGCTAGAAACTCCTAAATTCAACCCTTGTGGTGATGTACTTGTTACCAATTCAAACAAAGTGCTACAAATCGTCTTCCATGCTCATCGCTTTCCATGCGCTGAAATTTTTATTCCTCGAGGGAGGGAAGGGGCGCTCTATTTCTACATCTCTAAACAAATTCTCACCGATTTAAGTATTTTTTACTTGACTTTTTTTTTTTTTCAACCTCTAACATATAACTCAACCTTTCATGCGTAACAAATTGTGTTGATAAGTTGGTAATAGCTTCTTTTTTTCTTTTTTCTTTTTTCTTTTTTGGGATGAATAAGTTGGTAATAGCCTTTATTACGTTCATGGTTATGGTTGTTTTTCAAAAAAGAGTTACAGTTTTTCAAGATAATTTTAAAAGTGAATAAGTGCATGGCAAACTTGGTACTTTACAGTTAAAAGTATAGAATAAGTTAACCCCTCCTTAATATTTTGATGAAGTTATCTATTTTATTTAGGTTTTTATTTAGAGACCAATTTAAAATATTTAATAAATTATCAGGAATTAATTTTTCCTAAAATCTTTTAAAAATGTTAAGGAGAGATCAATGTATCCTACACTCTTAATAAGTACACTGTGAGAGACCACCAGAGTAATTTATTCAACATTTTTTTTAACAACTTTGGCTTAACATGTCAATTTTTTTTTAATTTTTAAAAAAAGAAGGTTCATAACCGTTGGCCCCTCTTATTTATTTATTTTTTTGGTTTCAAAAAGGCAAAAAGCTTCAAATTAGTTAATTAACAGTTTAATTAGCATGAATGCAAGAAATCAATCAAAATAGTGAAACTAATTTGTAAATTAGCATACGAACATACCGACAGTAGCAGAGTGGAAGGTGGTGCTGCCATCCTTAACGTTCCTGCTCCCAGTGATTATGGTGTTAGTTCTTCCATCACCCAAGAACATTATATTACTCTTCTTCTTCGGCACCTCCACATTCTCCCTATACACCCCTGCCTTTATCCTAATCACATACCTCTTGCTACTCTTCTCCGGCGCAGCCGCCACCGCAGCCGCAATTGTCTTGAAATTCCCGCTCCCGTCCGCCGCCACCACCACGTCCGCCGTCACCGTCGCCGCCTGCAGAAGCCTCCTGTCCGCCGCAGAAACCCACTCCGGCCACCGAACCCCACCTTCCTCAACAGTGCTACTCTCTTCCGTCATCAATTTCCTTCCATTTACCATTTTCGTCTTCTGCTCATAGTTTGTTATGTCATTGTCCGTCATGTTCTTCGTCATTGCCAGGGCGTTGCTGCACATGTGTTCCACGTGCACCTGGCCTTCTTCTAGAGCCTTCCTCAGCTTCTTGTCGGCGTCGTCGTGAGAGAACCCGTCCAAGCAAGCAACCTGTGTATTTTATCACAAAATACAAACAACGCCCCATCCCAGTTAGTTAGACCGTTACAATTCCGTTACGGTTAGTTACGTTACAATTAGTTAGTTACTCAGTATAGCTCAATTCCGTTGGAGAGCTTGTTATAATTATTACATCCACCTAGTTGCGAACCATAATGACATAAATTGGCCGCAATGTAATGGTTATGCAGCTGCAGTAGTATGTCATGAAACAATTTCTCCAAAAAACTTGAGCTGATGAGTAAACGCATATGAATGATTTTATACTCAATGGCCGCAATATACTGCAATGTACGATCCTGCCAGTATGTTGTGGCCATTCAACACAGAGATATGAGGCTGCAACTGCAATTTAAAACACTGACCTGGTTGGTTATGGCGGCGCTGATGAGTGTGTTGAGGTCATCAGCATGCTGATAGAGCGTCTTCTTGTTGCTGTTGGGGTAGAGTTTAAGATCCTCGTAGGCTTGCTTGAGCTCATCAAGCGTTTCGTCAATGGTTTCTAGGCAATCATGGAGCGCGATCTTCTCCCTCTCGGTGAGACTCTTGTCCCTCTCAGCAATCAACTTCTCGATGGTGAAGAAGTTGTGTTCCACGGTTCTTGTGGTTACATTGAGCGAGATCTCGATGACGTCCTTGTGGGAGGAGACCTTGTGAGTGACGCCGGGCTCGGAGGACACCGCGGAGAAGCAGAGCTCAGGGTAGAAGGTGGAGCTGCAAGCGGTCTTGATGATGGTGTGTGAGTGGTGTGAGAGGGAGAGTGAAGAAGGAGAGGACGAAGAGGAAGAGTCTTTGTTGTTGTGGGAGTTTACTCCTGCGACGATGGCAACAACTGAGGCGACGAGGAGGAGGGTGGCGAAGAAAGACAAGAGGAGCTTCTTCCTCTTGTTGATGGCTTCACCGGTTAATCCGGCGAAGGCTTGCTTTAACTTATTGGTCATTGTCTCTCAGTAGAGAAAGATGAAGTAGAGGAGGAGGAAGAAGAAGAAGAAAGAGGAGGAGAGAAGGTGCAGGGAGAGTGTAGGAGGATAGTGGGGTTTATATAATAATATAATATAAGACTGGGAACGGACTGTGAAGATGCTTTTGTTGTGTGTGAAACACTTACACACGAGACAGCATGGTTGTTCAGAGTTTCAGTATTTGCTGTTTTTTTTTGTTTTTTTGAGAGAAATATTGGTTTTTTGTTTTTTATGTTATTTGAAACGGGGCCGTTGTGTGTACGAGAATTTCTGGCTGTTCTTTTCGAGAAGTTTTTTTAGTTAAAATTTCTAAATCTAGTAGTATACATACTGACACTGATTGGGGTGAATATATCTTTTTTTTTAAGATGGAGAGATATAAATGTAATGTAAAGTTTAGGGTTTAGCACGGGTATGATAAAGTTGGAGGGATAGAGAGAAAGTGGGGGGTATGTTAAACATAATTCATTATGAAACTTAATTTTATATTGTGATGAGTACAGCTAATTAATTTGTATTATTGCACGTGAGAATCTCTTTATAATTATTTATCATGGTCTCTTCTTCTACTTTTGCATGCATTTTATAATGATGACTTTTCTATCACTCCCTTTCTGGAAGTATAAAAGTAAGATGAAAATAACAGATAAGTAGGTTGGGTTCAATTGTGAATATATATATATATATACACATCATTAGTTTATCAAAAAAATATATACACATCATTATTCAATTAATAACATTTAAATAAGTAATGACTATAAAATTTGCAATATAACAGTGAATATAAATAATTTGGTTGGATAATAGTGTAATACAGTTTTTCAATTTTAAAATAAATACATCTTTAAATGGGCAGGTCAGTAATACTGCCATTAAATAGTTATCAATATTTTTTGTCAAAATTTTAATAGCTTTATTTTTCTGATTGCGTCAAATTGTTCAAATAATTGTTATGTATTTAATATATCATGTTATAATTGGAGAAAACCCCTAATGATAGAGATAAGTCCCATAGTTATATTTGTATTAATACTTTAGTTAAACATAACAAAAAATGAAATATTCATTTGGAACAATTATTTTTATTATAATTATATTTCTAATTTTAAATTAAAGCAACAAAACCAAACAAAAAAAGTAAAATGAAAAATAATTTGTTTAAAAAACATTTAAGAATAGGCAGAGTAGGATATTTGAAAAAAGTACTCATACGAATAAAGTGAGTTTAGAAAGTGAAGCATAAGAGAGCAGCATAGATGCTTTCTACGTGGGGCTCTCAAAATTATTCCCTATCGCATAATTCGCGTTCGCTAATAGAAGCCTCTCATTTTATCCTTGAAATGGATTCCATATTTCTACCTCGAATCCCTCTCCTGCTTTGAGATTTGCTGCATTTTGCTAAGTTTTGTTTTATATTTTTATGAGAAATGTCTTTTTATCCATTTTTTAGATGTCACTTTAGAGCATCTCCATCGTCCCAATTGCAATCCCAACTTGCATTGATTGACATGCTGGGACGGTCACATTCCGCAACGTACATTGAAGTGAATTGAAGAAATTAGGATGCATTCCTTTTCTCTAGAACCGTCCCAAATTGAAATTTCAATATTTTTTAATTTTTATAATCCTACTTCTAGTATTTATAATAAATATGTGAGACTAAAAGTGTGATCTAAATTGAAACTTTCTATTGGAGCAAGTGATTTCAGGTCTAGTCCCATTTTTTCTTTTATGATACTTGACAGATATGGTAAATAATGAGATTTAAATTAGGATCCAATTTAGGACCCAACATTGCTCTTAGAGCATCATAATATCTAACATGTAGCTCTTGGTAAGTGTGTATAATTGTGATTGCGAAGCCCAAATTTTCTCTCATTTTTATCTTATTAAATATTCTATTTTAACATGATACCGTTTGATATTCAAATAGTAGAACTAATATCATAATTTTATAACAATGTCATGTTTGTCCAATTCTTAAAATAATGCTTGATTGTTTAATAAAAATAAAATAATATAATCTACTTATTTATTTAAAAGTCAATAAAATATCACATCATTCTTACTATAAATCTAAACAGAATTTTGCAACCGTCAAAAATTGTTACACCATTTCACTTGTTAAAGTTCTCGAATGCATTGTCTCCCTCTGGCATTTGGAAGAAAAACAAAAGTTCCAAACGATAATTGGCCCACACAGGACAGATAAACGCGTGGCTTTATCATTACTTTTAGATTTTGTCCTATTAGCGAACCCCTTTTTTTTTTTAACAACTACGGGCCCAAGGCCCTATTAGTGGGACTATTGTCATCCTTATCTCATGGAATTCTTTGTGCAATTGTACTGCTTATATTTCTATCAATATGCAAACCTTTAAAGTAACACAAGTTGAGATGTTGAGATGTTCTCATCTTCGTCTTCTGTTTATCAATTGAGATACAGGAACGACTAGGAATTGTCTTTGACTCTTTGTCGTAACTTACATTGCAGCTCTTGCATCTTTTGGAATTATTTACATAATTGTTTTGTTTTGTATTTCTATATCTCTCTGTAAAGCTTGAAAGTAACACAAGTTGCAATATTTTGATAGTCGTATATATTCCGTATTTAACATTATTGCAGCTTTTTCACTTTTTGTTTTTATATACTCGTCTTTATTAAATTAGCCTATTTTATCACATGTTGGAATGAAATCGCTTTCTTCAAGGGCAGGGTGAATCCAACCAACTCAAACTCTGTCTGTACTTTCCCTTAAAAAAAATTGGATAAGAATATCAAAATTTGTTAATATCGAATTGTACAGAACTTAGCAATTGCTTTATTGCTATTATAAAAATATGTTTTGTATGCTAGTGATACATATTATGACGCCTTTAGTGATTGTTTTCCACAAGTGGATATTTTGGATTTATCAAAAATTATATATTGTGCTGCCTACATTATTTTTTATTTTAACTTATTTATAGTTATTTAAGTGACTTGATTCGAAATTGATCGAAGTAACTTTTTGTAATGCTTGTGTCACATAGTTAAGTAATTAAGTAAAATATTCTTTAAATGATAATCGATTTACATCTCAAACACTTGATATTATAAATGATATCCATTCCCAAACCTCGTGGAAGACCTAGGAAGGTGATGACCGAGCTGTGAGTTTTGGTCTTGCATCCTTTGAATAATAAGAAAGAGATACAAAAAAGAAAAGGGGGTTTAAGTAGACTATTTTTTTCTTTCTGAGATCATGATAGTTTTTATATATTTTTTCTTTCTGAGATCATGATAGTTTATATATATATATATATATATATATATATATATGAAGATGTGACGAATTTTACTTTGTGGCAAGATGGCCTTGGTCTTTAACTTTTACATTGATTGGAAATGGTTGGTAGGGATAAATAGAGTGTAACATAGTAACATCAAGGGAGCTTGCTCGTGTGTTTGTTTGTGGCAAAGAGTCCCTACAAATTAAAGAGTTTTAATATTTCAACACGTTAAAAGTAAGTATTTATTGAGATATTTACTTTATTATTATTAAATATGATGATAAGCCTCACTTATTTCCTTTATCCATCACATCTAATTATAATAAAATAGGTATTTTAATAAATACTCATTATTATGATATATAGCCAAACTCAAAATCAAAACATGAAGCTACAAAGGATATTTTGAGGGGCGCCATCCACGAGGAAAAGCGCAACATGACAGCACATGTGCTTATTCTGCCAATAACAAACAGCTTCAATCCAAATTAAGCCCTTCACTATTTCAATTTGTGTGCCTACCTATTGGATATTTCTAGATATAGAAGAGTAGAGTTGAAAGTTATGATTATATTGTCGCTCTCTTACGACACTACAGCACAAATGTCCTGATTTTCCATACACATACTTCTTTGGAAAGTGAGATTAGAAACTCTTAGATCAAAATTCGATTCATTGTAATCATAACTAAATTTTCTATTGCCATACCTTCTGCGATGGCCTTGAACCATATTTGCCAATGCCTTTGCTCGTACCTCCTTGATCTCCTTTATGTTTTTATCCTCTATAATGATATGTGTGGTTAGTTCAGCCAAAGAAAATTGATTGCTTTTATGTTTTAATTATAACTTTTGTTTGTAGTCCTTCCATGACTTTGGTAATTTTTCAATAACAAACTTAGCCACAAACTTATTTGTTAGATGGATGTTTTCCGCCTTCAAATCCTCAAACAGTTTACAATAGTCATAAATTTGAACTCAAATATTCTTGTCATCTATCATCCCCCATCGATAGTAGTTTCCAATCATGAAATTTTGCCTGCAGACATCCTCAACTATATACTTTAGAATCAACTCCCAACTTTTCCTTGCTTCCTTATAAGAGGAATAGACAACAAATAATTCACTAGATATAGTAAATAAAGTATTGGATCTACAAATTTTATTTGAATATAATTAACTTAGTATTCCATTTGAATTGAATTATTAGACTGATATAACATTCTATTTACACGTGGATTCTATCATTTCATTTCATCAAATCACCCTTATTATATACAAGTTAAGAACATTTTCTGATTGTGCGTAATAATGCTCATTATTGTAATAGTTCAACAATTTTATTTAATTGAAAAATGTTATAAATTTTATACTGATATTAAATTATCATCAAATTTTTTATTTGTTTATATGGTAATTACATGAGATGTTTATTCATATAACTTCCACTTTTGAGAATAACAATACCCTTTTGAAAAATCAATTTATTTGTAATTGTTATACACAGCCTATATGTTACTACAAGTAGACAAATACTTTCGTTTCAATTTTCTGCCATTCACAATTCAAGTGTGCAAAAATAGATGGAAAAAATAAATTCTGATTGATGACAGCCCAACCTACGCTCATGTACTCTCAACCAAAAGTATCATATACATCCAAGGAGTTAAAGAATAAAGTCAGAGAGAGAGAGAGAGAGAAGGGGGGCGGGGGGTGGATTTTCCTTTTTACAAAAAATATATATATTATGGTAACTTCACATGACTCCCACTTCACTGAAAATTTAATTGATTAGATATAAAAAATATTCAATGAGAGTTTCCTTCTTCCTCTCTCCCTCTCCCCCTCAACAACCAAGAGCACGTGTACTTGGGCCAAGTAATATTTTCTAGCTCATTAATCCTCTGAACACACGTATTAATGTTTGGAATAGCATATAAGTGTGTAGTAGTGATGTTTATAATTTTACCAAAACACAAAAACATTAGACAAATCTCAATGTGATGCATGATTATTTTTTCATTAAAATAATCAAAGTAGATCTACAAGGGTTCCTATATATGGAAGTATTTGATTTTTTCCCCCCAAATTCACGGAAATTAAACTATAGAAAAAATTACACAAATATGCTGATGATATTCAGACTTCAGAGTATATATAAAGACTTGAAGACTAAAAGATATGGAGGACCACTCTGTCTTAAAAACCACGTCAGGTGTAGTGATAAAATTAATTGCCTAATTAATGACGCCTTCTACCTAGAAGATAATGCTATGGATGCCAAGGGTAAGAAAAGGATTAGATGCTAAAGAGGCATGGAATATGGAAATATGCTTCCTTAACACACAATTAATTCAGTAGTATTTATATGAATTAAGGATAACTACATCCAAGAACCACAGATAATGCATTTCCCAATCTTTCACCTTTTTTGTTATATAAAAAACTAAATAAAAAAGTATAGAGTAAACACCCAATAATTGGTCCATGATAATTTCTTTGATGGATAAATTGATCTGTAACAATTATAAATACCCAAATTGATCTATCACAATTGTTAAAATATGATATTGTTAGTCCCTGACCGGCCTGTCAATTCTTAGCCGGGAGGCAAAGGTGAAAAAAGAGCTTGGATATGAAAAGGTGGAATTCGTCTAAGAGGAAATAGAGCTCGATCAAGACTAGACGAAGCTCGGCTGACAGGTAGCCAAGATTGATAGGCATATGATAGAGCTCAGTCATCTGTCAGTCGAGCTCCTCCTCCTCAGTTAAGCTTCGCCTCCTCTTTTTTCATCGTTGCCTTCTTGGCAAGCCTTGACAGGCTAGTCAGGGACTTATAATGTTCTATTTTTATAATTGTAAGAGACCAATTTGAGTGTTTACAATTGTTAGGAATTAATTTATTTATTAAAAAAATTGTTAGGGACCAAATTTAGGTGTTTACTCAAAATATATCTTATGCTTTATGGGCTCATTTGGTTAAAATCACCTTTCAACACAAACTGGTTAATTTCTTTCCCCAGTGCAGTTCAAAAAGATGAAAAAACGAAGTTTAAGACCTCAGTGAACCATAAAGATATGTGTATCACATCCATGGTTGAGTGCTGTTTGCATATTGATGGTTATCATTACATTCATTACCTTTTCAAAAGCCAAAAAAAGTTAGTGCAAGTTGCAATTGTTTGCCTCCATATGCGTTTTATTGGCCCCTAAACCCATGGGAGAGAGTAGATCTGTCTGAAATGAGACTTGTCAAAACCAATGCCATTGTCCAATGTTTTTCTTTTCTTCCTCTATGATAATGGAAACCACGTGCATTAAAAAAAAAATTTCTCTCTATTCAACCACATGTTTAAATGAAATTTTTAAAAAAGTTAATTAATTAGCTTATTGTTTCAGCAACTTGTTGACTCTTCTAACTAAGAAAGCCGAATAAAACCATATGGGCCCTTTTATTTTGGATAAGTCCTACATTTTTTTTAAAATTTTATATAACAATAAAATCTGACACGCACATGTTACCAATTAATGCAATTTTGCTAATATGGGTTTTTTGGGAATTTGAGTTATGATTTCCCTCAATACATTAAAAGAGCTTTTTTTTTTGGGGTATATCTATCATCAAAAGAGAACATATATAGATATAATAATTAAACTGGACATATAAATATAGTAATGTATATGTTCCACTGTTGAGGTTTTTCTTGACAGAATAATAAACAAAGCATATAATTCTCGCTCATCCAGCTATGCATGCACCAAATGGTTAACACTTTGCAGCGATGCACAAAATTTATACACTACCTTAAATAATTAATTGGTTGCGTCAATGCACGCATATATAGTTTATTGATCTTTTGGCGACTTATATAGCTTATTGATTTAGATATAACATATAGTAAAGTCTATTTATATTTTATTTAGATTATTCTTTTGCTTTCCCCAAAATAAAAATAAAATAACGGATGAGGTCTGTTTATAAATATCAAGTTAATTAAATAGCGTATGTGCAGCTTAAAAGTTGGAAGTAGTCTTTTTTATTTATTTTGATAAAATAATAGAATATGAACAAATGAGTACTAGTGTTCTGTAAATAACATATCACAATGAGATAATAAATATATTGGTACTCTTATATAAAGGCACACACTCATATATTCTTGTATTAATATGTGACATATATACAATATTTATTAGAATGATCTTAATATAAACCCGGATTTACAATAAATCCTATACATAATAACATATTAACCATTCAAAATATAATTTAATATTATAATATATAAATACCATTAAAATCAACAATAATTATTATATTATCTGTGAACACCCAATTTTATCCGACCCATAAAACAAAAATTCAAAAAATTAGCATATCTTCATGTTCTCTTAGTTTATTAGCACACATTCAGTTTAGATTAATTTTAGGTTCATTCTAGTTTTTGGTCTATATGCATTGATATATAAAAAATAAAAAAACTGATCCATCACTTTAATATATTTAAAATTAACCTAATTCCTTTTCAAACTATTTGTAACCTGTTCACGTTTAACCCATCCAATTTTTTTCATGTCACTAGTTTGGTTATTTTGATCATTTGTCCCTGTCCAACATACAAAAAAATAAAAAAAATGCTAGCATAGTGTGCTTCCACTCATTTGTGTATTGGGAGAGGCCTCATTGACACAACTCAATATATAAAGTAGAATAAAAAAAAAGAAAGTTGGTCAAAGAGATGACATAATGATGAGTTTCTGTTCTTATTCCTAGCAAGAAGATGAAATTCCTTTAATTTTGCAGATCACGGACATGCTAAAATCCATATGGTTAACTTTGCAAGTGAACTAGTAATGATGAGAACGCGATTCTAATCGAGAAAAGGGTTCCATTTTTAAAAGGGGAGACAGAATCTGAAAAGAGAGAGGAAGCTTATTTTCACCTCTAGCTACAACATCATCACCATCTCCATCCCGGTTACTGAATCACCCATCCATATCATCATCTTCTTCTTCAAGACCTACAGTTTGATGGCTTGGTTCCACCACATTCCCTCATCCATCTCATTCACCATCTTCTCTCCACCATCCTTCCAAGCCATCACTAACCTTCATCACTTATCATAAAGTCACTATCATCATAAACTCATGATTCCATCAACAATCATAACCATTGCAATCTTCCATCATATACAAAAAAAATAGAAACAACACTCTCAATCACCGATCCAAATAAAACACAAACAATAGCAACCCATTCCCAAGACTCAATCGGTAGCCCAGCAAAACATCTCAAAAACATAATCCAAACTTCCTTCAAAAAATAAAAATGGCCAAAAATCTTAAACAGAAGGAAAGGGGAAAGACATCAACTTAGTTCGTCGTCTCTCACTTGGCGAGCCAACTGCACTATCGACTCTCCTTTGCCTTTGCACCGTCTTTGCGTCGCAGTATCTCTAAGCGCTGTGCTTCTCTCCTCTTTCCTCACGAATTCTGCTATAAAATCTAGCCGTAGCTAGATCCATTCGAAGACGCCGTCATTGGCCCTCCCATCGCGTGAAACGGCCCCGCGCGATGCGGCCTCGGACGCACGCTTTGTGCACGGCGCGATCTCCTTGCTCTCAGCGTGGAGCAGAGCGTCGTGACCCCTCTTCGCGTCTGGAAGTTCAACTCGGCTGTCGTCGACGGGAACCCAAGCGACGCCAGCGATACGTTTCTTTGATGAACGTCGTGATGGCGATCTCCCTCTTCTGCTGCATCTGTGTGCCGCTGTGAGTTCCCTCTGCACTTCCAGCAGCGTCGCATTTGTGTGACCTCCCTCCTGCTCTGCACTAAATCGCGTCTCCCTCTTCCTTTCTTGCCCAGCTGAAGTGGTTTTCCTCTTTTCCTCCTTCATATGCATGCAAACCCATTCTCTTACTCTCTCACTCTCTGATTCTTATTTTCTCTCTCCTAATGTAGAAGTGAATATGATAGTATGATTGTGTTAGTGTGTGTGAAAGAGAAAGATTTCTTTTTGTATGTGGGTGTGCTATGCGTGCCTGAGTATGTGTATGGTGTGTATGAGTTTATTTCCAGCCCATTCAATAAAAACCAAGTCCCTGTACTCTCACAGTCCCACTTCAAAGACATATTAATAAACTAAGTTTTGTGGTTCGAGAAGCATCTTTATTTGTCTACTGTTTGGTGAAATCTTTTACGTGGGTTTTGCTCTCTGTGTGTGTATGCTTGGGGCTCTAAATAAAAAATGAAACAAGTCCCCAAATGTCTCAGATCTTCCTTACTTTCCTTGTTATCTTCATTTATATTCTTATTATTTTATGTGTTGTTATTTTATGTGATGAATTTGTAGAGGGTGGGTTGTTTGTTCGAACTTATAGGAACATTCCAGACATTTTGCCAGCTTCCTTTGCCATTCTTTCTTTATTCCTCCATTAGATTAATCGTACTTGGGGCTTCTGAGTTTGTGTGGAAGTGTACCTTGGGTTGGACTGAATTCACGAATAAAGGCTCTGGATATGCTCAAATTGGGTTAAAATCTTTGGTCCATTTGTAGTCCACGTCAATTTTTTTTTTTTTTGTATTAGTTCTTGGGTCCTTGAGTCTAAGTTTTGTTAGGACATTGTGTTTTGTTTATATTTTGAAGTCAGAGTCCCAATTAATTATGTTGTCTTTTACTTGTTATTTAACTCCCGTGCTTTCCTTCTCAAATTTGTGTCAGTTTCGTTTTATTAGTTTGAGTTATGTGATTTTGGCTTTTGTTCCATTGCTTAGTGGACCGCGCTTGGGTTATTGGATTGTATCATGTCTGAAAACAAAAGGGGCAAATGATGGGATATTTGGGCTATATTTTAAAAAACAAAATATATAATAATAGGAATATTTGAACTATTGTTATTCTTTTATTTCTATTTGGCCTTTGGAGATTAACTTAGTTATGACGGTTTGTTAATTTTATATTGAGGAATATTTTAGCTGTGACTTTTAATTCCTCATGCAGGAAGGATCACGTAGGAAGTGATTCCTGTCAAGTCAAAATTGGATTTTATCAGGTTATTTTATGTTATTTCATTTTTGATTTGTAAATATTAATTATTATTTTTGTTTATTTATAAATATTTATTGTCTATTATTATTAGTATTATTTTCAATTTCAGCTAATAATCAAATTGTTTTAAATGTGGATGTTAATTTAAGTAGTGGCTTATTAACTTCAGTTAAACTTATCATTTGTAATGAGTTTGATGTTTTAAATTTTCAAATAAAAATTAGATTTTTATAATTCGTATTACTTGTAAATATTTTCTTTAATATCTTTTTATTCTTTAAATTTTAAATTAACCAATTATTTGTTATATATATTTTATTTCAAATAAAAAGAAATTTAATTGCTTAAGGCAACTTATTAACTTAGTGTATTGGATACCTAAGGTGTAATGACTGATGTTTCAAACTTTCAAGCTAAAATTAAATTTTATGACATTATTTTATTACATTTTGCATGTAAATATTTTTGTTCATTATTATTATTATTATTGTAAATATTTATTTAGTATTTATTTATGATATTATTTTATTCTGTTTTGCATGTAAATATTCTTGTTCATTATCATTATTATTCTTGTAAATATTTGTTTATTTATTCATTTATTTATTATTATTATTATTATTATTATTATCCTCCTCTTTCTTTATTATCTTAATTTAAATTAATTATTGAAATGTATATATTTTATTTCAAATAAAAGAGGGTTAATTTAGCCAGTAATGACATTGTTAACTCAATATTACGGATACTGTTTGTGTGATTTGGTATTAGAATTTCTTATTCTAAAGATTTTCTTTATAATTTTCTTGAAATAAAAACATAAATAAATATTTTGAAAAAGGTTATTAATAATTTGCACAATTAATTAAGGTACAGCCTAAGGGCCAGATTGTGTTAGAAGTCTTTGTAGGATTAAGTTCTCTGCTTTCACCAGCATGCTTGAGCTCAGATTCAAATATGATTTCAAAGATCATTTTCTTTTAAATTAAATGGGTTTTTCCATAATTTTTCCCAATTAAATAAATTTTGATGGCGACTCCATTTTAATCAAAACTCATTTTTCGCCGTCCACGTCGCGATCCCCGTTGCGACATTATCACATATAAGAGTAAACATAAATTCAAATGTATATTATACTTAAAAATAAGTTCCCAGGACAAATCGTGCTGCTTCAATAACACAAATTCTCCAAGGTACATAGTCCAGAGTCAAGACTCAAGAGATCCAACTAATTCACGTTTGCTTTTTTGAGAATAAATAAACAAAAAAAAAAACGATAAAATGACTATTTCTATATATTGCCAAGAAGTGCAAATTGCCGTTGAGGGAATCCATTATGAAAATGCTGCTGATAAGATGTGGCGGCGTCAGCACTCAGAATCTGATATGCACGCTTGGGGAGGGCTTTGAAACTTGGATCGAATAAATGAGTATTTTCACTCCTTAATTGTTATTTATTATCACTAAATTATTCTTCAAATAAAATTAATATATGTAATGATTATAATATAATGTTTAATTCTAAATGCTATTACAATGACACAACAAATACATTTACACAATAAAATATAAGCAGAACCCTCTATCTAATTTACTTTTTTTTTTTCTCCTCACATTATTTAAAGAAAATTATAAAATAAAATTGATACATAATTGATATTTATCGTTTATCAGTCATTGTAATAATATCAAAATTTATTATTATTAATTTAATTAAAAATAATTTAATGATTAAAATATTTAATATTATTTTTATTAGTTTAGTTACAAATATTTTACATTAACTTATTTGATCTAATAATTAATATTTTATATATTGAATTATTTCCTTTAAAACTTTCTTAAGGTAATAATTACCTAAATATTTTAGAAAAAAGAAAAATAATGAATAACGAGTGATAAAAAAAATAAACACTGAATCAAACTATATAATACACATGATATTATTTAATTTTAATGTCCAATGTTTATATAATTTGCAAATTATTAAATAAACTTATTATATTAAGATATTTTTTAACAATTACTTACTTTTAGTGGCTTCAAGACACGCGCGTGCGCACATACACACATATATATATTGTCCTTCTCCAGTTTTTTAATTTTTATTTTGAAATTTTTTTAAAATAAAATTATATATATATGTGTGTGTGTGTGTGTGTGTGTGTGTTATCTAATAGAAAACAAATAATATAGCCTTTATATTATTCACATATCAAAAAAATTAACTATTTTAAACTCTTTTTGATGCAAATAAATAATTAATTTAACTTATAAAATTACCTCAATTTTTGATAATATGAATAAATAAAAACTATAATAAAAATTAATTGTCAATCCAATAGAAATAATCTACGGTATCATTTTGTTTATTTACTATTTTTTATTTATATAAATGCTAGATATTATAAAATATGTAAATAATTATATACCACAATTTATTATCATGTCTTTGTTATTGCTCATTTTTATTTATTATTTTCTTAAAAATATTCAAAATTATATTATTTAGATATTTTTGTATACAAAATTTAAAGCAATTTACCATTTGAATTAAATTATTATAATAAAAAATTATTAATACTTATAATATCTAATAATTACATGAATATTGAAAATAAGATAAATAATAAATATTCTTATGTAGTTAAACTAATTTTTAATTAAATTTATAATAATAACTTTTGATAATATTATCTTATGTTAGGTATGCTTTTGATTAAAATAGAAGAGGGTAATTTGTAAAATTAAAGAACAATTAATGTAAGTGAGAGTGACAATAGCCATTTAAAAGTGGCAATAGCCACTCCCTGAAACTTGCTTAACTTAACTCTATAATATATTCATATTTCTGACAGCAACATATACTATTATTTAATATTATTAAGATTAAGTTATTTTTCTTAAATTTATGCAATTTTGTGGAGGAAAAAGAAAACTTATTTTCTATCCCTTTTAAAATATCTGTCAATTTAGGATAAATATAAATATTAAGAAAGATAATAAATAATATTAATAATTAAGTAAAATATAATAAATAGACTAATATATCCCTACATATTAATTAAGATAACATAATATTTAATGCTAATATTAAATGAAATACTTAGAAATGTGAAAATAATTAGGGATAATATTGAAAGAAAAAATTAATGCTTTATCAAAATATGAAATTAACAAATATTATGAAATATGAAGTTATCTGAAAATGAAAAACAATTCTAAAAGGGAGGGAGTACATGATGAATCTCCTATTAATTAAATATTTCTTGTCAGTAATCTCATTGAAAGTGATATAATGATTAATCATGAAGAATGCTTATAACTAATAATCTTCAACTTATACCAAATTCATAATTAATACTTTTTGGTAAACACTTGAAGTTTAGTCCTTTGGAAAAATCGAAAGTGGCTTCATAACCTATAACATCCAAGAGGAATCGAAAAGGAAAGTGAAAGAAGAGCACACAAGTTGATTTATTGTTTTGTATTTATGTCATAGTTTGGAAAATGTTAAAGTTAATGAGACTACGGTGATAGGTTCTTCAATTCCTAATATACTATTTTGACACGTTTTAATTTGTTTATTAACATATATACTACATGTAAGAAGTGGAAGATAATTTTCATCTTTCTCCCAAACAATTAAGCCAGCGTAAGACATCGAAAATTTATATTAGAACATGCACGATTACTAGCTAAATTCCTTTTTTGGCAAAGTGATTACTAATTATATTATAAGATGAAAAAGAGCTGGCTTTCTTGAGCGTACATAGACTAGGTCAACCTATACAAATATTAAAAGTAATACAGCCACAAAAAAATAATGAATTTGGATCGTATAGATTGCGAGATACACTGATGAAGACAGAGTATACAATCTCAATCTTTTTTTAAAAAAAAAAAAAACTGAAACTTTATAAGATATAAACACTACAACAAATCATACATACATATATATATATAGACACACATAATTGTACGTGTTGTTGATTTTCTCAGCAGGACTTTATTCAGTAAAGTGTGCTTTATTACCCAGATAAGACAAATCCAAAAGTAATGTACAAAATATCACAATTGATATGTGGATATGACTAAAATGGCCAATTGTCACATGACTCATGAGAAACGTTATCCTTCATGATCAATTCTTCTTATGCATTAACTTTCTATCAATCACGCCAATTTCGCCAATGTCCAAATATATATATATATATATATATATATACACGTTTCTTCCATACTCTTACTTCTTTTTAGAGTCAATAATTTCTATTAATTAGTTGGTAAGTTCAATTTGAATACAGCTCAAAACCGTGATTTGCGTTTTGGCATATATTGTGGGTCCCTGTTTTTCACTGTATCACATTTTGGTGTCCCATAATTAGAAGACACAATACGAGGCGCATTGTAATGTTGTGTACACTTGAGTAAGTTAAAGAACTTTGTGCATTTGTACAAAAAAGAAAAAAGGACTTTATGGATTATTGGTTTCTTAATGGAGACCACATCAAAAGTGCAACTTTGATTTCGTGCGTTATTCAGAAAGCATGTTTACATTACATTGTTTCAACCTACGAGACTCTTGAAGCAGTAGAAGGGCCGAAGAGTAGAAAGAAAACACGTTAACTTTCATATTTGTTTGTTGTTTCCCTACCCTACCAATAAGCCCTTCTTTATTGATCAGTGAACTATGTTTACAGTGAGAATAATTCTCTATTTATAGAACTAACTAAAACTGACTCTCAACAATATCCCTAACTATTAAGATATGCTGTAAGATCCACTGCATCCAACATTTATTTGAGAATAGAGATGGTAATTCATTAGTGGCCATCGAAAATATTTATAAATTTTTATCGATAATTAGTACATGTCAAAAATACCCAACCGAGAGTCAAAATAATAATTTACTCTTATTATCATGAAACCCGATGATGGGAACAAAGCTTGATCAACCAAGCAGGTAAACGAGGCACTCTAGTTTTGGTCAATGTTCTTGAAACTGGCAAATATCCTTGAAGTTTTGCTATTAAATGTTTTAAAGACACTTGTCAAGAGATTTCCTTTTCTTTTTTTTTTTGAAAAAAGTAACATAAAAATAAATCTTACAATTTATAACGTATTCTATGCTCTATATATTTCTATTTTCATGTAAAACTCTACTTTTAAATCCTTAACAAATCACATCTTTATTTAGCCGTATTAATAAAGCCCCAATTTGTTCGTGAAAAATATAACATAAAGATTGAGTTTATGACACTTGTCAACAAAAAAGATTCAAAAAACTCAGAAGACTATATAAGTGTAGAGATAAGACTAACAGATACGAAGAAACGCTGCACACCATAAGCGGCACAATGAAACTAATTAACACAATGAGTTGAAGTATTGACTATATCAACTTGGTCTAAGCAAAGTCCACATAACACCAAATCTACCACCTCCGCAAAATTTTGATTTACATGGCATATTAAAAAAATATATATGAACACTTTACTCTCACAAATAAAACATAACTAGAAATAAACATTGCATTGGAAAAGAAAATCTGATCCTCACGGTCTTCTTTCCTAGTCATGCCTCCAAATAATCAGTCATAGGGAATAACTCAATTCTACCTTCTTTTGGATAATAAATTGGCCATCGAAATACCCACCTATGATTTTGGATGGAACAAATTGTTCAACTGTCTTTCGACACCACCAAATCGATTCAAATTGTGTGCAAGTTCCATAGCGAAGAAACAGTGGAATGTAGACTACACGAAATTTGAGAGGGATTTAAGGATCAAAAGCCCGCTTTTTGTTAAGCCCACAAGGAACTCAGTTTGGATGCAAGTTTAGCACTCTTGTAGTCCTCCCTAAGCTGAATAAACCTGGTATATAGTACAGAAATGAACATGTTTATCACAAAACATGAGCAACCAGAGTTATTATTCATATTTACTCTGTTGTGGAGAAAGCAGGGGAGGTTGACAAATAACAAACAACCACCACACTTATAACACGAATCAGTCAGCAGGTGAGAAGTCTATGTTATAGGGGGTTTGAGCTCATTGAAAAAACACTTAAGGGTAGGGGTCCTGAGTGAGGTGAAGAAATTTCATTAAGACCTAAAAACAGAAACAACCTGAGGCAAAAGTCATAATAAATAAACAACATAAAAAATTCGATAGAACTTGAGAGAGGGAATGAGCCTTTGTTTGAGGGCAGTTTGCAACAATAGAAAGTAATGAAAGCGGTAAGACAATAAATAGTAGCATTAACAGGTCCAATGTAATATACCTTTGTGCATCTTTCCGAATGCTAGGTGTACCCTCAAACAAAGTTGAAAGGCTCTCAGGAGCAACAATAAAGACATTGGCCATTCTACAAATTTTCAGAAGTTAGTTTGCCTAAAATGGGGCGACAGAGGCAGAAATTTGAATGAGTTAGCATATGTTGCGCTACTTACATGCCCAACAATTCAAATTTCTCATCAACAGAAGGAGCATTGAAACTACGCACAAATTCTCCATATTCAGTAATGTCACGCTTCAGTCGCAAACCCCCACTACAAATAACTCATGGGGAAACAACAATCAGAATGATGCCATTTGTTAGTGACAAATATGAAGATCATGAAGTAATGTTGGCATAAAATTTGAGAAATTGAAGACAAAAACACTTGCCAATACAACACACTAAATTGATGTGGATAGAGAAAAGAGTTAAGCCATTGTAATAACATAGACAAAAGACCCTCTACCATAGAGGAAGATCAATTTGTGATTAGTATTTGAACATTATTTTCTACGCCATTGCAGCAAGTTAGATCAAGGAATGCAAGACCAAGACCAAATTACCTTGGATTAAAAGTAAACTTCTGCCAATGGCTTAGCAGCACCTTGTGCAAGCGATTTCCCTAAAATGATAACATTCACCGTGTTATCAATGGAATTAGGAAAAGGATCCCAAACTACCATGTAATAGTAACCATACACATTCCCATACACTGTAAAGATCATCTCCCTATTTGGTTTTGCACAAGCAGGCAACATACAATAGAAGACATCAAATCAATCGATTCAATGATCAGAGAAAAAATATTATACCAACTCAGTCAGGAATGCTTGTTTGTTAAGACCTTCTAGAGCAGTGAATGCAGACTCCAGCACACGAGAAAGATAAGCCACAACCCTGACAAAGACAACCAAATATCCCTATTACGATAATGCTTATATGATCCACTACACTACATTGCCAATAATGTTTATATGAAACACTACGCTATATTCCAGTCCTTAAAGATTAAATGCATACATTCTAATCCTCAAAAGATCATATGTCAAATACATTAATACCATCAGTTCCTAACAGATTCAGTTTTTAACATATTTATCTTTGGTCTCAAAAAACATTGGCTTTTCATATATTAAGTTTTTATGGATAATGTTTTTATGTCTTTCCTATTAAAAGATTAATTTGTTACAACATGAAATCTTTTGAGAATGCAAATGTATGCATTTAATCTTTTAAGGACTAATGTTTATATGGTTTTCCTATTAAGGAATTGATATGTTATAATGTAAAATATTTTGAGGAAAAATATATGCATTTAGTCTTTCAAGAACAAAAGTGTTAAAACAAAAATCTTTGGACTTAAAGTGTAGATTTACTCCAAAAATAATTGAGTAGCCATCCATGCTGAAATTTTAATTACACAAATTATCAATACCACTAAAAATAACAATACTGATACTAGTTTTGGGTCTTCAAGTAATATCCACCTTGTGCAGGCACTGGTTGCCCGGTGATCAGGAACCAGTCCATCATCAGGTGATCGATAATCTGTCGCCTTTTGCTCAGCTGAAAGCAATCGCTCCACCTGACAAGGGTTTAAAGTGGAATATGTAAGATTTTACAAACCAGGATTCAAGCTCTATAGCATAAAGAAGTGCGAAACATTCAGACACTAAAACAGCCCCTTTGTGATTAGGTCACGTAGAATTTTAGAATAGGCAGTTAAACGCTGTTTATCACAATCTGTATTTACAGCCAAAACTGACCTCAGCCATGACAGTTTCGATGCACTGTTGTAGCCCTTTGTAAGCAGCAGCCTCAGCACTAGACATTGCAGTAGCCATTTCTTCACAAGAAGCAGCATGTGCACCATCCACGGGGAGCAAAAGCCGGGATATAGAATTTGCAAAGTACTGTAGAGAAGCATTCATTTCATTTCCAAAGTTTTCTTTATAATTAATAGAAAATCTATAAAAAATCAAGGCTCCCCAACTTACTTGTTGAATAATAGCTACACTGCTTCCAGAACGTTGTACAGCAACCATGAAAGATCTGAAACTGCTTTCACCAGCAGCAGCAGCCGCCTCAGCCTGCATATCAACAACTAAAATATTCAACATGTTTTGTTAAACATGACATTCCGTACAGAATTAAAAGCAAATAATCCAATCAAAAGCATGCAAAAAGGCTCATGTAATTACAGCAGACGCAGCCGCAGCAGCCACTCTACGGCTCATACTTGTACCAATCACAAATCTTTCCCTTAAATTAGCTGCCTCAGTCAGGCTGTCTCTAGCTCGTTCAAGCCCATCTGCTATGTATTGACTAACCTGTACAACGCATAAAGAGAAACCCCAGAATGATGAGCTCTAGTAAACAAATGTATCAAATATCTGGATTTTGACAAACTATGAAATTAACTTACTTGGTCTAGCAGGCATGTAAACACTGCTTTCACATTGGTTGCAAGTGTCGCGGGCTGTAAAAGAACAAAAGTTTCAATATTGCAGCTTTCGCTAAGCAAAAGGTCCATGCTATTGTTTACGACAAGTGACTACTATGCAGAGGTTTTACAAAGGATATTTTTGGAAGAAAAATAACTTCCAAAATTCAATAACAGAAACACGTAATTATTACCTGGGAAGAAAAGAGATTGCATCTTGAGACGGCTTCTTCATTCCAACGCACAAACTCTGTCACAACAGTGACAGATATTTGCTGCTGAGAAGACGCCACTGAAGCTCCTTTAGAGCGTCCGACTGTCCCCGATGAATCAGAAATCTGCTGGCTTTCAGCTCGCAATTCCTCCATCTGCATTGTATTAACTTGTATAAAGCTTTGGCAACCAAAACCAATTTAAAACGAGGGGGGGGTGGGGAATTGAAACAATTGCAAACCTTCACTTTATATAACTGTCTAAGTGATGCCTGCTCATATTCAAGATATTCATCCTTGAGAGTCGAAAAGAGGGACTCTGTCAGACCTGAATCAAAATATTTTTCTGGTAAGCAACCTGATATGTATTTAAATATTCTAAATCCAGCACGAATCACACTTGACCAGAGTACGTATTGACATTCTCTTAAAAACTGTTACACTTGAATCCACCAAGCAGGGTATATTTCAAACATTAGTGGCAACACATAATAATAATACAAGAATGAGGCATACCTACCAACAATATTGGATATTAATAAGATGGGGGTTAAAGTAAAACTAAGGAGGTCAAAAGCCATAATTGAGAATGCCATGAGGCAAGACTGAGCACTTGGAATTCCCAGATTGAATCATATGTTATCCATCAAGCCATATACTAATTAAACTGCTGAGTTTGCCATTAAAATTTAAACCATCAACCAGAAGTCACTGCTAAATCAATTAATTAGGTATGGAACTACAATATAGAAGCATTCACAATTTTTTGCCCAAATAAGAAATGGCAAGGCCCCCACAGGTGCAACATAACTTACTGTATCATATTATATTGCAAGCAGATGACCAACCTTAATGAATCATAGAAATATAATTCATGCCAAGTGTCTCAGTAAATCCATTTATTAGAACTTCAGTACTGCCAGAAAATGGGTCTAATAGACACACAATATGGATCCTTTGAGTACCATTAAAATCAATTTTTCTGAATTTGCTTCATTTAGAGATGGGTTCAACAGTCACCAATGAAGAAAATCAGGCACAAATAGATGTATTGGTATTTAAAGTTAATTTATTACCCTCAACATCCAAGTCACCGCATCCCACAGCTTGAAGATCTCTAGCAAGTTCTCGAGTCTTTTCATATGCCACTGCCAGCATTCGAAGGTACTGAAGCCTCAAATACAAATCACATTGAGATCAGCCCCTGCTGTCTAACCTGTAAGTTATATGATAATAATGAAAGAAGTAGGATAGTTGTACTTACTAATAGAAGCCCACCTTCCTCCATGGAAGGTAAATTCACAAGAGATGGTTTTACTAATAGTTTGTCCAGAAGGGCAGTGATTCGCTGCTCTAAAACTCGCTGCATATAGAATTACAAGGAAAACAATTAACAATACAAGTTTGGATTTTAAGAATAAACCAAGCTATACCATCTCTTTAAAGCCACAATATTCATTGAAGACCATGTTCTTATCTTTGGTACCTGAACTAAAATCGACATAACTTCACTGGGTGAAGGGAATACGGCTGTGATTGTTGCTGCCTCTTTTCTAACAGTATCTGCAACAAATTACTATGCATCACTGATTCTGTCAAGAAATTACTTGTTTACTAACAGAAGACATTATACTTCGAACCTGTGATTTCTTTGTACAAAGAAGAAAGCCCACGAGCAACATTACTAGGACTAGCTTGTTCAACCTGCTCTCCAAGAACCAGCCTAGTGTCTGCATTCATTACTTCCACATCAATAAACATTGGACGTGTTGCCACATAATGTTGCATAGCACTCGTGCCCCTGTTGAACTACATTGCAAAGTGTAATTTAGTAGAATAGACCTACTCATTCATCAAAAACTTACCAATACTAAATTATTAGATCCATTAGTGAGTTCTTTTATCTACACTATAAAACATTAACAGCAAGCATAGTAAACAAAGGATATCAAGTACCATTTCTACAACTGATAATTCAAATTTCTTTTCTGTTTGATTTTATCACTAAAGAATCCACCATCGAATGGATTTTAAAATATGAGAAATGGACAGTAGGACCTGAGGTATAAAAGTTTCAGAGAGGAGGACAGAGAGCAGTGTAATTAGGCACAACAAAACATTATTACCTGAGACAAAATTTTAGCACATTCTGCCATTGTAGTCAATTCTCTTTTCTGTGACGCTGCATCAAACCGAGAAATCAATCTATTCTCCAATTCTGCAGCAATGAAGAAAGAATCATGAAACACAACTAAGAAAATCCACAAGTCAGAATTAAAAATTCATGGGTGTGATGCTGCTAAATATTTTGGTCTTAAGGCTAGGTTAAGTTATTTGTTATAAATCCTCCTATCTGAAGAAAATGGGTCAAGTGGTCCGTATCAATTCCTCATTATTGTTTACATTTGGATCAAAATTTATTGAGGATAGATAATAAATGATAAAAACAAAGGTCCTTCGAAATTAGACAGCTAGAAATCAAGAGAAAGAACACATAACATAGATAAACGCAGGTGTGGCAATTTAATTTTAATCAGAAGTTAACACGTCCAATTATTTTTTAAAAACCACTGACCATTGCAGTAGTCCTGTAAATTAGCAACTGCAACTTCTAATCCTCTGCTAGCTGTTGCATTTCCCACCGCTGATGGGATAGCTATGCCTTGTCGTCCAATATCTTCTTCAGCAAATGACCCTGAAAATTAACAGAATTAATTCATTAATTAACATACCAGCGACACAACTTGTTAAAAGCATTATTTAAAAACCTTTAAAAAGGTCCTAGTTCTTACTTAATTTTTGGGCAATTGAAGCAGCCTCAGCAACACGGCTGTCATCAGAAAAGAGAGGTGAAAGCTCCATCAGATCGCCTGGGCTGCTATTGAACTCCATTAAGTACTGCAGAAATTAAATCAACCACAATGGTAAATTTCCCAATTTGAAGGATGGTATAAACCAAATGAACGAACTGGCATTACTTTGATCAACTCAATCGTTTGACTGGCAGTTTCTCGCTGACCATCTGCACTCTGTCAAGAAATAACAGCATGAGGGATGAGATCATATTTCAAAGATAAAAGTGTCACATAAATGAAGTCTGAAGAACACTCTACCTGGAGATGATCTCCAATCTTCGCAGCTGTCTGGCCAACACTTGAAATACGGGAATCCAACCTCGCAAAGCTATCAAACAATCCATCTACACCTTTCTCTAGCTGAAAAAGAAAACAAAGACGCACACATGCAAATGCAAAAAAGGTTAACTAATCATTCAAATTCAAACTTCCCAAATATAGTCAAAAAGGGAAAACAAATAATACCCAAAAGTGAGGCTAGCTAATCAATGTTCTTTTCAAAAAGAAAATTTTCCAAATACAATTTTTCCAATTTTTGTTGCTATTTCACAAGGTTTATAATAGAAACCACTTGCAGACTTCAAAATATAATACCAAACAAACAGAGTCCAAACTGACCTCAGCAAGTGTCTTTCGATGCTTAGAATCCTGAACAGAAACATCTTTCTTAAGATTGTAGAGTCTCCCATCAATCTTCCATCCGAACAACAACAACAACAACAAAATCAAATTAAATCAAACTAACAATTTCAACCCAAAATTCTCAAAAGAAACAAGCAATCAAAAAATTTACCTGTTTGCGGAGCTCAACCAGCTCCTTACAAGAATCCTTGAACAGAGATAAAAGCTTCTCAACTTCAGGAAACAATGGGCTCGTAGCACCTAGCTGTGAGTGCTTGTTGGCATCGGAAGCAAGCCCTCTCAGAACCCCGTTTGGGAGAGAATCGTTCCCTTCCGATTCCGCCTCTTCCACTCTAAACAACGGAAGCAGCTCATTCACTAGATTCCCAAACAATGCATCGAACGAGAAATCGCCCTAAAAAATAACATGTTTCCAAGAAATATCTATTAACCAAAGGCCCGAATTCACTGGTAAAAATCAAAACGCTGCTAATACCAAAAACAAAGTGTTTCCAAAAACCGTGATTCACCAAACTCCAATTTCAAAGAGAAAAACCAACAAGCTGCTGATAACAAGAATACCATGTTTCCGAAATCGTGATTCAGCAAACACCAATTTCACAGAGAACAATCGAAAGCGTTAATAACATACTAACATGTTTCTAAAATAAATCGCGATTCATAACTCCGGTCTCCAATCATGAAGAAATCGAAATCTCTAAGCTGATAACAAAAAACAACACGTTTCCAAAAAATTCGCAATTCACAAATGCCGATTTCATAGAGAAGGAAAAAAAAAAATCTCAAGCAGCCCATAACACTAGAACACTGTAACACTTTTCCAAAACCACGATTCACCAAATGCCGATTTTACAGTGAAAAAAATCTGAAGCAGCTAATAACACACTAACGCAGGTCCAAAATCGCTATTCACAAACTCCGATTTCACAGCGAAAATTCTCAAGCAGCTAATAACACTTTAACACGTTTCCATAATCGCGATTCGCCAAACGCCGATTTCACAGAGAGAAAAATCTCAAGCAGCTAAAATCACTATAACGCGTTTCCAAAATCGCGATTCACAAAAGCAGCTAATAACAGTATAACGCGTTTCCACAATCGCAATTCACCAAAGCTAATTTCGCAGAGAGAAAAAGCTTAAGCAGCTAATGACACACTAACGCGGTTCCAAAATCGCGATTCACAAACGCCGATTTCACAGAGGGGAAAAAGAAAGAAAAAAAAATCTCAAGCAGCTAATGACACTATAACACGTTTCCAAAATCGCGATTCACTAAACGCCAATTTCACATAGAAAAATCTCAAGCAGCTAACAATACCAACAACTAGTATTACGGGAAAAAGAAGGTTACCTTGAAGTCATCGATGTCGAGAATGAGAGGGAAGGATTGAGCTGAAGACGAAGATTTCAGACTCTTACTATTATCGGTCTTCGGATCTCTCATCTGAACGAATCAATCAATTCAACAAAAATTGATTCCAAAAAAAAAAAAATTGGAAATGGATTTGGCTTCGATTTTGGCGAGCTGAAGAAGATGGGAATTTAAGAGATTGAATGAATGTGTTCGGTTTGTTGTTGTTGTGTTGTGTTTGAAGGAATCAAAGGGAATAATGTTGAAAGTGTTAACACAGTGAAAAAACTAGAAGAAGAGTGAAAAAAACAAAAAATGTGAAAACCCTTTAACAACAGATGGAAGAAGATGAAGACAACGAAGAACAAGACGATGTCGTAGCCGAAAATTTCGGATAAAGAGAAAGCAAATAAAATAAAGTTAGAATGGAAAATTACTTCGACTTGGTTTCTGTTTTTTTTTTTTTCATTTTTATTTCTTTTTCTTATATATTCTGTATATAAAATGTGTTAAAAAATTGAAAATAATGAAATTCGGTTCTCTGCTTTTTATTTTAAAATTTTATTTTGTTTTACAAAATATTTAAAGAAAAACATAAGAAATAAAATAGAAATCAAACAAACTGCAAATTTTATTTTTTAAAAAAATATCACTTAGTTCAAATAATTTAATATTACTGTATATGAGAAAAATATTATCAGAAGAATTCTAAGGCCCTTGTTTGGAAGTTGTTTTTTAAAACAATTTTCAGATTTTAAAAATAAGAAAACAATAAAACTTATTTGAGAAGTTGTTTTGTTTATATCAGTTTTAAAAATAAAAAAACAAGATTTGCATTTTAAAAACAGAAATCAGAAAACAGTTTGCTGATGTTTTGGAAAACATGCGGTAGCATACTTGTAATTCAGTTGTTTTATAAATTTTAACAC
The DNA here is from genome assembly GCA_031216105.1 of Dalbergia cultrata. Classification (NCBI taxonomy): domain Eukaryota; kingdom Viridiplantae; phylum Streptophyta; class Magnoliopsida; order Fabales; family Fabaceae; genus Dalbergia; species Dalbergia cultrata. The sequence goes on from CM062351.1 coordinate 1,286,702, forward strand.
TCTCTTCGATTCTCATTAAATGTTTGTTGGATTTTATTTTGTTGGACATTTTCAGCTCTCACCGCACAACTTCTCTTCATTCACTTTTCACCGCATAACTCCCCTCTCACGGTGGAGTTCGCAGTGAGTCCCACCCAATGCGCGGTGTTGACAGAGGGAGGAAAGGTGGCGATGGTGGGTGAAGCATGTAGCGGTGTGATTGGCAGAGGGAGAGAGAGCAAGGTGGAAGGTGGAGGTGGTGCAGGCGGCGCAATGCGAAGCTCACGGTGGTGGGAGGTGCTGCACGAACGACAAGGTGGGGGCAGCGTTGCTGGGCGGAGAGATAGGGAGCTTGCCAGCCAACCATGCACACGACCTTCGCCTTCGCCAAGCACCATACCAGATTCGCCAGCGCACGCTCCCCTAGCCCCAAGATCTGTCGGCATATGCGAGCAGAGGAAGCTTGGAACAGTGGAGTTTTGATGATTTTTTCTTCCCTAATTTCTTATGGTTTTGATGATATTTGGCTTGTGGCTTTGGTTGTGATGGAGGAATGGTTCCATATTTTGACAATTTTTGGCTTGTGGCTTTGGCTGTGATGGAGGAACGATGAAGATGAAGACATTATGCCCATGTATGTGAGTGTGTTTTCTTTTTGTGCTTAGGAAGAAGAAAAAGATGATAATAAGGAACAAGATGCAAAATTTGTCAAATAATTTTTTATTTTATTAATTTTAAAAGTTGTTTTTTAAAAAAATTATCCAAACAAGTTTTATGTTTTTCATCATTATAAAACTGATTTTTAAGTTAAATTGTCAAACAAGTTTTTTTTGTTTTTTTATTTTAAAAATAGAACTTAAATTTGTTTGCTAAAACAAATTCAAAAAATTTGAGAACAAAAACAATTCTAAACAATCCCTACAGTTTTTCCTTTTTCATGTTCAAATTACCTGTAATGAAAAGAAGTTAGGGGGGAAGTGGTTACATTGCCAATACTTTGAAAAGGAGGGATTCATGAACACAACTTAATAACTCCAATTTTTTTCTTCAAAAAGCATAGGGGGTGTATATGTAACATACTCCACCAAAACTATTAGGGTAAGGTATTGATGAGGGAAGCATGAAAGTGAACATAAACTTGCACCTGAGCTTTCGTTAGGCATTTATGGGCAATTCGAATATACGTGATCATAGGTTAGAGATGGTAGAAGGTTACTGTCACGATCTGATTTGGGCATATGACTGGCACGTGAGAAATCCGGTTCTCATATAAGTCTCATGACCTGGGTTTTTCTATATGCACAGTTAATTATAAATTTATTTAAAACAAAACATCTTTTTCTACGTACAAATCACCTATTTCACAAATTCAAAATAATCAAAATGATCAAAATAATCCAATATGAAATTTTATAATCTGTCTCTAAGGTCTGAAGTCATAATACAATATATAAATTTAAATTGCTCTGATTAAAAAATGTTAATGAAACTAATACAATTAAGTCATTAAACATAAAACTTGAATATAATATCATAATATGCAGAATGTGTAATATCCCTTTTTTTTTAAAACAATAATAATAATAAAATAAAATATTTTGTGTGTAATACTTTTAAGTCATGTATCAAATTTAAATATTTTATTAGTCTTACTTAATAATTTTACATCAATATCTATTTTAAATACTAGATTAAAATTTTAAAATACAGATATTAACTGTATAAAGTGAGACCATGAATTGTTAGCAATCAACTCAAAATATATTGCACTAACTTAAGAATAAAATTTACTAAGAGTAATAAGTAATAATATATTAAATATTAATAATTAGGTGTATAATTTTTACACAAAGTATACATATATATATATATATATATATATTACAGGCGGCGCACACAGCACCGCCACTCACCCACAATAACAATCCATCAAAATTGTGTTTCTGTGTGCTATAGTATGTATATATATATATATGAGTTTGTGTGTGTGTGCCGTGGGTGTCATAAAGAAAAGGTGAGCAAGTGAGTGAATAAGAGAAAGAAAAGAAAGAAGGGAAAGTAACAAAGAGGGAGAGAGCACGTGAATAGAGAGAAGGAAAGAAAAGAGAGGAGAGAGAAGAAAGAGAAAAAAAAAATATAGTGGAGATAAAGCTCAATTAGTTCACATGATTTTCATCTGTCAGTCAAATTTGAGGTAGGAATGAATTTATTTATATAAAATAAAACTATGGTTACAATTATTATTACTATTACTCATTTTATATACTGTCATTTTACATTACAGATACTCATTATTACTTATTATTGTTATTCTTTTCTAATTATGGATTTGAATATTGGTTAAAATAATATTAATAAAATTCTCTTCTCTCTCTATCGGTCCCGTCGGTTCATCGCGCTCTGGTTTCTTATTAATTATAAAGATTCCCTTCTCTCTCTACCGGTCCCGTCGGTTCACCGCGCTCCGGTTTCTTTTTATCACTAAATTATAAATATTCTCTTCTCTCCCCATCGGTCCAGTGCGGAGTACCGCCGCTCCGATTTCTTTATTTATTTTAATGTTTCTTTACATTTATGCGATTTATTATTTAATTCAAGTTAATTAAATATTCCCTTTTATTTATATTGCTATCTGTGGTACATTAATTCATCATTTTTCCATTTTAGAATTTACCATATTATTTATATAATAATATATTAATTTTAGTTGTCAATATTTAAATTGACAACTATATGGGTTAATAAATTTTATTAAGGCATTAATTTATTCATTTGGTTCAATTTATGTATGAATTTATAAATGCTACGCATTGATGTTTCACTATTTAAATAATTTATGAGCTCTTATTATAGATTAATTGTATGATTTCCTTATTATGAAATTATGAACAATAACTATTAAATTAATTTAAAAAGAAAATGATTTGCCGCTAACCACAGATAAGGCAGAGGGATACACATGAGATCCTTTTATGTTACCTGCCTTTGTTAGAATGACTAAGAGTTTTGCTTTGTCGTCACGATGAAAGAGTAATACGAAAGAATGAGAATTCCCTAAGATAAGGCCTTCAAGTATGTGTGAGACAAGCAAACAGATGAAAGAGAAAATTAAAGTAAAGAAATCATAAACTTGATAAGATATGTATGACATGTTCTACATGGCATATCTTAATTGATTATGTTCATATAATATTATTGTAACCATGTGTACCTTCCGTGCAGACACGGCTGAAACCAACCATAGTTTAAATGTTTTAAAACTATTCATTTTCTACTGGAAATTTTCTTAAATTCTCATTTTTCTTTATTTTATTTCTAGTGGTTTCAAATTAGCCAAGTAGCATCGAATGGAAGGCAGCTGCTATAAGTTTATGGACTTGTATTTAATTAATATGTGATTTTATGTTTCAATTTTTAGAAATATTCAGTTTGTACCTAATGACACTAAGTTGTTATGCTAGAATCTTATGTTTGTAATCTTTTACTTAATGTAAACCATTGTGCTTCGTGTATAAAATTATATAATTAGTTTCTGTACGAACGAGCATTATAGAATGCAAACACATGATCTAAGGTCTGGGATCCTGCCTACAGTATACTGGAGCACTCTAAACAAAATGAGAATACTTCACTCAAGTGACGCTTACTGGCTATACTTTACTGCTACTGGCATACTAATGGCTAGGAGAAAAATCTACAACAGCTACAATATCTGTAATAGATAGGAAAGTAGAGGGGTGAGTTTTTTTTTACCAAAACTCAGTAAGTGAGTCCCACCTGAAACCTTCTTTCATGGGACACTAAAGAAACAATGCATAGAAATTATAATAACAATAAAGCTTATAAGTCATGCATATATATATATATATATATTCAATCATCATTTCACAAAATCATAAGAACTTTCTCCTGAAGTTACTTTTATGTTATACAGCATATAAGCTTTTACTGTTGTAGCTTCTAGAGAAACAATAATATCTGCTCTAGTTATGCACAATATTTATGACGTAACAAAACTTTGAATATAAGTCTCTAGTCACACACACCTGGGTGTTACGTATCGTCGTCCCCAGGGTGATAATAAATTCTCAGTTATCTCTGGCCCTGGGCTACTTAGTATTAAGGTTAATGATTAATACTAGTCATTAACTCGTTGGCTATTTCTCTATAGCTACTGTCTAAATCAATTAAATAAATCCATGTAAATCTGAAAACTTTTAGAACCTTTTAGTTCTCTATGAGTTCTGAATCCATCTGATTCTAACGATCTGATCTTAAAATAACTGTGGATATGAAATCATGTCTAAGGGATCACCCTTTGTAGACATTTGCGATTTCATACCTCCACAAAGTATGTATCCGTCAACTGTTTTGAATCTCATGAAGATTCAAATTGTAAAATCCTCTTTGTTTAATTGACTAAAACATATCTCAAACTATCAAGTTTTTCATAAACTAGAAAGCTCAACATCATACACTGAAATTATAGGGTCTAAAACCATATTTCCAATCTTTTTCTCAAACTTCATATCTGGTTATAAAACTATATCATATATACACAAACCAGTTCAAGAATAAATTGAAACGATGATAAAAGTCTTTAACAATTATATATATCGTCAATGCTACAAAAAATTATTATAACAAACATTGTCCTATAAGGTTTATAAAAAACAAGTTTCATGCTCTAAAATCAGGAGTTTTAAAACATATAAACTAACAGTAACTTCAAATCCTTGTATAGTAATCTCTAAAATCAAACAATAAGTTGTATTTTCATGAAAATAATATTTAATGAACAACATAGAGATCACAAATATGAACCCACTCATTTGGAGGGGTAATCAGTGAAGAACCTACACCAACAGAACTCTGAAGAAGTAGAAATGACACCACTATCTGACATGGAAATAGCAGAGCTTTAGATTAACCTCTAAATGCTCAAGAATCCATCTTTAACAAAGTGAAAATCCCCTTTCCCTTGAGAAGCATAAAAAACCCCCTCTAAACAAGGAAAATTTAAAGGAAATGAAGGAAAACTAGCAAAATAACATACTTTTAAGCTTGGAGGATGGAAGATTCTGAGTTAATCTTGAAAGAATTTGAAGAAAATGAAGTTTAGATGGGTGAAATTGGGTTAGGAGGTAAAGTTTTTGTGTTTTGAGGGAATGGGAAGTGTGTTTTGGGTGTATAAATGTTCTAGACCCCGAAACATGGGTTTTTATATAAATTCATGATTTTCCTGACTTGTACCGCCTTACTATTCCAAGATTGCTGCAGCGCTTAGCAGAATGGTTTTTCTTAGGTTTTTGAGTAATAATTCAAGTATTGGCATATATTAGACTGGGTTAATCTCCATTAACTTTAAAATATAAATGTAAATAAGGAAATATTTCCCATTTGGATTCAAATAAATATAAGAAAAATTAAAATCCCAAAAAATCAAAATCCGAATTTTGGGATTTAGTTCAAATTTGCGAATTCTTATGAATATATAAACTTCTGGGTTAAAAATGAACTGTTTAAAGGTTTTATAAAACTTATTAAAAATTACTCTTTAACTTGTTTTTCTCTAGGGAGTAATTACTGAAACTTTTAATCCCAAAAATATAGCTCTATCATATAGTCCTCCAATGACATGTAGGGTATTACACTTACCTTAAACATCAACCCACTACCATGTGATCCCAGGATGGAGCTTTTCTTCGGTCAGGGCCCAGGTTAGTAATTGGATTTTCGGGCCAGTGCACTAGGGTGATAGTACTGGGCTCCATGTGGTTTCTAGGCCTAGTTTCACTCTAGTTCATAACATTACCCAAATCCCTTTCACTAACTATACTTATTGGTAAAAGAATTCTAAAAATTATTCATAACAATTTTATTTTTCACTACCAATACTTGCTAATTTTTTTTAAGGTATCTACCACTGATAGCAGTGACTAATAATCCTTTCGAGGTGAGAACTTCCTTAAGAGATAAATCATCAAACCCCTTACTAAATATTTAAGAAACCCTACTAGTGACTATGTTAGATATCATGACTATCATGCTGAATTTCAATTGCTTTAATTATTGTACTAACTAATGAAACAAATGTATGAATTACAACAACAACAAAATTTATATCAAGTTTTTTGCATGGAAAACGTTTTATGGTAGGAAAAACATTTCATAAATTTTGTAAAATACTCCCTTTTCCTATGTTGCCTCATTGTGTCTTTTGTTCATTCACCCAATAAGCATATGTGAAATTCAATCCCTACCAATTATATAGCAAAGGTGTTCTTATATTCATTGAATTTAATTACCAAATCAAATAGTAATAATTGAACTTTTTAAAGAAGAGTAAATATTTTAATTTTTAAGTTATTTTAAAAAAAATGTCTATATATCATTATTTGATTTGATACGAGAATTGATTAAAATTGATGTAAGAAACTTGATACAAGTGTTATCATTATACTTCATGACTTGGTACCATGACCATATCAAAGCAAAATTAATAATCAATATTGCAGTTAAAGCATTAGGTTTATATTTAATGCAAGTACTAAAAATTTGATTCCAGTGCATATATACTGAAGTTGTTCTATATACTTTCTTAATTTGGTTCCTAATTTTGAGAAAACTTAATATGACATTTTTCATACTTTATGGCAATGCTCTCAAATCCTTTGCTGAAATAATGTGGTCCAAAGAATGAGTCTCCTTCCAAGACTACTATTTCGTGATGTAGCTATTTCACTTGTGGAGTTAAATCTAATTGGACTAATGAATTAATGCTTAAAGAATAATATCTGATGTACAACTAAATTGCACAGTAAATGTACACCACACACCTCATCACCATTGAATGTAATGTATAGTTCCCACTCATCCCACTTATTCATCAAATCCAATGGTAATAAAGTATTTGATGTGTACTTGTTATGCAATTTAGTTGTATATTAAACATCACTCATGTTTAAATGCATGTCATGGGTTTTCTGATTCTGCTGGCGTAAGTATTTCAGTTTAGAAGGGTAAGCAGCATTCTTCAATATGCATGTTTCGGCTGCTTTTGTATTGATACCAAATAAAAACAATGCATATATAGGAGTGTTGTATCGAACATTTACGATTAGGCCAAAAGCTAAAACTGTTAGCAGTGATACAACTTTATTTCCTCACTCATTATAGGCGGCATGGATTAGCTTGTTGGGCCCATCAAATCCTAATGGTGACATGCCGGCCAAGTAAAACCAACAAGGAGAGGTGCACATAGAAACTAATGAAGTATCAGCTATGGATTTGAGCATATCGTAGAACTCAACAAGCTTGGTTAGCAAAATCGTAAAATACAATGTAAACTGCAGTACATTTAATTAATGGCAGAAGGAGCTTGAAAGGTGAAACAGCACCACTCCAAACTAACAGTTGTTTTGCTAATTTAGAAGTGTGCAAAAAAAAAAAAAAAGGAAAAACTAAAACTAGATTAAAGAAATAATGAGATAAGAAAAGAAAAGAAAAGAAGGCTGGTTTTGATATTGATATTGCATTACAAGTGATCAAAAAGGATTGAAACTGTTGAGTGTTAATCATATAAGTTTACTTGTTTTGTATGGGATTTGATTTGCTTGGAGGAATTGCTCGGAAGCATGAGTCCACCTGCTTAGAAGGATTCTTCCTTTGTGCCTGCAAGTCTTTTAGAGCTTGATGAGAAGATGAACTCTTACTCAATCCCCAAGAGTACACTTCTACGGATGGTTGAACCTTAGCTTTGTCCCTTGTAGACAAGGTTGCTGATGATAACATTGAAAGTGTAAGAACAAATGCTGTCAGTGCTATGAACGAGGCCTTCATGGTTGTGGTTGGAAGATGCTTGTGGCATTGAGTCAAGTGTTCAAGCTAATGACAAGATGCAATGAGGGTCAAGTGAATGAAAACAGTGTTTGAGTATTCTAAGTACTAATCTAAAATGGTGAAAATCTAATTGAGATTTTTGGTGCAGTTGGGATCATGTGCTATCGCCTGCAAATTCTGCACCTTGCATTGTCTGGCCTTAGGATTTGGTGAAAATGGGGACAGAAGCTTCAGAAAGATCATGTGATCAGCCACGTGATGCTGCTATATATAATATATCTTAGCTATAAGTAACTTTCTTGGGAAAGTAAAATGGATGATATTTTGTTTATTAATTAGATGGTGACACTTGTTGTAAATCATCTTTTCAAAGAATTTTTTGCTAATAGACGGTATCACGTGAATGATTTTATATCTTAACATACCCTTTTTGCAGGGAGCATATTGGTTTTAAAGCGTGAAACAATGCACACACTTATCTAATTTAGGTTAAAATTCAACTTACTTTATGTACAAGAATTAAGGCAATTTGATTGAACTCTAAACCATTTAGTCATAGAACTTTCATACTATTTCAGCAACCATCTCTTCTTAAAATTTTAACTGCTAAGTAGAAACACAATAATGATTTTATATTTTGTGATCATAACAAAAACTGATAGGATCCTGTAAAATACTATTTTAGGAACCTCTTAAACTGTTCATATCTGGTTCCTTGTAGAGGCATGCATGACCCACACGAGCTAAGTGAAATGAAGACTTCCACACCTCGCTTAAAGGTACATAAGAAGCTGTTGGGTGCTGCAATTATTGTGATGACATTTTTAAGCATAATGAATGAGGCTTGGATCAAAAGCAAGGTTCTGCTATACTTTGAGGTTTCATTATTTTGCAGAAGTTACTTGTACAGCTGTTTTGTACCCCAAGCTGTTCATTTTAGGCAGACAGAAAAGATGCAAGACTGAAGTGTATTAATTTGGTTTTCTTTTGCCTCATGATCTTCATGAAAACTGAGAAGACCCAATAAATGGAAGGCCACAGATATACAAGTTATTAAGTGGAAGTTTGATGACAAAAATTGTCATGTAACATCACATAGAATGGAATATTCAAGGGTGACATCTCACATCTGGTAACTGGTTGGACCAACCATGTTGCCTGGCTGAATCAAATGGGATTTTCAGATCCATAATGTTCAGATTTAAAATTAAATGTTTCCAGACGAACTATTTGGGTTCATATTATTCACTTTGTTACACGGATGGAAATTTTCTATAATCAAATCATACTTTTTTTTCTTATCTTACAAATTATGTATTATCATGTGAAAGATAATATTATATATTTAGTAACTGTTTTAAATTTTAAAATCTCTTTTAAATTTTATCTGCAATGTGGCGATATATGATTACTGAAATAAGAAAGGAGGCATGGTTTAAGTGCAGAAAATTTGTATCCTTGTTACACAAGAGGATTTACAATATGTACAGAGTCACATAATTATTTACGATCACCGAAGTTGAGATATTGGTATTGGATTGTGTTTTTTTTTGTTTTCCTCCAATGTGTTGGTTCCAACTGGTTTTCCTCATCTAAGCACTGGTATTCAAGCTTTATTAAACTCTAATTTTTTTTTTCAGGTGAATCGGATTCTACTGTAAAATAAAGCTTTTTCAATGCTAAATTTTTATTTTTAAGAATCAAATCCAATACTCTATTTAAGGAAGATAAATGACAAATTATACTCGTACCGAGCAAGCATTAGTTAAAACCTTAAAATTCTCTATTATGTCTTTTATTATTCAGTAAACTCATATTTTGCCCATCCAAAATATATCGGATGACAAATTAATTTTTTATGATTTGAAGTTTTCTATTGGTTCATCATAATTAAAAAAAGAGATAAATTGATTCCTTTATATGTAGTTGTACAATTAAAAAATATTGTACAAACCTGTATAGGCAAACTAACTTATAATCTTTTTAAAACTGTAAGAAACCAATAAAAAACTTTAAAATTCTGAAAAATCAAAATAGATATTTAGTCTTTATTATCATCATTAACCAATGAACAAGGTGAGTTCATAGGAAGATGACAGTAGTTGAAGAAGCCAGGTAGGAAACTATATATCTGGGGCCCAAAATTGAATTATGGAATTCATATTAATAGATATTTCGCTGGTAGTTCATAGTTAGATTTGGATTTCTGGAACCTTGTATGAATTATTTACATTGTGGTCTTCAAATGATTGAGTCATGTTAGTACTTCAAATTCCCAAAAACCAATACATCAAGGGTGTTAGCAGATAGTCGTAGACAGTAGTTATTGTTGGATACATCAGAAATTTATTGCCACAACCAATAATACAAGCATCATTTCGTAGCCTCCCAATATTTTTTCCCCCCTTAAAAGATTGTTTAATTCTTGAAAAATGTTATTTGTATTCATGGATTATAGGATATCATACCAACTTATACTAATTATCTGTTATTGGATAAGATGGATTCTATTTAGGTAAGGTCCATATCTCATTCAGTGATTGATAGAATATAAGTTGATATGGTGTTTCACACTATGAATACAATTAACATAACTCTTAATTCTCCTGAGATTTTATTGCTGAGCAAAGGCTTTAGTGAAGCTCAAATAGAGGCAAGAGGTAGCAACTATCCAACTCCATTAGAAAATTGGTTTATTTGACAAATCATCCACAACAATGCAGACCACATTATTGAATATTGACAACTATAGCACTCCTACTAGAGTACTAGTGCATGCACAAAATGAATATTTGTTTTCATTTTATCTAAAGAAATTAATTTTGATACATGTATAATTTTTTTTATAATACTATCTAATTATATATTTTTCTTTGTAAAAAATTTTAAAATAGTGGGTAATTAATTCAAACACTTTTATTAATATTTTAATACATAATTAGATGTTAATGTGAATTTTTTTTTACACTTACTCATGCAAGTAATTAAATTTTTATTTCAATACACATCCTAATTCATTATACACGAGTGGCCCTACTTGAAAGTCAAGATGAAAAATGCCAATACAACGATGCAAAACAACCATGACATTATTGCAAACAACTACGAATCGACCTACTCACATTACAAAAAAAAAAATTTATATAGTTATCCAATATATATTGTCACATTACTATAATAATTAACTCACTACTTAAAAAATCATACAGATAAAATGAATTGATTGGATGATATTATAAAATATTTTATATTGTCAATATATTAAAATCAAACAAAATTTCTTTTCATACAAGAGAAAAATAATAAAAGTGTGATATTTAAAAACAACACACAAAACTTTTATATTATCAATAGATCAATATTAAACTTAAAAAAAATTATAGCAAAAAAGGTTATATATGCCATCTATGAGTGAATGTGACTTTAAGAATAAATAGAGCAAATGTTCATTTTGATAATTGAAATTGTATATATATTTCACTTTGGTCTAAAAAGTTAAGAAAATACTAATTTAGTCCATGAAATTTCAAAAGGTAATTCAAGTTAGTACTTTCATAAAGACTAACTTGAATCACTTAATTAACGGATTAATTTAAATTACTTTTTACAATTTCAGAAACTAAATTAATGCGTTTCTAATTTTAAGAATTAAAATAAAACACCTACACAATTTTAATGACCAAAATAAACCTTTATAAAAAAAAAAATGATAGATATGGTAAAGAAACAAATGGGTAAAATGGTCAAAGAAGGTAAAATAGTAAGATTCACTTCCATCAAAAGAGAAAGTGGGTGCATACATCTATAGGAAATAGTCCCCTTTAACCATGTGTTCAAAATTCCTATTTTTCAAAATACCCTTAATACATATAGAGTTGAAAGAAGTTACAAAAATAAATTAAAAATTATAAAAAAAATGAATTGATAGCCATATAATTGCGTGTTAATTTACTAGTACTAGAAACATACAACACAGTTGGACTTGGGCCTGCAGGGCTTATAAAATAAGACAATGACAACACAACAAGTCAAACAATACAACACCGCAAAGGCCCCTTCTCTCTCTGCCAAGTTTCAACGCCGCGTTTTAGACACCCACCCCCCCAACTTTGCTTTTCATCTTGTTTTTCCCCTTCTTCTCTCTTTCCGTTTCCCAAAAGGGGCAAAAAAAAAAAAGCAAAACTAAAATTAAAAATAAAAAACGCAGAAAAAATATAAATAATATTCCAAACCAATTTCTTTCTTTTTTTGTTTTTTTCTGCGTCGAATCGAGTTGGAACCAAGAGCAAATCGGATCTCAGGTGATCTTTTCTATTTTTCTCTTCCCTTCTTTTGGATGCCCCATGAAGAAAAAATTCAATCTTTTCTGTTAATCTGTGTTTTGATTTTGCTTTTCGTTGTCTAACAGTCTAATTTGTTGGTAGGTTTTGTTAAAGTTTTGATCTCCCTTTTTTTTTGGGGGTGTTATGGTGGGGTATGATCAAGGTCTGATTTTGGTCATTTGATTGTGAATTCTGTGGTTCTTGGTTTATGGGTCATTATTGATTTTTATGTTTATTTTTTGAATTTATTGAGTGGAAACAATGAGGAATGAGAAATGCATGCCATTACCCCAGAGAATCGAGTTACCTCTTTTTTTGTTCCTTTGTTTTCCCTTTTTTTTTTTTTGTGCGGATCGTGGAATACTAGAATTATTTCAGTGACAGGGCATTTAAGGTGTGGACTGTGGAATCAAAGAAGAAAACAGTGATTGAGGTTGCAATTTAGGCTTGCAATTGGGGGTTGGCAGTGATTGAGAACATCAAATGTTGTTTTGTTTAGGCCGAGAAGGGTTTTTGGTACAGACTTTAATAATGTATTAATAGGTAGGAATGAACTTTTCAGTTATTGATGTATATAACCCTAGTGTTGTTTCATGGATTTTGCAGGATTAGTCTAAGTGATAACTGTTTTAAGGTGGTTTATATGTTTAGGATTCTTACATGAGTAGGTTTACTGCTTTTAACTTGTATGGAGAATCATGGACGTGATTTTACTGCTAGGAGCAGATTCATGAGAAGCTGGTGGGAGTATAATTGTAGTAGCATTCCTCAAAATTCAAGCACCAACACAGGTGCTATAAAGGGACATGTACTATAGCTGTGTGAATTTGATAGATATTATTATTTGACTCTATAGGCTTGTGAAATGTGATAGTTCAAACTTTTGAAGGTTGCTATCCGTATTCTATCTCTTTCATGGTCTTCGCAGTTCCTACTTCCTAGTTGGGGCCTTGGGGGTCCTCTATCTCTTTCTCAGTTTTCACAAGCTCTAATATCAACAAATAAATATTCATATGATTACATTTGGCTTTGAATGAGTTGCTTTTCAGCTCTCTCTCTCTCTCTCTCTCTCTCTCATGCTTGAGTTTACACATTGATTCCAACCCAATTATGTTGCCAAATATTGGAGCCCTAAATGAGATAACCAATAGGAAGAGATTGAATTCTGTTATGACTGAGTCAAATGACTAGCCTACTTCCTCACATCTCTCATTTGTGCATTCTTTTGTACTTCTTCCTTCACACCAACTAGTGGTGCTGATAAAAATAAATAAAATAATGACAGTTCACATTGAGTGTGTTTGTGTGCGTGTATCTGCGCTACCTTTTATGTTTTACATGAAACTTCTCTCTCTTTTTTGCTGTTGTGGAATTGTTTTCTGTTGCCTATTCTACTATTTTACAGAGATTGCTTAATGTGAGTATCTTTATTATTTTATATTAGATTTATTGATGCATACTCATGATCAATGCTTAGCAGGAAATAAGCCTCACTTTTGATAATAAAGAAACAAAGTTCAGTAGGGGGGCTTGCTGTTGATACTGTTTGAATTTGTTGGATGGCGGAGAAGTCATGCATCAAGCGCCTTCAAAAGGAATATCGAGCTCTTTGTAAAGTATAGCATCTTTTGTTTTTCTAACATCTTTACTGTTTATTTTTATTCACAATTTGTATGCTTACTTACTGTTAAATTACCACCATATAGCTATGCTTGTTCTGTGATGTCATTGCTTCCCCTCTTACTTCCATTTTTGTGTCTATTTGTGCTTGTGTCTCAAATTGGTAATTTGATGTTGCATTGCATCTGATGAAACATTTAGAGCATGAAAGAAGGAAGACATTATGGTCTGTAGTTTTGCATTTCTTCTCTTCATAGGATGTGTCTGTATTTTCTGATTAGTCTTTACATGTTCAACAGCACAAGTAGTCTACACTGTTCAATTCTTTGTGGTGGGTATTTTGGGCCCGTATCAATAAGTTGGCAGGCTTTTCTTTTCTTTTTTTCAGAACAAAAAAGTCATAAATTTGTCAACTGGATAACGATTAGTTTTAATATTAAATTTTCAGGAGCCAGTGTCCCATGTTGTGGCTCGCCCTTCTCCAAATGACATTCTTGAATGGCGTAAGTTTGTTTCCCACTGATACATTTCTCATGTTAATTCATGTTGCCCTATTATAAGTACCAAATTGTGTTGAACTTTTATTATATGGGTGTATCAATGCTGTAGAACCTGTGACCAATTTGTCACATTGCAGCAATCTTACCTTCTCTTCAAGGTTCACCGTCCTCATTACCACTAGCATTGTCAGATAATATGGAAAAGATTACGTGTTTTGATTTCAGATACTTAATTTTAATTTGTTTGTTAGGGTCCTTAGGGAGTAGTTGATACTGATCTTATTGTTTGTTAATGTCTCAGATTATGTGTTGGAAGGAAGTGAAGGAACACCTTTTGCAGGTTTGCAAATTTAGCAAATTTGTGATTATTGCATATTAACATTTCACTTTTTAGTCCTCCTGAGCTTTGTGATCTCAAATGTACCTCATTATGTATTCCCATCTCAATTTCTATATATTTTCCCCCTCTTTTTAGGTGGATATTACTATGGAAAAATTAAGTTTCCTCCTGAATACCCATACAAGCCTCCTGGAATCAGGTGATCCTTCTAACTGCAGCATGCTTGTTCATTCTGATTTTCAAATATCTGGTCTATTATAATATTAGCTAAATGTGTACTTTCTATAATGTAGCATGATCACACCTAATGGACGGTTCATGACTCAGAAAAAGATCTGTTTGTCTATGAGCGATTGTAAGTTCTTTTATCAGTTGTAACACAAATCAATTATTATCATGAGTTACCCATATGGTTACACTTTGATATTTCTGTGGGTTTTCCTGCTTTTGCAGTTCATCCGGAAAGTTGGAATCCTATGTGGTCTGTGTCAAGGTAAGATTGATTCAAGTTATAAAGTTCCTTTATGTGCTTTGGCTCTTATTTATTCTGAATTTTGAAATGTGATTGTATGCTTTTGGACAAGTAATTGGCATCTGAGATAAGCAGTAGATGTGGATTTACTGCTTTATATAGCTTTATATTTTATACTGATGTTTCCAATTTATGAATGCAGCATACTTACAGGGCTTCTCTCATTCATGGTGAGTACATTGTGACTTTTTTGCAACTTAGGTTGTATGCAATTGGTACTTCAGCATGTATGCAGTGTTTTCTTGAGAGCTTGCTTTTCGATATCTGACCAACTTCATTCTTTTGCAGATGGACAACAGTCCAACCACCGGTAGTGTAAACACCACTACTGCCGAGAAGCAGCGTTTAGCCAAATCTTCCCTTTCTTTCAATTGTAAGAAGTAAGTATATTCTATCGGCTATTCATGACAGAATTGAGCAAGGTTTCTAAAATTTATTTCACAATTAACTCCTTTGTTCTGATGAAATTTTCCATGCAGCGCAACATTCAGGAAAATGTTCCCCGAGTACTTGGAAAAGTACAACCAGCAGCAGCTTTCTGAGCAAGTCACTTCTGAGCGCGTGCCATCAGAGGTGCCTCGTGACAAGAATTCAAAGCCTGTTTTGGAGAAGAAATTGGATTCTACAGGAGAAGCCATGCAAAGAGTAGAAGGGTTGAAGGATTTGAGGAAAAACAGAAAGCAACCATTTCCGACATGGATGATGTTATTACTCTTCTCCATCTTTGGGGTTGTAATGGCATTACCTTTGCTTCAGCTTTGATGATATGCAAACATGGATCTTTATAGATGTGAGGGTCGATAAAGGGTTCTTCTGAACTGGCTTCTATATTTGTTATGCTTAGGTTATGTTGCCATATCTGGCATGATTTGTATAGGGAAATGATGGACATGGAGGCTGTGTCGTAACTTTGGGCTGATTTTACTCCTTTGTGTCTATGTTGCCAGTATCCTGGTACTTGCTAGTCAACGCTAAGAGTTAAATGCTTTTGATACTTGTGATGTGCCTCTAAATCTGTTTGAGGTTTCTTTCGCTTGTGGTGTTGGTTTGGTGAACACACTACAACACATGGTGCCTAAGTGTGGTCTACATTTTACATTTTAGAATGGTAAATTATATCCTTTCTTGGTCTAAAGAGTTCCTTATGCATTTTTGTGCCTGGGCTTTTGGAATTCTTAGACATTGCAGGTAAGTTTGGCTGGTTGCATTTTCGTTTCCAATTTGACTAGTCACTTTTTAATATGGTAAATAATATTTGATTAAACATACATATGTCTTTATTGATGTTGTGATTGGTGTTATAACATAAATATAAGGGTAAATTACACTCACCTCCCCCGAGACTTGTTAAAATGTAACAGACACCCCCTCTATTTACACACCTGACACTTATCTCCCTTAAACCAAGGAAACACAAAGTCAAATTACATTTATACCCATACCCACCCAAAATTACTTTCTCTTCTTTCCCGTTACCTCACCCCTTCTTTTTCCCACTTCCATTGCCTCCCAGAGCAAAAGAACCTTTTCCCCTTTTCTCTGCCATGCGTCACCAAACATCGTCACCGATGCCATTTTCACTGCGACCTCCACCCCACCACAGCTTTGCCGCAAGCCAGTGCCTCATCATCGTTGCTGCTTCCGTTGCATCCTTTGCTGTGAGCCTCCATAGCCATCGCGAGCAACTACCACGGACCATTGCAAGGTCCGCCGCTTCAGATCGCAACACCGCGAGCTCTATTGCGGCTCTAACTCACACAGTCCAAGCACCGGGAACTCTGCCACAACTCCCTCCACAACCACCGTGTCTCATCCCCACCGTCGCGAAGTAGCCATGCATGACCACCACCACGGGCTCCGGCGTTCAGCCACCATGCCGTCACCACTGTTGCTGATCCGCCACCACCACCGCACCCGCTCTCTGTTTTAGTTTGAATAGTGTTTCATTGCTTTGTTTTGGTCTGAAACAACTGTGCTTTGTTTTGGTGTTACTAAAGTTTGGGTTTAGGTTTATTTGAATTACTCTTTGATGTTTTGTGCAGGAACTTGATCCTTTTTTTGTTTCTCTCCTAAAATTAAAATTTTTTTTGTCTTGTTTTTCTTCAATTTTGGATTAAAGAAAAAGTTCTTCATTAAAAAAAAGTGCTTGTGGAATGGGCTCCGTCATTCTTTGATATAAAATGAAGAAGGATGAAGTCACAGCTTCTCCCCCTTTCTTTGGGAGTGGTAGGCGATGGCAACTTCTTTTGCATAGCGTCCGATTGTTGTTGCCGGCCACTGTCGCCCTGCGTGGGTGGGGAAAAGAAGTGGGGCTAGGGGTAAGGGAACAGGTGAGAAGAGAATGTAACTTTTGGGTGGGTAAGGATATAAATGTAATTTGACTTTCTCAGTGTTTGGTTTTTTCTTGGTTTAGGGGAGGTAAGTGTTAGGTGTGTAAATAGAGGGAGCGTCTATTACATTCCAACAAATCTATAGAAATGAAGTATAAGTCATTGATAGAAATGTTAGTATAAGTCAGAAAATAAAGCATGCCTACTTTTTATGAGAATTCTGTCATCTATAGCACTTCTAATGAAGTATCTTTGTAATTTATATTTTTGGTTTTGATCTAATCTGATAAAAACTCGTACTTTTTCTTTTTTATAAATTTAAAAATTTATAGTAAGTTATTATCTTTGTTTTTATATTGTGACCTGTGATTATAAAGTTGTCATATTTTTATGCTTTACAAATTCTTAGGAATTTTACCTTTTCACATGATATGGTGAGAATCTTAAATTATACATTTGATATCTCTAAGAAGGATTAAAGCAACCATTTTGAAATCACCTAGAAAAAAGTTATACCATTCTAAAATTTTTAAACTAAATGTAACTTTTGAATAAAGTGTACTTTTTAAACAAAACAAAAAGAAGAAGAAATAAAAACAATGATAGAATGTTGAACACAATTTATATATTGCCCCCTTCACAAGCTTCAGAATTCAGGCAAATTCCTCATAGCCTCCGAAACATGCGGCATAATTGATGCAACCGTGAATCAAACGTACTCACCGATCCCAAATCCCAATGTCAAGTGGGTTTTGAGAAAAAGAACGTACCTTTAGAAGAAAATTTCTATACAGCATACATTAATAACTTCAAATCTTTATTAAATACTTTTGAGATTTTAAGATATTAATAATCAAATTAAAAGATTCTATCCATTACTTAATTACTTATACTTTCATGCTTAATTTTAGCTTTGATGCAGCTAGATATTAAGTTTCCACTTTTATATAGTATATTACTATTGTTATTAATTTTTACAGCATTTGTATATTGATATTATTTTTTATATTGAATGTGATGGTAAGCAGATGAAACTCGAGATAAAAATTTAGAAGAATAGAGGAGATAATCATCGAAAAAAAAATTCCTAAGCACATTGACATTAAAGTAATTAATACCAAAATATTGCTAAAAAAACTTATTATAAGTCAAGGCTAAATTCCCGTTTGATTGCATTTTCCCCTTTTGTTTCCCTTCTTTTTCAATTTTTGGAATTTAGTGGTAATACTATCAGTTCTATATTTTTAGAAAGAATAGCTTTGGGAAAATATTTTTTTTTCCATTAAAAAAGCTGACATAAAGTGTAGTGGAGCTACTAAATGTGGTCCCCTGAGGGACAAGAAATTGTTATAGTATAATGATGCTTTGCCCCCACTTCTTTAGGATATTAGGATGCCGAGTTCCTTTCAAAAACTTTTCTCTGATTCGTTTGTTAACCTTCAATTCCACCTTAAGTGGTAAGTTTAATTCATCGTATTTGAGGGGATTTCATTTTGTTGTCTTTTTCGAAAAGATTTTTATATAGATAGAAGTCTAATATATTATATTTAAAAATAATCATAATAGAATATCATGTCACAACTTATAAGTTTTGTTCAATATATATTAATATGTTAATATTTATATTTTACATTCCACCAACTTTATTATAAATGTGCCTAAATTTATGGAGTGCTGAATTTCCATCTATATAAGAATTTGTCAGTTGGTTTAAATCTTTACACTTTTTTATTGGCATAGCCTAACAATTTGGTCTGTTGGTGATTCTGGATTTTGGTGCACTGTGTTATATAAGACAATAATTATCTATTCCTATGTTATTGCACCTTCTAATTCACGCCAATTCTTCCTTGATAAGAGAATGTGAATGAAAAGCCTAAAACCGCAATGCCATTTCAACCACCACAGCTTCTGTCATCTCCCCATAACTGGACATTGTGATTGTGATATTTTTTGAAGGAGTTGTTGAGCCTTGCCTTTTGTGATCCATGCTAGTAATTTCCAACCCCATGTGAATTAAATTTGCTGTAAAGGTTAGAGGCTATTTATTTTTTGTTCCATTTTAACGGCCTTTTTTCCCACAATGTGATAATATAATTCTTATTGGGTAGATGCAGTAGCATCACACTCAAGAAAGTGTTTTCTGGGCCAACTTGGGAACCATATCAAGCTTAAAACCTTTCTTCCTTCTCTTTCTCTCAGGGTCTTTCTAGTTGGAATTTTAGTTCAGCTCAAGTTTCTGGTTTTTGTTGATGATGATGAAGAACTCTCCAGCACATCCACAATATGAGGCAAGCCACTATGATGACAATGGATTTGATCTGCAGCAGGACTTTTCCATGGTACTATATCTTTCATTGTTGGTTTTTAACTTAGTTACTAGCACTTGACAAAGGGACAATGCTATACAACCAGAAAAAAATTAATAGAATCTTTTAACAGAAATCGTGGTGAATGTTGGATTAAAGAAAGTGACAACTATGTGCAGGCAAAGTTTCGGTTTTTCTTGATGAAATTCTTAATAGTGTGTGTATAGTAAAGCATGTGATTATGTGATTTTGCAAATTGGAGATTTCAACAAATATTCTATGACTGATAGAAGTTGCTGAAGAATTTTGCTTTGAGTGTTTTGCTTTGATGGATTTTGATTTATATCTTGATCATGTGAGTTTTCCATTTGTTCTATTTTCGCTTTGACTAGTTCTTGGAGGAAGCAAAGCAACATGGAAAAGAAGCAAAGCTGAAGAGTTCATCAGTGCACCCGGAGGAATCAACAGGGCTAGACAAAGGGAAGAAAGGAAAGAAATCATGGAAAAGATCTTTGGTTTCATGGTGGAAAGCTGAGAAGAAAAGCAAGCCAAGAGAAGAACACACCAACAACAATAATTCTCAGTCAAAGGCTTATGGGAAAAGGCATGGTTATGTTTCTGGTCCAATATATAACAACAGCACCAAAGGTCCTCCTGATGGTAAGCAATGGCTTTCAACATCTGGCCCTCTAATAGGTCTGTTCAAACCCACAAAGAAAAAGGAGAGTGAGGTACCCTATATGTCTCTTCACCAACAAAACACCTCTCATGCTTCACAGAACTATGGCCCCCTTTATGTGGTCACTTGAATGTGTGTATGATTATCATGGTTACAACTTACAAATTCTGGTGATACATGCTTCTTCAAAGAACAAGAGTTCTTTGTTTTATGCTATAAAAATGAGGGCCAATGTATTATTTGGCTGTTGAGAGAAATTTTGTTGGCAAATGTAACAGAAGAACCCCTTGTGAGGTGAAGGATTTTATATTTTACTTTGAGTATGAGTTGTGTTGGAATTTGACTGAGAAAAACAGAAATACAAGTAAAAAAAAAACAGACATCTTAGTTCTTTGTTTCATACTCATTCTTGTATGTCAGTCTTGTTCCAAACTCATTCTGCTGTCAACTTTTTATTTTCATAACATTTTTGTCGTCAGCCATACTAATGCCGAAATCAAAAGATCATTAATAATACAGCTGTAATAAAAATTTCCTCAAAAGTCAAATTTAATTGTAATTTGAAAGGATGTTAATTTTGATCTTCCTTATTCAATAAATTAATTAGCAAGCGTTACAGTTCAATCTGATTTCAATATTTTACCAAGGTATGATGTTAAACCATGATCATCAATTCTTAATCAATGTTTCCATTGTCTCCTAACAATCACTATTTTTATTTTATTTTATTTTTTTAAAAAAAGACTGCCCTAGCATGTAGGTGAAAATTGAAAAAGGGGTTGCTTAGAGGCTAAGGTCTTACAAGTTGTGATGTCATTAGGTAATAAAGTGAAAGCATGAAATCCGGCACTGGCTGAGACAAAAAAGAACAGTTTTTGGGGGAGAGAGCAGCATTGCATGCGCTGTGCTGTCAAGCCCCGTCTAGCACATCTGATATAAAAATCATACCACATCCTTAAGACCCAAATTGTCTTTTTTACCTCAAAAGTCATCTATAGATTTGTGACTGGTTGAACTCAAGTATGAACATACTAGAGAGTTTATATTAGAGTTAGTTGCAACAATAATGATTTATTAAATAACAGATAAATCTATATAGCTAAGCAAAATATGCAACAAACTAAAATTTTTAAATTCAAGTTATACTAACATACGTTGTTGTCCTTGCTTTATCGATTTGATCAACTTGCCTAATGAACTAGGCACACCGAGTGACATATATGTGAATCCATGAATTAGTCACAACGAGGTTGTGTAGGAAAATAAATTCTGTCGTATTAAATTTCATATTAACTTATCATGATATTTTACTATTAACTCTTTTAATTTATATTATATTGAGATTTTATCTTTAAAATTAATGATAGGAAATCACATATAATAAAATTATGTAAAATTTTGAAATGAAAAAATCTATTGTCGGAGACCACTAGCCACAAAATTGGGATGGTTGTGTTTTTTCTTTTTTTGGTTGGGGGGGGGGGGTGGCCAAAGGACTTTTAGCAGCATTAGCCATGGGATATGTGTAAAAGACAGCATGATTGAGAAATACTGTATCTGTGTCTACCACTATCTAAACAAAATATTTGTCATGAAGACTTAATTTATTGGGTTTGGGTCCCTTGAGCGGGAACTAACCAATAGAGAGTGGACTGGTACCTTAAATTTAGCCTATCTGCGATATTGATTGTGTAAAAAAGTTATTTTTTTTTAATAAAGGTATTAAAATTGGGAATTCTTCCTAAAAAGATAAGAGAAAGGGAGGTGAGAGTCGAATATGGGACCATCAATTCAAAGCTGCAAGAGACAATCACGGCCATTAGATTATAGGTTCAACTGCATTAGTTATTTATAACTATGTTTAAATACATAATAAAATCACATTGATAATTACCATGACATTAAATTAAAAAAGAGATGTAATTATTCTTTTCCTCCTTTTTCCGATTCATTTTGATTCAAAGAAAGATTAAGTGTCTATTTTTATCAAGTAATGCTGATATTTATTTAGCAGCACAATCAATATCAGCTCGACATCATTAGCAAGTGATAAAAATAGAATTTAAGCTTAATTCATATCTATTTGTTAAACCATTAAAGACCTCAGCCTCAACTTCTTTTGCAAGTAATTGTATTAGTAATAATGATCCAGACTGAAATTGAACACCATATGCTCTACAGACAGGTATATATAGATTATTAGATTATAGTTTGAATGGTTCACAAGGATTGCTTAGATCCTTATAGTGATAATACCATTTCAACTACACCTCCTAGTTACTGGGTTACCTCAATGCACCTATATGCAGACTTACGCTAGCAAGAGTGGTAAGACAATTCCATAGCCATAACTTGCTCCTTTTACTTTTTCTATGAACTGCTAGAGCACTAGTATTAGGTCAGGCTAATTGCAAAATATAAAGATCACAAATTAAACATATAGTAAAAATTCATCTTATGCAAGAAAAAGCTGGGCCCTTCCACCCTTTTAGAATTAAAAACAAAGAAGCCTATACTGTATACAATATAAACAATTCTCTTAATCTACTTCAACTACTGATAAAAATAATTGTGAAACAAGATATAACAGATAGGTGGCATCCCGTAGCCATTATCTGCAAAAGTATTACAAGGAAAATAGCATAACTTTGGGAGCTACCTCTCAGAAGAGGAATTCTTCTAATCTTGTAAAATAAGATGCCTTTTCGCAGCAGACACTATTTTTTTATGTACAAATAACATACCTTACAATTCAATAAGACTGCTGCCTCAATGTGGGGGCATATGTACTTAAAAAAAAAAAAAATCAATGAATACCATCATCAAATTCCTTGCTATTTGCTTGTTCCACATCAACAGAATTGGGACTAAAAGGACTTGACTTCTTGTCCCTACTCAAAAGCCTTGTCAATGACCTCAATTTTGCTGCCATAGGCGATTTCATCTCATCTTCAGCACACCTACTGCTGGCAGAAGGTGACAAAGAGGAAGAAGGGAACTCATCACTCGGTATATCAATCACCAACATTCCATTGCATCTGCTATTATTGCTAGTGCTATCAATGCCACCATCATTGGCTGAGGGATTTGAAGTAGATGATGAGAGGCAAGGTGGCTCTTCAGAAGAAATGTCCTCCTCCAAGGGAACACCAACGGAACTAAACTGTGTCTGGTCACCCCAAACCAGCACATGTGTGGGAAAATTTGAAGACTCCAAGCCACTCATATCATCTGAATTCTCTGCCTGTGATGGCTCACTACTCAGTAAGGCACTATCTTCGGCACTTGAACTACTACTTGGTTTAGAGGGTTCATAGGTAGTAACTATTGTCCTACAAAGAGGACAAGTAGAATGCGATTGGAACCACATGTCTATGCAATCTACATGAAACCCATGATTGCATTTGGGCAAAATCCTTGCCTTCTCACCTTGAACAAGCTCAGAGAGGCAAACAGCACATTCCAAACCATCTTTGAATTCATGTGGTTGGAACACCAACACTGGTAAGGACCTAAGGACTGAAGGGTCAAGACCAACTTGGTAGTAATCACTGCCATATATAATAGGGTCTTGGCCGGGGGCGAAGACAAAGCGGCGGCGGCGGCGGGGGTGGCGGCGGTGGACACGTGGCTGAAAAGTGATGGTTGCTTCATCAACACGCCACAAGAAGCACTTGGTATAGAGGTGGAGCAAGAGGACAAACGCAGACACCATGAAGAGGAGTATCACAGCTGCAACCATGATCTTTCCTGTTATCTCAACTGCACGTGGCTCATCCAATATGTTACTTGAACCACCCATGATGATGATGATGATGCTAGCTTCTTCACCTTGTGCTCTTGCAAGTTCTGCTTGTTGAGTGCAGTGATAAGCGAGCTACACTGCAATCCAAACACACCCCAGAAGTTCAGAGTTTCGATGATGAGTAGAAGCACATGAATTATGATTTTATACTCTAACAATGCAGATGCTAAATCACTGCTAAAGTTTCTGAATTTTGCAGAAACAGTGATAAAACCAATGTGGGGTGAGGTTGGGACAACTAAAAGAGAGAAGGGAAGTGGGGAAGCAGAATAAACAAGAAGCTAAGGAGCTTCAGATTGGAAGGGTTGGTTTGGGAAGACAAGCACAAAGAGATGAGGAAGTTCATAAGGAATAAGAAGTAGAAGGGGTAACCTCCACGTTGGAATTGAGACTTGGACTGTAGGGCGAACAAGGGAAGAAGGTGACAGCGTTGAAGTCTATAGTCAATGGTGGCAAAGATGGAAAACATGATTTATTTAGTTTGGAGGAATGTGTTTTGTATGGAGGTTACAAGCTTAATCAGAGATATTGAATTTGAGTCCTAAACATGTTTTTGTGTTTAAATTTAAAAGGAAGAATTTTGTCACCTTAATGATCTTACCCAACTCAAATAGGACAGTCTCTTGTACATAGTTTTGATTAAAAGATAAGATAATATAAGTTTATATAAGTATCCATTTTAGGTTTTTTAATTTTGATATGGAGGTCAAAAGTGTTTAATATCGAGATATGATGCTTTTGCGATAATTAAGGACATATGGGTGGGGAAATACTATTCGCCACTCTCACATTGTGATTCAAAATAATAATAATAATAAAAAATCGACTGTACACAATTCGCTAACATCATATTATGTTCCATATGTTAAATGTACTATGTTAATGTTTATATAGATAATATAGTCATGGAAATTAAGTATTTAAAATTATATATTTATTTGTTATTACCGAATATCAATTTTGATGTCTAAATAATTGTGTATGAATAATAGAACTAATTTTTTAAATACAGTGTCTGTAACCTCCTAGAGTTTGACTAATGTGATTCATGTCCAGCAGGCTTATTATATTTTTTATTCACAATACTCAAATATAATAATATAACAAAATAACATACTCAAAGTGAACAAGACTCTAGCAGTCTAGCTATTATAACTCATCAATTATATTAATTCGAGTCTGGATTGACATATTACAAAGCAAAGTTCTCTTCTCTCCAATTTCTTTAGTGTTCACAAACTTTGAATACAAAATCTTATTTAAAGCATGCGAATAACAAAACGACTTAAATCACTATATCACAAGTAGAAAAAATGAATTTGAATATGATTATTATCATTTACTTCAAATGGCTTTTTTTTAAAAAAAAAAAAAAAATAGGTGTGATAAGATTTTCACACACCCTCTGGTCGTATCTCCGACAACTCCTAGACAGGTCACAGCATCTTTCTTCATTTGAAACAATTTGCCAAACCATTAATTATTCTTAGTATTAGACTATTAATGATACGAAAGAGATGTTTCTTCCTTTTTACCCCTTTGACCCGTCTATTGATTTGGCCATAGAAGACTCAAATTAAGGGTGTTTAACGTAGAAAATGGTTAGAAAAAGAAACACAAACTATGATAACACATTGGATTTGCCCGCAAGTTGTGAAGAATGTTATATTTATGATCAGCATAATTTATTGATTTTTTAAATCATGTAACACGCCGTGCATGTTGAGTTTAAGCTACATTACACCAACTTTTGATCGACTTTTAAGCTTAAACGCTTTAAAAATTGACCCTTTAATTGCTATTAGGTAGTGTTTACTATTAGCCATCGCAGCATGAACTATACAGTACAGATAAACATAAAAACAAAAATAAAATAAAGATTTTGAATGATGTTACTGCCGATCTTACATTGAGAACAAGTTTTTAAATAATGAAAAAAATAATCTTAAATATTCATCTTTTATTAAAAAGATCTTAAATATTCATCTAACGGTAGGATGGAATACAGATGCAGTATTAGATTTGATTATAACTTTATTTGGAAACGTATAATATTTATTCAACTCTACCGCAAATTTTATTAGAAAATTGTTGCTATTTTTATTATGGGTTATATCTTCATGGATTAATATTTCACAAACTGTGAATTATTATAAATAACAAACCCCAAAAAAGCAAACTGCATTGCTAGAAATATAATAAAAAGAACTTGAAGTCCTGAAAATTCAAATTTTCCAACTAAAACAATTTAACATCCATGAAAATTGAGTCGTAATTTCAACAAATATAGACAGACATATAAAGGGGTTTACAAGATCACCAAATGGTAAAAATAAATAAATAAATAAAGAATTGAAGTTAATAAATTTTTGAAACGGCCTTATTTGAAGAATATACGCATTGGGATGAGTATGGAATCGATTATAGATATGTAAATTAACCACAAAAAGAAGATAAAGCTAGAAATGGATCAGTTCACAAATCGCAATCAGATTCACTTTGTTCTTGATGTGTCCTTATTTGAAAATAACACTTTATACAAGGGCATGGTAGTGGAAGACCATGAGTCAAGATGAATGCTTGGTATTCGGATTATCTCCATGCGCATCATATCAGGCCAAAAATGTTGATGAAATAACTGGTTCTTTTAGCTAAAACATTTATTGTTAGATTATCAAACATTTGTTTTCTTATATTTTTTTCCCATTGCTTCAACCCTTATATCCCCACTGAATCATCTCATGTAAAATTTTAATATGACTTGATTATGTGTAAATTTTTATCATTGGTTAAGAAGATGAAACCTAACTAATAAAAATCTATACACAATCAATTAAAATAAAATTTTTACATGAAATTATCCATTCCTGTAACATACCTTGTTGGCTCTTTAGAGCTGAATCGCTTTTACCGGTGGTATATGGAATTTGGCTTGAACAAGCAAACATTCTATCTAGCAGTTTTGAGGAGACTTATTAGAGAGAGTCAAATTTAACCACGAGGTATCGCGTGGTGATAGCTCACTTTGTCCTTTAACCATGTGGTAGAGGGCTCGTTTCTCACTAGTGGGAATAGAGCACACTTCGTGACTAGTCATTTGCCTCTTTGAGAGAGCTCCCGTGGTGAGGAGATTAGTCACCGTTATTGGCGGTGGATACTCTGATTTCGATAAAGAAAAGAGAGAGAGAGTCAAATTTTATATATGTATTAAAAGCAAGATAAGTATGCGTGAATCAACAGTAGCTTTTATTATAAACCGGTCCTTCTTGCCAAAATCAAAATTAATCAGCAAAATGAGAAGCTCTTTTTAATAGTATGGACAAAGTGGTCCTTGTTGCATCTATCAACCAATATGCTTTTGGACCAATAATAATTTGTAACCGGCCACATAAAACACGCTGATAATAACAAGGCCCAATTATTTTCGACCAAAGTGGTCTAGATGTAAGGCCCAACTTATAGCTGAAATTGTAGTCCCGTTGTGGAAGACTCCTCACCCCGGTTTTTCATCCATTGCCAAGGGCATAGCTGGTGTTTTACTGAGAAGAAGAATCCAAGTGGGAAATTTAAGTTGATGGGAACGAGTTAGCTAGTAGTTAGGATTTACATAATTGGAAGGATGTGATGGGTATAAATCT
The DNA here is from genome assembly GCA_031216105.1 of Dalbergia cultrata. NCBI lineage: Eukaryota > Viridiplantae > Streptophyta > Magnoliopsida > Fabales > Fabaceae > Dalbergia > Dalbergia cultrata. The sequence continues at coordinate 1,314,598 of CM062351.1, forward strand.
GAAAAATTCACAATAAATAATGTATAAGTATGACTTGGTTAATTTAGATTTTATTCATTGTAACATAATAAATTTTGGGTTTTCAGTGCAATTCTTGTGAGAAGAGTCTGATAGGGATTTGAATAATTATGTTATAAATATAAACCTAAATTCTTGTGAAATGTTAAATTCACAATAAAAATAATGTGTGGCCTGTTCGGTTTAAATTTAATTAATACCAACTTGCTAAGATTTTGCTTTCTAATGCAGTTCTTATAAGATAATCTTTATTGTGTCAAAAGTAAGTTTAACCACTAAAACAAACAAGCATGTAACCAATACTTCCCACTTATTCCTTTCTTATTCCTATTTAATTCTAGAGGTGTCAAAACAGATTGATCCACCCTATCAAAAGTCCTCCAAAAACGAGACAGGACGAGCCAACCCACAAAAATTAAATGGCTTGAAATAGCCACTCTAGCCCATTTTGGGGTGGACTAGTGGATTAGTAGGTCAACTCACCAAAAAATTACAAAAATACTTTTTAATAGTATGATGATTTTGTTTAAAAGAAACTTTTTAAATTTTTTTATTAATTAATGTATATCCAAAATTTTAAAGTTGATAACAACTATGCACCACCATTAAATTTAATCACTTACACATAGTAACTTATAATTTATTACACACAGTGCACGCATTTTGTCCCCCTCCCCTTGCCAGAAACATGTTAAATTTGGGTTGGGGTTAGTCTCTTGTCTTTTTTATTTGAACCTTTGAAGTTGTTGTAAAATAAAGATTCACAAACTGTGAATTTTTTATTCTTAAAAAATGAAAAAAGGCTTGGCCTGTGAATTAGGTCCACCTCAACCCACCTAAACTCGTGGATTAAGCGGCATGGGTTAGTTGGGTTAGAATTTTTTGATGGACTCAAAAGTTCAATCTAGTCAATCAAAAATAGTGATTTTGATGGACCAAACTAATGAGCTAAACCTATTTTGACATCTCTATTCAATTCTAAGAGTGTGTTTGGATTACTTTATGCATTTTAAATTCAAAACAATAAGTAATCAAAATTGATTATTTTCTCATCAATAATTTGCTACTATTTTCATCCTAAAAAATTATGTAGTTTTGAATATATACATAGATCAAGAAAATAATTAAAAAAAACTCTAATGTAAAAGAAATTTATGTATATTTTATAAAATTATCTTTTTTTTACTTAATTAATTCTCTTTCTTTAAGTATCTATACTTGAAACTACTATACTAATATTCTTTTAACTTATTTTTATTTCTTCCATTGGATTCATTTAACAGAAATACAATCACAAAAAAAAATATTATTCAGAGTTTTTAAAAGAATAATTATTTGTGAAAAAATAAAATTTTATAAATAAACCGTTCTTTGAGGATAAAGATACTATAACTACATGGATTAAATGAATTGACTTGTAACCCCCGTTACAAAAGTTGAAGTCAAAACATAGGCGTGAGCTTAGGGCAGGGTCACACTTCTTGTGTGCATTCAACACAAATAATGGAAGTGGACTAATTAATACTGCCTCTTTGTCCATTTGAGTCATTCTATACCCTATAGTACGATGTTTGCATCAAACCCGTCCCAAAGACTCACCTCCTTTCCATTAATTGTTCCTAGGAGAAGAATAAATTTTGCTCGGATTGAAACATGATGCTCCAATCAAATTTCTCCATACATTTGGATTTTAATTTGATGAAATACTAATGAGGATTAGTGATCTTTATTAGTGACAAGTTTGCAACCATAAACCAAAATATAGTTGGTTGGAGTAGTTAGATGTTCATTTCCCGTGGATTCAGGTCGGAGCACTGGGTATGAAAAAATCAGAGTCGATAGAACCACATTTCTTTGAAATCTCAAATGCTCGAATAAAATTATATCTGACAGAATAATTTTTATGGGAACAAATAAAAACCAAAAAAAAAAAATACTTTACAACCGCAAACCTAGCAAATGTAAATAGCAGAGGACCAAGCTTTAAGGTCAATGCCCATAGCCATGAAATTGAAATGACTTCTTGCCGTTGATTGAGGTGAGAAATAATGATGGCGTAGTAGGTACTCAACTACTCGAGTTCAAGTTTCATTGGGAGAAATATGCACTATATTGAGTTATAATAATTGTAATTTCCTGTTAAACTAACAAAATATCTAAAGCAGGGTAAGAATTGCATCCTATGTGCATAGCTAATGTAAAATTTAGATTATAAATACGGAAAAATATATTATATAAAAAATGTATAAGTATAAACAATAAAATGATTAAATCGTAAGATAATTATAATTTTTATAATATTTTAGCTCTAAATTTAATAAAAACAAGCAAAATTATTTAAAGAGATAGAATAATAATTTGTTTCATTTAAAAGCAAATCAAATAGTATAGTTGCATATTAAAACTTGAAGCACCGACAAACGCATGGATTAACTGATAGGGATTGTTCTACCTTAAACCAGAGATTTTGAGTTATAGCCTTGGTTATATAGTTGTGTTAAAACACTCGGAGGAAAGACTTAACCAGGATTGCCTTTTAGTTGAGGTAGAACAACCACGGAGTGGAGGATATGTGGGGTTTTAACCAAAATATTAAAACTTGAAGTCTTGGTGAGGACTAACTTATATTTTGGTGACATTAGTCTATTGCAAATTTGCAATGCTAAACCAGCAACAGTAAAACACAAAATATGGCATGACTATGAAACCCAACAAAACCATAATCTGCATAGAAGTAGATATGAGAAGGAAGAACTGCTTGCATTAATTCCGGGGCCAAACAAAGCAAAAGACTCAAAATACAAGCAATTGCCAAACAATTTGCCAAAATGGGACTAATCCTGATTAATTTCACTAATCTGCATATTACATATATATATATATAGATACAAGTAAGTGTTTTTTGACTACAGATCAATGAACCAAGGGGAAAGTCTCCCTGATGCTATTTGGAAGCATCATGTACACGACACCTACCAAAACATCAGAGAAACCTTGCAAGACATTAATCATAGACTCCCTAAATTGCTTCACCTGCTGGTATTTGTGCTGGCTGTTTGGGACATGGTCCATGATCTTGTTCCTGCAAAGAGGGCATGTGGTGTGGTTCTTCAGCCATGCACCAATACAATCAGCATGGTACCTGTGGTTGCACACTGGAAGGGTCCTAACCTTTTCCCCTTTGCACAATTGGCTTAGGCACACTGAGCAATAATCACTTTCACCATGTTCTGCCTCCTTGTTAGCATATCTATATTGCTTGTAAAGTTGGTGCAGCCTTTGGAATTGGATCATGTGCTTTTGGAATGAGTGAGCCACAAAAGCAATGGCTGTGAGGAAGATGAGGATGTTGGTCATGTTGAGGAAGGAGAGAAAATCCCAAAGGGAGAGGAAGAAGGACTTCCTAGAGAGTTCAAGTATTCAATTGCCAATTTGCTTATTAATTTGTGATGTTGTGTTGCGAAGTAATTATATCCTACAAGCCCCACCATTTTTTTTAATTGTTTTATTTGAAGAATATTCTAACTTGGTGGTTTGGCCTATGCGTTATATATGGTTCATGATGTGTCATGTGGTGGCTTGATATGACCGGAAACATTTGAATATTAAAGTGCTACACATGTTTAGTTATATATTATGATTTTTTTAATTAGTGCGCTAGTGTCCAAAAACTCTTAAAAAAAAGGTAGGTTTTTAAAATTTTTTATGGGTCCAATATATTCAAAATTTAAAAATTTCTCTTTCCTATATGATACATTTTTTTCTTTTTATCCTAGGATATATTTGTGAGCTTAAGTTTTAAAAAAAAAGAGAGAAAATAAGAAGATTTATAGTATAATTTTATACTATAAATTCTCTTTCAAAATCTAAACTCATATACATATATACTAGGATTCCCCATTAGAAATATTATTATTATTATTTTGTTCTTTGTGTCATGTGAATGTTAGGCGGATAGGGGCTGCTGGAATGCAACAGAAAGCTGAGTTGGAAAGTTGAGTCGGGATATCATTAAAATCAAACCTAATAATAGTATAATACGTTAGGACTATTACCCCAAAAAAAAAAAAAAAATAAAAAACTCAACGACTATTCTATCACTGTATATAATATGTATATATAGTTGGAACAGTTAAAAATTCGGTACAAATAATTGGATATTTCACTTATACTGATATTTGTAATAAGTTCATATCGGGAGCCTACTTTAAAAAAGAGATCTGATAAGAATTTGAACTCTCCTGTTCTAATAATTAACTTTTAGTGTGTTTCTCTCAAAGATTTATCTACATTACAAATTACAATGACTCTTTCATTGAGCCTGCCAACCGGAGATAAACTATATGCGGGGGGTTATGATCGATAAAAGACTATATATGATAAGTTATATATTAATAATTATGGATTTATTTTAACAGTGGATTCAATAAAGGAATATTAAATTTATTATCAGCTATCTTGGTATGTCTACCATATTCTTAATTAGAAACACAGTTAAAATTTGTAATTATGTCCACATCAATTTTCAACCGTCTAAAATATTGTATAAATCATGGATTTGAATGACATTTCTCGAATTTTTTTTAATATTTTTTGCTACAGAACATTTCTCTAATATACTAGTAATTATATTTGGTGTCATTAATGGTTTCTCATTTCTTTATTCAAATTTCATTCGTGACCCTGCTTGGTCAAGGATGGCTCTAAAGCGTTACGATACTGGACTAAAGAATATCGATCATGACAGAACAGTATGGGTCAGTGCTTTGTTGAGACGGGTAACTTAGATGTGATGTCAAGCTGAAGCTTCTTGTTACAAGAACTTGGAAACATAGAATGTTTGACACAAATTATTTCACTGAAAATTGAATTCTTAATATAATTAGTAGTCCATTCTTGAATAGCTACCTATTTTAAAAATCTGATTTATCTAAAAATTATTATTTATTTAAAGTAGTATTAATTATTTTTAATAATATTTCTATTAAATACTATTAAAAAATTGAATTATTCAAAAGAAATAAAAATAATTTAATAATTTATTTTTAATCTTTTTAAAATTTATTTTTTATAATTTTAGTGTTTATTTAAAATTAAATAATTATTTAAGGAAGAAAAGATGATATTTCCTTTCTTTTAAGTAGACACTGGAGACCGGTACTTCAGCGCATGGAATTGATGTCAAGTTCAAACTTCTACCAAGAAGTTGGAAATATAAAATGACTGCAGCGAATTTATCTTAGAAAAGTATTACTAGTAGTATTGATTCATTTCTTGCTTTAACAATATAAGAAATTCTTCAGTTCTCTTATAACATGACAAATTATTTATTTTACTCCATTTATTAATTGGTATATAAGTTATTATATTAAAAATATAGGATAAATGAGAGACAATAATAGCTTACAAAATTTATGTATAAATTGATTAATGAATCGGAATGAAGGGCTTGTTTGGTTTGTTATTTTCAGTTTCCAGTTTCCAATTTTCAGTTTTTGTGAAGAAAAAACTGAAAATTTCAGTTTTCAATTTTTTTCAATTTTTCCTTCACAAAAATTGAAAACTAAAAACTGAAAACAGCAAATCAAACAGGCCCTAAACTTTCTCTTACTCTCGGTGCACCCAATTATTTCAGATCACAAGACATTTTCTTGGTACAGTGTTGGTCTTAGTACATTTCTTATTTTAAATTTTAATAATAAATAAATAATTTTAAAAACCAAAGTATTTTCTAAAATTAAATAAACACTTAAATTTCATGGACTTAAACCAATATATCGTCAAATGGAGTGAGAGATCTTTCTTTCCCTTGACCAATATTTGGTGGCTTTACTATTCATATTTCTCGCTTGTAAGGCATCTTGTTTGAGAATTGTACCAACAATAAACTCTGTTGATAAGGTATAGAGGGAGAAGAAAATACACTTCAAAGAAATTCATCATATTATGGTGTGTTTTTTAACCCCAAAAAAGTCACTTTTCATATATTTAAATATTTATAAAAATAATTGACATCTCAAAAGAATTTTTTACTTTTTCAGTTATATATAAAATTTAAATTTTATAATATATATTTTTTTCAAGCAGTTGCATCTGTTTCGGATTTTTTTAATGGAAAAAGTGGCTTTTTTTCAAGTGAGAAAAATCACCTTGTATTAGTTTCTACTAAAAAAAGGGTACTATTTTAAGCACTTTTTAGGTTTTTAGTAAGCCTAATAAAAATAACTTTTATGAAAATTTATTTTTTTAATTGAAAGAAATCACTTTAATTTTATGTTGACAAATAAGAAACAAACGCACAATTCATGAGAAGAATCGATTCCTTCCTCCCCCTCCCCACTCAAATAAGGAATCATTTCCAATTTATATTGGGTTACTAACGTAGTAACCAAGGTTCTGAAAATTGGACAGGGTATCAAACTGGTCAAGATAAGGATTCAGAGATTTATAGATTTAATCAGTTTAACTAGGAGTCCAATCAAAATATAACCGATATATAATAAAATATATATTTATATAAATATATAACTATATAAAATGAAATATGTCATAAAATATAATAAAAAATTTAATAATATATACCTGCATCAGTTAAAAATGATATCAATTACTATAATTGTACACTTTAATTCTTTAAGTTTAAAGTACAATTAATTTAGCTATTTTTTAAGTATCAATTAGAATTAGAATAAGGTCTAAAAATATAATTTTAGTAATATATATTGTTAATTTATTTACCTCTCCAAACCTTTTTTAGGCCAAGAAAGGAAATAAAAGAACAAAAGAAAAACAAAACTTGCCTTATAAATAAACTTTCCTTTTTGCGGCATTGAACATGGGGATTATGTGCTTCACATCACAGAAGCTACTGGCTTTTATAATAAAAGGAGAGGCAAGCCATGCTATTTTAACTTCTACGCCTCCTCCACCATAAGATCTATAAGCCATGCTCTTGTACAGCATATTCAAGTCTCTCATCGAGTACTTCATGGTGGGAAGTTAATTGCTTTTTCTATAAAAGGAGATGAAGAACCCTTGGATTTGGTAAAACAATGATGACCCATGACTTGCGATTATTATCAACGGGCCGCAATATTGTATTTCAATACAGATAAAAATTTTCAAACATATAAATCGCTAACCGGATTAAAGTGGTACCGGTTCATCGATTTTGTTGATTTTTGACCGGTTTTTAGATTCACAGGTCTTTTTAGTGTAGTTGGACCAGATAGGGTCCCAGTTTTGATTTAACCGATTGCACCTGTTGATCGGATTTAGTTTTCAGAATCACGTACAACCCTACAAGGGAAGGAAGGTTACTTATATTACATCCAAAGTAAATGATATGATTGTAATAATAATTATTCAGATAACATGTTAAATATATATATATGAACCATTACGGCAAAATACAATTAATATATGTTTTAATTTTCCTAGAATATTAAACACATTCCATGACCCATCCAATGTATGAAAATAATAATAATAATCATTAACTATAGATAGAATTAAATTAATACTACTAAAAAAGATTGTACTCGAGAACAATATTTATTAAAAGAAATAATATTCTCAATCTTTTGAAATGTTGAACACACTACATGCCAAGTTATCTTGACCAACATCAGATAATCTTCTCGTCATTGAGGGGTTTGAAGACGAAGTTTGTATTATTTTATTTTTTTTCTCTTGATAAAACTTCAAAGTTTGTATTTCGTATTGAGATTGTGACCTCTACCATGAAATTCTCGATTTCTTATTTCACAGCATTATAGCCTTCATGAATTTTCTTCCTAACAAGAACTAAATTAAATATAATTTTTCTCATGAAATTGATCGAAATTATACATATTTCCCCTTCTAGAAGTTGGTAAAAATGCTTTCTTGTTGTGTGGTGGATCAATAATTGTTAACCCCTCCTAATTTTGTATGGCAATCACTAGTGGAATTGAGAAATCACGCATGGCATGACGTAAGCCCACACTCGTTGTTTGACCCTAAATCCTTCCTCGAGTTTCTATTCATAATTGTAATGAATGCAACTCATAGGTACCCCAATCCATTTTTCTCGATTAGATCTGCCAAATTTTCATACAAAATTTTGATTTCTTGTCATTAATTATATTTTATCATACGTTTTATTTAACATATTTTTCAAAGCAATGATAAAAAAATTTACATGCTCTACTACTCAAGTCATATAGAATTTTGTCCAACTTTTTACGGGAAATAATATAACTTACAGGAAACTCGTTTTATCTTTTTTAATTAATAATGAGGTGTAGCGTGGTGATAATTTACCTTGTCTCTTAACCATGTGATCGAGGATTTGATCCCCACTCATAGGAATGAAGCGCATTTCATAGTTGCGGTGAAGGGATTAGTCATTGCTATCGGTGATAGATATCCTAATTCCGATTAAAAAAAATTCATCTTTTCACTTTTTTTATTTTTGACAGAAATATTCCTTCCAATGTAAAGTTCTAGCATGTTTTCGACTCAGTGAACATTTATGTTACTTATTGATAGACTATTAATAAAGTATAACCAAAGAATCAAATATAAATTACGACATGAGTGAAAAATAGATCTAAGTGATGAGGCAAATTTCATCGCATCTTTTTCATTGTTGTTTCATCTGTGTTCCAACCCTTTTTCATTGCTTGGTTGTTCACGCCATCACTACTGGTCCACCACGAAAGGCACCAACTATGTCCAGTTAAATATATACTACCCTACTATTATCATATGCACTACCGTTGACGACAAATTATTGTGCATGACATTATTATGTCATTTATACTCATAATATAGAACATTATGTCAATACTCTTATTTGTCTTTAGATAATATGTGGGATCCAAACTAAATAGGATTTATATCTTATTCAATGATAGTTAGAAGTGTATCGGTATAATATCCCACAAATTATGAGTATTTTTCTTATTTATATCATACTTGTTTTAAAATAAAAAGAAATTAAAAATTGTATATAAAAATATTTATTTGTATATAAAAATCACAGTTATTTTATTTCATTATTTAAAGGGTTTTTTTCCTAATTGGTTCTCTAAGGACAATGGTTAAAGAATAAAAAGAAAAAAAAAGTTTTAAAAGTTTTGAGCGGACCCCTTATATTGAAAATTTAAAAATACATGTTTAGGGTGCAAAATTTTTCATTCTTAATTCATTAATCAGTGTCCTTGGATAACCCTTATTTAAAACATAATACTCCCTCCATTTCACTCTATGTTCAAAACCAAAAAGACACATGTATCAAGAAAACAATAAATAAATATTGATAATAGTACAAAGTCGAGTAAGTAGAAAAAATTATCCCTGTGAAAATAAATATATTCCCATTATTATAATTAGCACAATGTGATGCCTTAGGCACACGTATCAGTGGATAAGTTCCGTACGGCCTTAGAGTCCCTCGGGATCCACCCATGTTGCCGGGTCCTGAATTTTTAAGTACGGATCTTATACCTCCTTGAAGGGCTATATGATAGAGCCACATTCTTGGAATCAAAAGTTCCGGTAATTGTTCCTAAGAGAAAAATAAGTCAAAGAATTATTTTTAATGAATTTTATGAAATCATTAAGCGTCTCGATTTTAGCCCCTAAGTTTACAAGATCTTGAAAATTCCCATATTTGAACTAAAATTCAAAATTTGGATTTTTATTTGTTGGGAATTTCATTTTTTTTTGTATGTTTTATTTGAATCTAAATGGAAGGTATTTCCTTATTTATATTTACATTTTAAAGTTAATAGAGTGTTAACTTAAAACTAATAAATGCAAATAAATGAGTATCGAGCCAACTTAGATGCATGAAAGATCTTCTTACCAACAATTTTGGTGAACTATCATTGTTATACCAGTCCAGGACCGCTAAAATTGTCATAGGTATGGGAAAAGGGGGGTCTGAGTTGTTTGATAGACCGTTATAACGGTTGTAAGTGACATGGTCGCAGGCGCGATGACACCTTGACCATTATAGCAGTCCCCTTGGAGCGTGAACAGTGTGAAACGATGTCGTTGCACTTGCTAATAGTTCTCCCATTTTGTAAAACCCTTTCCCACTCTTTCTTCCCCCATTTTTTTTATTAGAAACCCCAAACCCTTTCTCCCAAACATATTTTCTCTCTTCTCTCTCAATTCTATCCAAGTTTGGCTTCCCCAAATCATCAAGATAAGGTATGTTTATGTTGGTAAATTTTGTCTCCGTTCTTTCCATCCTTCCATGTTCTTAGTATGGGTATTTATTTTCTCTCGTTGTCATTAAGTGGGGGTGCTTTCTTAATGTTTTCAAAATAGACCTAAAGTAATTTAGGAGTACCTATAGATCATTGATGAGTTTTATGGTTGTAATGATAGACATTGGTGCCAACATTCCTCCTAGGAGTCCCCGTGGTGTTGGTGTTTCATGTTCTACCTCTCCAAGTGAGTGGATTCAAACTCATGACCTTATTTTAACCACTATGATTATGTTTGATGCATTATGATTGTTAAACATTTAGTTAGAGATGAAAGTATGATTATATATATGATTTTGCAAGTTACGGCAAGCTAGCCAAAGATTATGATTTTGCTTTAAGCATGAAAGAATGAGTTTTAGAAAACTATAGAACCATGATTGATATATTAATGAAATGATTTTTTGGAATAATGTATGATTTAGTAAGATGCTATTTTATCAAATATGTTTTAAGAAGCTGTGATATTATTATATATACTATAGATTTTGGATTTCAGAAAGTTTCGAAATGTTAAGTTGAATTATTATAAAAAATATATAGAGTAGAGTATGTTTTATCTTTCAAAATATAATTTTGAATATCAGTTAAGATATTTTAGCAAGAATGTCAAACAGAGTATACATAGTTTCATGAACTGGGATGATATTATAATGTTAGAGAATTCATGATTTTGGACCTTTCCGTTTCAAGTATGATATTAGAGTTATTAAGTTATGAAAAAATATTAGTTTGAGAAATGAGATTTTAGAAATCCAGTTTTTATGATACTCAGAAATATGGAATTCAGTATAATTCATAGTAATTGCTAGATACATATTCTATGGGCTTGAAATTCAAATGCCTGTAAGCGGATGATCCCTTGGGCATGATTTCACAGTCATAATTATACTAAAGTCAAATTTTAGAATTACATAAGTCCAGAACTCTCATAGTAATAAGAATTTAGGGGCTCTTGTTCGTAAGGGACTGAGCACCCAACTTTCACATTTGAAAGATTTTATGATTTCAAGAGTAGAATAATTTTATATTGAGTTTTAAACCCAAAGAAGAGCTACAACAGAGTTTTAGAGAAATAATTAGTTTTTATGATTTAGAGACTAGACGGTAGCTATAGAGAAATAAATATTGAGTTAACGGCTGGGAAAAATGATCGTTAACCTTGGTATCAAGTTGTTGTTAGGGGTAATCTCACAGAGTAGAGATGGAACCTAATTAGGTGTCCAATTTGGATCCTTAAGGGATCCTAAAGATCTGAAAATTTGTTATGCCATGGTCAGTATGCACAGTTAGAGAATATATCGTTATGCAATATATAACTAAAGATCCAAGTTTCTCTATTAAAGTACTGTTAAATTATGTTTTTAGAGAATATTGATTTGAGAGCTATTTTGTAAATGTGTAGAAAATGATTTCTTATTAAAGTAAGAAATTAGAGATGTTTTTCTATGAATTTATAAATACAGAGATATTTTTTATATATAGCTATGCATATAAATATAAAATAATTTATAATTGTTGCATGTATATTGCATTATGTACGTATATTCTTTGGTTGTCCCATATGGGTTGTAATAACCGAAATTTAAATAAAAAGAGATTAGGAAATTTTTTTGAACCAAAAAGGGTGTCGATTACTGTTATCTGTCATTTTGGGTCCTGGATTTCATTAAGTCTGGACCCTACACCTCCTTGGAGAGCCATATAATAGAATTATATTCTTGGGATCAAAAGTCCCGGTAATTATTCCTTAGAGAAGCATAAGTTAAAGAGTGATTTTTTACGAATTTTTTGAAACCTTTAAACGTTCCGTTTCTAGCGTATAAGTTTATAAAACAGTAAAAATTTCCATATTTGAACTACAACCCCAAATTTAGATTTTGATTGATTTGGATTTTGATTTTTTAGATATTTTATTTGAATCCAAATAGGGGGTATTTTGTTATTTACATTTATATTTAAAAGTTAATAGGAAATGAATGATAAGTGAGTGCTGAGATAACATAGTCCAATACATACCAGAACTGAAAGTGTAGTTAAGGTTGACAGAAAGATCATTCTGGTAAGCATTGCAGCGATCAGCAGAAGACTAATTTGATGTAAGAAGTAGACTTTCGCCCTCTGGTGAGCGCTGCAACGCTAAGAGCACTACAGCAGTCAACAGCAACGTAAGTCAGTGCTAAAGACGCTCTCTGGTGAGCGCTGCAGCTGTCAACTGAGTTTATAAAAACCCCTGTTTCGGGTTCTAGAACACTCTCTCACCATTTTCACCCCCAACCCTGAGCTCTCTCTCTCCCAAAACGTGTTTCTCACCCCAAAAACTCCATTTCTTCCTACTTTTCTCAATTCTAACTCCAATCTTTTGTTCCTAAGGTTTCAAGGTATGTTATTCTCTTGATTTCCCTCTCTATTCTCCATTCCTTCTTTGTTATTAGGGTGATACTTCATGCTTCTCAAGGAGAGAAGTGTTCTAGTATGTTAGAGATGGATTTTTGGATATTCAGAGATTTTAGAGGCTGATCTAGAGTCCTATGACTTCTGTATCAGATACTGCTATCAGTTCTGCTTCTTAGAGTTCCTGTTGGTGCTAATCCTTCACTGTTCACCCCTCCAGGTGAGTGGATTCACACTTGTAATCTCTATGTTCTGCATTAGAGTTATTTTCATAAAGATATCATGTATTATTTGATTTTAGAGATTTCTGCAAAGAGGATTGAAGTTACTATTGATTTATATATTTTAGAACAGCTAATTGTAGAGTATGAAACCTGTTTTTGAGAAAACTCATGGGACCATGTTTGTTGAATTGATTTTAAATGTATTTGATGATAATTGTAATTATAGAAAGCTTTTATGAATATTAAATTGATCCTAGATATGATCTATGTAATTGTTAGATGCTTTCATCATTATTTCCAATTGATTCTAAAACTTGTTTATATATGTGAAAAAGTTTCAGAACTAAAGAACTTTGAGATGTTAAGAAATGTTAATATGATTTTAGAGTTTTCAAGTTCAGGAAAGAATATTGTTGAGAATTGGTTTCGAAACTCAGACATAAAAATGATTTTAGAGCTTGAATCTTTATGAGATTCAGAACAGTTGACGGCTACATATTCTGTGAGCTGTTGAAATCATAATTGTCTACAAAAGGTGATCCCTTTGGCATGATTTCATAGCCACAATTATGCTAAGGTCAAACTATTAGAATCAGATAGATTCAGAGCTCACAGAGATTGTTTATCTAATTTAGGCAGTAGCTATAGAGAAACAGACAGCAAGTTAACGGCTGAATGATCGTTAAATTTCGTACCAAGTTGCCTGAGGGCAATCTTATAGAGCAGAGCAGAGAATGGAACCTAGTCAGGTATCCAAATTCGGTTCTATAAGAACCATAGAGCAGAGAAACATTTATATCATACTTGATATACATAATTATAGAGCAGAGACTATTGTTTCCCTAGGAGCTACTATATTGGGTTATTTGTATGTTTTTGGTCATGAAAATAAATTCAGAGAAATTGTTTTAAGTTATGACATGATGATGGTATAGGACTTCTAGAAATATATTTATACTTGGCTATGTGAGATATTTTCTTATATTATTAATGTTATTATGATTTTTGTGCATTATGTATTCTTTCTCTTATCCCATGAAAAGGGATTTCAGGGGAGGATTCACTCATTGAGTTTTGGTTACAAAACTCACCCCTCTCTTCCCTCTTTTATTTTTACAGATAGAGCAGCTGTTGTGACCTCCCAGCAGTCATAGACTCCAGTTGGTGAGTCTGTAGGTGAAACATATAATGTTTTGGTTAGAGTGCTCCAATACATTGTAGGCAGGATCCCGGACAATAGAGCACGTGTTATAACTTTTGCATATTATGACATTATTTGAAGTTGTATTGAACAATTCAGCATTCATGAATGTCTTGAATCAGAGTAGTTTTACACAAAGATGTTTGTATTATGATTTACAGACAACAGAGTTTGAATTATGAAATTTCAGCATAGACTAGTATGATTTGATAAACAGGTGATTTGTATGTAGACAATGAAAATGTATTTTGAATAATTTTATGATTAACTGTGCATATAGAGCAATTAAGGTCATGAGGCTTACGTGGGAATAGAATTTCTCACATGCCGGTTACGCGCCTAAATCGGGTCGTGACATGGGTGATGGGTGAAGAGTTCACTTACTGAGTCCATTGACTCACCCCTCTCTTTTCTTTCTCATAGTTGTAGGTACAGATGTTGCTCAGCCCCTGTTAGTAGACACAGTTGTTCTCAGTGGTGAGTCGCACTTTAGAGTAAGGCTCAGTTTATAGTTTTGTTAGAGTATAGTACTCCAGTAGATGTGTATGCAGGATTCTAATCACGTATGTATTTTGATATATTATAGTATTTCCAGAGATTAAGAATGTAATTGAAATGTAAACTGTGGTTAGAGATTTATGTGATGAATTAAAGATGTATTTATAATTTAGCTTTCAACTATCAAGATTTTTATGTTTAAGTAATATTGTGTGTTGAAACAATCATGATATCTAGATCAACAAATTTAGTTAAGATGTTTTCAGAGCCTGAATTATTAAATATTTTTAGCTTATAAAATTAAATGTTATGTTTTAACTAGAGAAAATGTTAATATTTCGAATAGATTATATTTTAAGTATTATATTATGGTAAATTAAGCATTAGAGAAACTCATTAGCCATGAGACTTATATGAAGATGAGATTCTTTATGTGTCAGTCACGTTTCCAAGTTAGGTCATAACAACTTGGAAATGTAACACATAATTAATTATGCTAATGGAAGTATTAGTAGCAAATTTCAATATAAATAATGTAATTATGAAGTACCAAATAAAATGGTAATATTAGTAAAAAATAACTAATGCTTTTTTGGTATTGCAAATAGATAGACATTTTGAAATAAAAAAATATAATAATAATAATAATAATAATAATAATAATAGAAGAAATGAAATAGAGGGAGTATTATATTAATTAGGTGAGAGGGATAAAAATAAGAGTCAAACTTACTACCTCTTATAATTCATTGAAATATGTAAAAATCTACCATTTAACTGAGAAGTCACTTATTATCCTTAAAAATTTAAACTATCGATTAAAAGTATAGAAATAATTTTATATGGAAGCGTGTAAATATGAAAAGCGTTCTTTTGAAGGAACCTTCTTTCAAAAGTCGGTTCACTTTCTTTATAAATAGCCGGTCCATCCAGCGTTGCACGTGTGCATTTTCATCGAAATTATACATATTTCCCCTTCTAGAAGTTGGCAAAAATGCTTTCCTATTGCGTCGTGGATCAATAATTGTTGACCCCTCCTAATTCTGTATGGCACTCACTAGTGGACTGGGAAATCCCGCATGGCATGGCGTAAGCCCACACTCCTTATTTGACCCAAAAACTTCCTTGAGTTTCTATTGAAAATTATAACGAACACAACTCATAGGTACCCCAATCCATTTTTCTCGATTAGATCTGCCAATTTTTCACACATAATTTTGATTTCTTGTCATTAATTATATTTTATCATACGTTTTATTTATCATATTTTTCAAAGCAATGATAACAAAATTTACATGCTCTACTACTCAAGTCATATACAAATTTGTACAAGTTTTTACTGGAAATAAATAATAACTTATGGGAAGCTCATTTCATCTTTTCATTGTTTTTTAATTTTTGACGGAAATATTCCTTCCAATCTAAAGTTCAGGCATGTTTTCAACTCAAGAGAACATTTATGTTACTTATTGATACACTATTAGTAAAGTATAACTCAAGAATCAAATGCAAATTAGGATATAAGTGAAAAATGGATCAAGTGATGAAGTAAATTTGATCGCATCTTTTTCATTGTTGTTTCATTTGTGTTCCAACGCTTTTCCATTGCTTGGTTGTTCACGCCATCGCTACTAGTCCACCACGAAAGGCACCAACTATGTCCAGTTAAATATATACTACACTATTATTATTATTATTATTATTATTATTATTATGTGCATCACCGTTGACGACAAATAGTTGTGCATCACATTATTATGTCATGATCATCTAGAAGTAGTTCTCACTGCTCCTAACTTCCTCAGCTTTCCCGGTATACTTATTTAAAGAAAACAATGACCACACCTTACCATCCATATCCTTATTACTGTTATTTGTACTGATAATATATGATATTATATTGATACTTTTATTAATTTTTAAATAAGATATGAGATCCAAATTAAATAGAATTCATATCTTATTAAATGATAGTTAGAAGTATGTTGGCACGGTGTCTCACAAATTGTTAGTACAAATGACATTTCTCTTATTTATATCACACTTTATTTAAAAAAAATTAAAAATTGCATATAAAAAATATCTATTTGTCTATAAAAAATAAAGTTATTTTTTTTTCATTATTTAAAGGTTATTTTTTTTTACTGGTTCTCTAAGAATAATGGTTAAAGAATAAAAGTGAAAAAAGAAAAACAAATTTTTGAAGTTATGAGTGGACCCTTACATTGAAAACTTAAATACTCATCTTCTGGGTGCAAAATTTTTCATTATTGATTTATTAATCAGTGTCCTTAAATAAATTCTTATTTATAACATAATATTCCCTTTATTTCACTATATGTTCAAAACCAAAAAGATACATGTATCAAGGAAACAATAAATGAATATCGGTAATAGTATAAAGTTGTGTAAGTAGATAAGATTATCCCTATTAAAATAAATATATTCCCATTATTATAATTAGGATAATTAATTATGCTAATGGTAGTATTAGTAGCAAATCTCAGTATAAATAATATAATTTGTGAAGTACCAAAAAAAAGATAATATTAGTAAAAAATAATTAATGCTTTTTCGGTATTGCAAATAGATAGACGTTTTGAAACCAAAAAATGTAAATAATAATAATAATAATAATAATAATAATATAGAAGAAATGAAATAGAGGGAGTATCATATAAATGAGGTGTGTGTGTTATAAATCATGATCTCCCTCACGAGCAGATTGATTGATCTCTTGTCTCTTGATTATGAGAGCTTTGATATTGTATGTCATGGACCATCATTCTCGTATGTGTTTTTTTTTCTTTTCAAATTAAGATATTAGAGGAGAGGGATAGGAATGAGAATGAGAGCCAAATTCATAACTTTTCGTAACTCATTAAGACATATAAAAATCTACCATTTAACTCTAGGCTCACTTATTATCCTTCTCAAAAATTTAAACTATTGAATAAAAGTATAGAAATAATTTTATATGGGAGCGTGTAAATATGAAAAACCTTCTTTTGAAGGAACCTTTTTTCAAAAGTGGGTTCACTTTCTTTATAAATAGCTGGTCCATCCAGCGTTGCACATGTGCATTTTCATCTAGAAGCGAATCATATTACTCCTGTTTTCTCTTTGTTTTTTTCAACGAAATGGAATCATATTGCTTCTAAGTCTTCCTAATATTATTATTTTAAAGAAAATAGCAATCACACAGTTATTTTTGTACTTTTTATTCATATCATAGTTATTTAAAAATAAAAGATAAACTGTACGTTTAAAAACATATTCATTCTATTTCATTGCTTTTAAAAAAACAATATGCATGATAACAATGAGATGTGTGAATTTGACCCTCTCTAATTTTCAAAAGTTGCTTACTTTCTTTTGTGGTAGTTGGTAACTATTGTCCTTTGATGAAGCCAACAACAACACAACCTCTTTTTTTTTTTTAACTGCCAACAATGTTTTGGTTGGAAAGATTGAAAGAATTCGGCGCCCCAAAGCCGCCGTGGAATTGAAATCCATCGTGTCACCACTTATTTTTATATTTTATCATATGGTCGGGAACAATGAAATTAATGAAATATTAATAATAATGCACATTCAAGTTTAAATAATCATAGAACAACAACTATAAAAAAAAAGTTTAAGTATTCACGTGTTATTTTCGGTAAGAAAATATTCATATTTTCATATATGAACTGCTTCATGTGCGATATGGAATTATAATTAGTACCTAACTGAAAAATTCTGTTATAGTAACTAGCTATAGATCATCGTAAACATTATGGGGTATACAAGAGAAATAATTTATGGAAAAATAGATTTTTTGGTTACTTATTTTTATTCTATTTTTCATTTTTGTCTCTTATATTTTTTTTTTTCCAATTTGATCCCAAGTTGCTATTCTATCACATATTATTGATGAAAAATGCTAACATAACACAAACAATGTTGATTTGTTACAAAATTGAAAATGGTTTGAAATATACCAAAGTGAATTAAGAAAAATAAAAAGTGAGGGCCGAAATGAAAAATCAAGTAGGGACTTAAAAAACTTATTTTTCCTATAATTTATAATACACGATAGAAATATTTTCCTATTAATAGAAAACTTGTCCATTGGCAGTGAATTATCCGTAGCAAGGAGAACATTTTTGAATTACAGAACAGAACACGAAGACAAATATTTGATTGATGTGCTTGTTCCGTACTCAGTTGGGTTCACAATTGAATATTTTGTTGAAGGAGTCCAAGGAATCTGATGTAAAGTCACTGAGAAGAAGAGGGCTACACAGAAATTTCAAATTAGTAACTTGGTCACATGCTGAAAGCAAGTCTAAAAATCTAGTCCAAACATGTGAGTCAGAATTTGATTAACAATATATTATTGGCAGAATTTGATTTCTCATATCAGTATAATTACTATTACTCTTATGCTATTTTGAAAATATGATAACATATGTTATGTTAGATTAAAATTAAATCCTTAAATAACGAAGCTAAGCCTCTCTTTGTTTTTGGGCATGGATCTAAAGTTTGAGGCCCATGGGGCTGAATTGGAACATTATGGAGAAAGCCCACATAAATTCGTTGGCTTCTTGAGATAATTTCAATTTTAGACAAAAAAAAAATGAAATAGAGAAAGTTCAAGGTGACTGGTTAATGGTTGCATTATCTAGTTCCGGTTGCTTTGCCATTTGTGGATGTGTGGCTTGCAGTGACAACAACGCACACACACACTGCATCAAACTTGTTCTTCCCTTTGAACACAAAAGCTCTTGACAAACAATATATATCAAAAAGGGGTGCAGAAAAGGAACATAACATATAAACAACTACATACATAACTGAGATATGCTGTTTCCAGTTCCACTAAGTTATATGGTCTCTGACTGAATGAACTCCCATGCCTTTGTTTGGTACGTACAACTAACTCTTTATGGATTTGCTCTCTTATGCTTAAATTATAGCTCTTATTATCTTTACTATGATATTTTTTGTGTCAAACTTCACTTGTCATTTCAAATTATTTTTTTATAGTATATGTACAAACATAGTATGTCATATCCAGTTACGTTGGGTTTTTAACGTACCAGTTTGTCCAAATGGACAGCTATTTCAAACCAGAGGGAGTAATAGATTTATGTCAGTGTGAATCAATATCGAGATAAGATAAATAGATGATATATGCTGCATATTTATGTGAAATAAGGTTATAGTTTGGTGTCCCGATTATATTTTGTGCAAGTAATGGAACTCCTTGTTATCATAAACATGAACTTATTACCATACTATTGATGTTTTATTCGTCTGAATAGATATTTACTTTCGGTTTCTTTGATTTTGTGAGCAGATATTGCAAACGCACACCCCTCCTTTCAAGACCATTTGTGTTCACTGAGGGTGCAAATACCATGTCATTGCAAATCATCATCAGTTTCGCTTGCCTTTGGTATTGGGCAGTGTGTTCCTTGTGCTTGGAAGTCCTTGGAGAGACTTAAAAGGATGAAATTCAATTTGGGGGGCATGAAGTTGGGAAGGTGTAGTAGACTACTTGTTAATGCAGTTGCGGCTACCTTTGAACCAACAAAGAGTTTGGCTCCAAAGGGAGATGAATGGTTGGGTTCTAAGGACCTGGAGCTTGGTCTAAATCGTAATCCATCACAGGTTCTGATGGAATCTTCTAATGGATCTTCTAATGAAGAATTGGAAGAAAGGGAGAAGTTGAGAAGAATGAGGATTTCAAAAGCAAATAAAGGAGGCACCCCATGGAACAAAGGAAGAAAGCACAGTGCTGGTAACTAGAATCCTTTGTTGTCCCTTGCTTCACTTTCCCTGTCATTTATGTCTTTATCTTATTGTGTTCTAACATTGGCTCAAATGTTGAATACGTAAGCAGAGACTTTGCGGAAAATCAAGGAGAGAACAAGGCTTGCAATGCAGAATCCTAAGGTGATGTCGTGTAAGAATATCTTTATGCCTTTGCAATAAAGCAATACTATATGTACAAGATCCATTTTGATCCATATGAAATCTACAATGTAGACTCACTTGCTAGAGTTTGGTTTCTTGAGGCACTGATTGAAATTTTTGTGCTTAAAGAAGTCACACTTGGGGTATGTTTGGTTGAAGAGTGAAAATAAGGGTAAAATTTCCATAATTGAAGTTCATGTGCAATTGTACACATAGAACTCTTAATTGAGGAAAACTTATCCCTGTTTTTACCCTCCAACCAAATATTCCCCGGGAAAACTGCTTGAGCTTTTAGCACATCCCATTGGTGTCTGGTTTGCCTCGATTGTTTCTTAGAGTTGTGAAATTTAATGGAGATTGCTGGTGAGGTGGCCTAATCTATAATTAATTAGGTATGGAAAACATATTAATATTCATGTTCATGAAGAATGGTGATCAGGTTTTCAAATTGAGGCTTAAATTTCTTAATTAATTTTCTTAACAAGCTTTGGTAATGCAGGTGAAAATGAAGTTGGCTAATCTTTGGCATCCACAAACGTAAGTAAATTCCTTCCTATGGCTACTGTTTTTTTGGCATAGGCCCCTGGTATCTAGAGCCCAATGTGACTCTAACTAATCTGGCTTCAGCCGGGTTGGCTCCCACGATGGCGTGAAACTGTTTCAGCACTAGTTTTTCAATACACATTGCTGTTCATGACTTATTAATACTGCATTTTAGCTGATTACTTTTGTTACCTATAGAATTGTTCTGGACTCAGGTTTCCTTACTGAATTCACAGTGCAGAAACAAGACAGAAGATAAGTGCTGGGGTGAAAATGAAATGGGAAAAGAAGCGCGAAGAGCAAGCGGTGCAGGAAACTTGCTGCCTGGAGTGGCAGAATCTGATTGCAGAAGCTTCTAGACAAGGCTATGTTGGTCAGGAAGAGCTGCAGTGGAATTCCTATGAAATCTTGGATGAACAGCTGAAGCTAGAGTGGTCGGCTAGCGTCGAGCAAAGGAAACAAATGCCAAGGACACCAGGTAGCAAGAAAGCACCCAAGTCCTCTCAACAAAGAAAGAAAATTGCAGAAGCCATCTATGCAAAATGGGCTGATCCTGTAAGTGTGTATATGCTAATACGCAGAATTTGCATTGCTTATGGAAAAGTTTGCTTGTTCATCCACTTTTCTAGCACATATCTATTAGCTATGTCTTGGAACCTTGGCACTAGAAACTGAATTCAATTCTTCCTCTTTTGGCTCTCACTTTGGAATATGTAGTTACAAGGTATCAGCTATGTTCTTGAGTCCTGACCAACTGATTTTTCTGCGAATCAGGAATACCGACAGAAAGTTTGCTCCGCAATGACCAAGTATCATGGCACTGAAGGATCTGAAAGGAAACCAAGAAGAAGGTCAAGTGATGGTGCACAATCCACAAGGAGGAAACCTGCAATAAAAAGGGATTTTACTGATAGTAACATTAGTGTTAAAAGTGGCAACAAAGTTCTTAAACAGAACCAGTTGAAAAAAAGCAAATCTCCTGCCTATAAGGATCCTTTGGTGAGTTCTAAGCTGGAGATGATAAAGAGCATTAGAGCACAGAGAGCAGATGCAGAAACTAAACAGGCCAATGCCATTGAACAAGCAAGGTAAAATTGCTGTTTACTAATATGGATCTGCGGCAGAATATTATATCATTAACTTCTTGAATAAAAATCAATTATATTTTTTCTTTAGGGCTATATGGACTTAAACTTCACAACGGAAATGGTCATTCTGCAACTGATTTTTTCCGCTTGTTTAGTACATCCTTCTTTTGTTGTGCTGCTTGAATCTGCTGAAATCAAATTTATTGACACTTTATATCATCCATTATGATATAATCTTATTTATTCAATCTTGTGTTAGATCAATTGTTGACCCTAGCCTTAAGCAAGTGGATACCAATGTGAGTTTAAGCACACAAAAGCACTTTTTTTCACAAGTTGGTGGCCTCTTTATTTCTATGATCATTGTCGATGCACCAAACATTTGTTACTTCAGAATTACATGTGCTTT
Organism: Dalbergia cultrata; assembly: GCA_031216105.1. NCBI lineage: Eukaryota > Viridiplantae > Streptophyta > Magnoliopsida > Fabales > Fabaceae > Dalbergia > Dalbergia cultrata. Next base: position 1,337,202 of record CM062351.1, read on the forward strand.
CTTTGGTCACTGTTTCCTATGTTAACATATTATATATAACATGCGATGTAAATGTTCAGATCATTGATTGCTGAAGCTGAGAAAGCGGCCAAGGCACTTGAGGTAGCCGTGACGAAGAGTCCCATCGCTCAAGCTTTTCTCATAGAAAGTAGAAAGCTTATAGCCGAAGCAATCCTGTTGCTTGAATCCATTGATACACAAGGGTTGATAACTGTGAGAAATATCCCTTCTATTGCTTTGACAAAAACCAACAAAGAAAATGATACAGAATTTGAAGTTCAAAACCAATCCCTCATGGTTCCATTAAACGGACACAAAGCAATATCATCAAGTGACTACCAGTTCTCCAAGGATATCACCGCGTTTTCGTCGCACAAGTTAGTTAATTGTGGTCCAGAACTTCACCTAACAAGTTCCAATGGTTATGCTTCCTACCATGTTGGTTTTAACAGCAAGATAGAGGATCCAAGTTCATCATATCAACAGAAGGAGACAGAACATGATCATAGTAGTGAATACAAAAGAGACCGTTCTCTAATTGTGCTGGGAACTGAGTATATCAAAGATGAAACACAGCCTAGATCATCTATTGGGACCAAAAAATGGGTTCGTGCAAGGCTTGTTGAAGTAGTTGAATACAGATAGTAGTTGAATTTGGTAGAGAGGAGCCTTAGCTAGCTCATTTTTCAAACATAACAAAGTTGTATGTTTTAGAGATCGAAGTAAATGTACTATTCTTTTTCTTTACAAGTGTGATCATTGTCCTCTTATTCATGCATTATCTAATCTACTTTAAGGTAACTCGTACCTTTCAAGGAAAGGAATCAATTTAAAGGCCACGCGTTTTTGACAATCTGATTTTTAACCATATATTGACACATTAAGTAAATTAATTAGATTCAACTACTTATTATTTTAAATATCATAACAAATAACAGCATATGATTGGATAATAGTATACAATTTTTTTTAACATGATGCATCAAAATAAAAATAAAAATTCTTTTTATTTTTTGGGCATGTAACTTCTTTTTCTGCTTTTTTATTTAATTTCTATGCACTATTCATACTCATGGTGCGTCGAAATACATTTTTTTTATTTCTACTGGTTGCCTAAAATGGTACCATGGTGTCGTTTTTTGTTGGGCTAGCCCAACCCAACAACCACTTGTTGAAATGTCCAATGGGCCCACGACCAAGACGGTTAAACGGTCATTTCCAACTACCAATCTTTCATTCATTAACTTTTGCTTCTTTCTTTTCCCTCTTCTTCCTTAGTTTCTTCTCTTCATTTATCATCCCTGACTCGTTCACTGCTACTCACTCACTCACCGAGTCACGCGCGCACCGACTCACCGACACACTGACCCAACCAAAACGAGCTACACGAGGGGGAAAAAATGAAAGAAAAGAAACATAACATTAATCTGACTCGACTCACCAACGATTCACTGACTCAGTGATTCAACACTCTTTCTAGTAATAACTCCTCCTGTTTCCGCTGCATTGCCACCACCACCGAGTCACCTCATTCAACTCGCTCCTCTGACTCACTGACTCGCCGAGTCTTCCGGCGAACTCCGCCGCCGTGGCTAACAACCCAAACCGCATGGATTCGTCTTCCGACGACGAAGACGACCGCCACAACCTCATCGAACAAAACGTACGGAAGCCTCCCTCTCCTCTCGCCGCCGCCGGCACCGCCGCATTCTACGTCGAGGATTTCAGCTCACGATTCCGGCGATTCAATCTCCGGAAGAGGTACATTGTCCTGATCATCTCCGTCTTCGCCGTCATCCTCTTCTTCTCCGTCGCCGGTCTCCGCCGTGCCGGCGGAAACCTGTCCTCATTCGCCTCATTCTCCGATTCCCTATCCGATCGAATGAAGGAATCCGAATTGCGCGCCATAAGCCTCTTGCGTGAGCAGCAGTTAGAGCTCTTAACCGTTTGGAACCGAACGTTCCCATCCAACGATTCGAACTCCGATCCGAATCGATCGGAGGATCTGAAATCCGCGCTGTTCAAGCAGATCTCTCTCAACAGAGAGATTCAGCAAATTCTGCTGAATCCGCACCGAACAGGGGACACAATTGAGCCTGAATTTGATTTCGGAAACCCTAATTTTCTTGCTGGTGTTAGTTACAATAGGTGTAGAACAGTGGATCAGAACCTATCAAATAGAAGAACCATTGATTGGAACCCTAAGAGTGGTAAATTTTTGCTTGCTATATGCGTTTCAGGCCAAATGTCAAACCATTTGATTTGCTTGGAGAAACACATGTTCTTTGCTGCACTTCTAAATAGGGTTTTGGTGATTCCTAGTTCCAAGGTTGATTATCAATATGATAGGGTTGTTGATATTGATCATGTTAATGAGTGTTTGGGAAGAAAAGTTGTGATTCCATTTGAGGAATTTGCTGATTCTAGGAAGGATCACTTGCACATTGATAAGTTCCTGTGTTATTTCTCTCAGCCTCAGCCTTGTTACTTAGACGATGAGCGTTTGAAGAAGTTGGGGTCTTTGCGTTTGACAATGAGCAAGCCTGAGCCTGTTTGGGAGGAGGATACCCGGAATCCAACACCGAAGACGGTTAAGGATGTTCTGGGGAAGTTCAGTTATGATGATGATGTTATGGCCATTGGGGATGTTTTCTATGCTGAAGTGGAGAATAAGTGGGTGATGCAACCAGGTGGGCCTATTGCTCACAAATGCAAGACCCTGATTGAACCTAGCCGACTGATTTTGCTCACCGCTCAGCGGTTCATTCAGACGTTCCTGGGAAGGAAATTCGTTGCATTGCATTTTCGGAGACATGGCTTTTTGAAATTCTGGTGAGCCATTTCTTTCTTTTGCTTAATGCCTTAATCAATGTGTGGACACAAACAGGTAGAAGCCTCACTATAGAGGAGGGTAGATTGGGTGAAAGGTTGTCCAATAACTACAGGTAGAGGGAGACCTAGCAAAACTTTGTGTGAAACTATTAGAAAGAGATTTAAATTTTAATCATTTGAATGGAGACATTGTTTATGATGATTCTATAGCATTGTCTAATCCATATACCCAGCGACCTCATGGGACTAGGCTTAGTTGTTGTTGTCGTTGTTGTTGTATGATGACCACATTCATTTTGCCTGCTGCTGCATGCTTTCTGATGGGTGAATTGCTAACTGCATTTTGAATCTCTGGCTCATGACTTTTGTAAATTTATGACAAAGAATGTGTCTAATGATCTGTTTTTCATGTTTGCAGTAATGCTAAGAAACCAAGTTGCTTTTACCCCATTCCTCAAGCTGCAGATTGCATCTTGAGGGTGGTTGAAAGAGCTGATGCACCCATCGTGTACCTTTCCACGGATGCAGCAGAGAGTGAAACTGGTCTGCTTCAGTCACTGGTTGTGCTGAATGGTAGGCCTGTTCCACTGGTAATACGCCCTGCTCGTAATTCAGCAGAGAAATGGGATGCTTTGTTATATAGGCATGGTATTGAGGGAGACTCACAGGTGAGATATCAGTGCTCCTTCTTGTTATATTTTTATTCTTCATGTGGTTTTGAACTAAAGAAGACTACATGCTATATGACTGAGAATCTATGTAACAAGGGAAATTTAATAATTTCAATCTGTCATTTATGCTATAATGTATGAATATTTTATTTTCAGGAAAATGAAAAATTGAGAACTTTTAGGCCCTATGGTATTGGTATTCAACTTTGTTGGTTTCACCACATTTAAGTTAAATTTAGTGTAACCACAGAAAAAATCTGCAATCGCTTATAACTATATACTCATTCTTTTCCTTCCTTATATACCTTTTTATTTGGTTGGATTATTATGGCATGAAAATAGATAATTGAGAAGCCTTTATATGTGCTGACCACTTTTCCTTTGAAAATTTATTTTGCTGATGTGCGTTATGAATGTTTTCACACCGAAGGTGGAAGCTATGTTAGACAAGACTATATGTGCCATGTCTACTGTGTTCATTGGAGCCCCCGGTTCAACTTTCACCGAGGATATCCTGCGGCTGAGAAAGGACTGGGGATCTGCATCTTTGTGCGATGAGTACCTTTGCCAAGGTGAAGAACCAAACATTGTAGCGGAAAATGAATGAAGACAGAGACCATTTTTTGTGCCCTGACTCAGGGCCAAGTTGCTCTATGATAGGTTTGATTGGGATTTTTTCAATTGTCAATGTGAGTAATAGTCATGTATGATAATAGAATTAGCGATTTTATTCCTTAATCTTTGTTTGCTATGCATATTCTTTTCCCACAGTGAGCATAATTTGTATGATTCACAGGTTGATCCGGATTTTGGCCCCAAAGCAATTGTTTTTGTTTTTTGGCCCATTGTAATTGTAAATGGAACCTGGTATTGGTGTCTAAATCCTAATGGAAAGGATAAGTTCAAAAGCATCAAAAAGTGTGCCCAATACTGGTAATGTGCTCTGCGTTCAGGAACATATTGGAGTTGTCAATTGCTGGATTATGATGTGCTGATTTGTTTAATACTTAACTAACATGGAAATATTGGCAGTCTACATTGAAGGAAGCTATCTGTAAACTAAATGACTATCTTGCGGTGTGTTTGGCTGTGCCTTTGTGCACTCCAAAATCAATTCCACATGCCTTGAATAGATTTTGCTTATTTATTACGATGTTTGGTTTCCAATCTCAAAATCAATTCTTTCTAGCTTTTAAAATTGATGTTGAGAAAAGTGAAAATTTATAAATCAATTCTAAGAGAACAATTTAACATAAATTATATTATTTTAAAATCAATTATAATAAAATTAATTATACCTAGAGTCAATTTTACAAATGCAGAGCCATTTAGCTATTAGATTCTTAGAGTGCGGAAGCCTCCATGTGATATCAACTTTTCATTAGTCTTGGAATCCAAAATACTAGTGGTTCTTTTGCAATATTTTAACCATATAAGGTAGGCTACAATGGCATATCTGAATACTTTCTTTTCTTGCGTGCCTTGACCACTACGGAAACAATTGTATTTGTTGTGTCATGTCTCACCAACTTTCTGTTCTACCTTCCTCTTTTCCTTCAAATTATTTTTTCTACTAAAAGGTAAAGGAGAAAAAATGAATTAGATTGTTGAGTGGCAGTGAAAGGTGTGCTGATTTTCACACTTATATGCCCATGAAAGCGGCAAGAATTAGTACATCAAAACAGAGTTGGAGATTGGTTTGGGCTTTTTTTATTCATTCAGCAAAGAGAGTCACTGCTATATCATATTCTCATGCCACTTACCGGATTAAGTTCATTTGAAATCAAAAGGCCATTCCTTAATACAAACAATGTTGGACTACTCACTTCATCGGTTTACATTATTACTATTTGCTTCATTAATACGAAAGATGATGGATTTGTGGCACTATCCCTTGTAAATTTAGGAAAGGAAAAGTGGCCAATCTAAGTTTCGATACCATCATCACTGCAACCAAATCTGAATGATCAAACCAGTGTTAATTATTCTATAAAATCATAATTTTTCTTTGGTACATCGAGAGCAATGAGGTTCAAGGATGGATCCAGAAAAGGAGGGGCTGAAAAAATTAATCATAATCATATTATAAAATAAAATTTTTAATATATATATATATATATATATATTATCATATCATACCTGGTACAATATATAAAACAGAATATAAAACTTGTCACTAATAAAATATATTCTGAAATTCAAATTATAAATTCCAAATCACCAATATTTTGTTTGAGTGCTTGATAGTTCCAATTAAGTTTTATAATTTGCTATGTTCTTCCATAAATTAATTACAAATTTAGTTTTATTTTTTACATGACTATAAATTTAATTACCAATAAATAAATAAAATATAAAACATTTTTCTCAATGATATTATATTACAAATTTTTATAACAATTTTAAAATAATTTTTGATAAACTAACTAATATATTTAGAATGAATTAATGAAATTGAATGTGAATATATCTAAATATGATAAAAATAAAGGTGTGATATGTCTTCTATTTTTTCCATGTATACATATAAACTTAAATAAATTTTTATATTTTTAATTTTATATATGTATTAAAACAATTGTGAGAGGTCTTAATCCTTCTCCGTCCGTCCCTAATGAGGTTTAAACCCATGATCTTATACAAACTATCAAACCCTCACCACTTGTCCACTGCTACTAACTTTAATAAAAAAATCATCATAATAATATAGATAATATTACATAAATTGTACAATATTTAATGATACATATAATTTAAAATTGATGCACTAATAATATAAAATTGAATATTATCATATCCATGGATTTTGAAGCAGGGAATATGAGGCCAAACATAATGTAACAGTACTATTACGAAACTCATGCCATGCACGAGAAATTTAATGTGTGTGTCAATGTACAAGATTATACATATAGAATAAAATCTAAATGAAAAATTAATACATAAATGGTACTATCAAAATGGGAGATGTAGTGTGTGTGCACTCGAGAGTGCGTCCGGCGTACGCATCCACTCACTGGCAGCTGTGGGGCCCACCTGCAGGCAAATTTTTTTTTTAATAAAAGATAGATAGGTTTATTTATAATCAGCAGATTAAAAAAATTAGTCCAATTTGAACAATAAAAAATCAGAAAGGGGATATCCCAAAACTTTCAAGATAAAACAATGGAACCTAACAAACTGTCTAATAGGAAAGAAGAGAAATATTCACTTTATGCCTAGCAAATTCTACAGCAAGTTCCTTGACTTTGATGAATATTTCTTGACAACCAATAGATTTATCTTCAAAAATCTTTGCATTCCTTGTAGGCAGTTGCTTGAATATATAACTTAATGTTACATATCATCATCTAATTGATAAAATGTTAAATAAAAGTGGAATAAGGGACTAATTTGACTCACATTTTGTAATATTGAGTGATTTATTTCGTTTTAAAAGTCGACTAAAATGACTGTAGTGAAAAGTCAGGGACTAAAACGAGCATTAACTCAAAAATTTTTAATTACGTCATTATATTCTATAAAAAAATTTTACAAATAATAACTTTTACAACAAAAAAAAATTATTCCTAATATATTCCATGTATATCTCCATCTCCTTCTACGTTATCAATCTTTCTCCCCAACCACCCAAACAGCCATACCCAAACCATCAATGAATCAAAAAGCTCAAAAGCACAACAAATTAAAATAGCAATACCCGTTATGCATAATTCACAAGAAATCATCCCAAAAATTGTAATAAGAACTCAAGCAAGAACCAAAAAACAAGAAAATTAACAAAACAGAAAGGCAGTAGATCTTCCTCTGGTCACTTTAAGCCATCTCTTCGTACTAAATGAGGTTCCCATTAAAAGATCTGAAAACTCAATCAAATATAAACTTTCTAAGAATAACAATCATTAAAATTAAGAGAACCCCAATAAACGCCAATCTTAAGATAAATCAAAACAAAAGGAACAATAGTAGAACCAGGAACAATCAAATTCACATAGCAAAACCCCCAACCCAAACCTTTAACCCAACTTTCAAACAACCAACAAACCCTTCCAATTTTCCCAATCTCACTGCACACAAATTTAGACCTAATATCAACTTGAACCCAACTACAATGAATGAATTAAACACATCCCTCACACTCCCAATAAACACATAAAAAGGTTTCGCAAAAAGAATCCACATCATCACAATCTTCCACATTTAAATACTCAAAGGAGCAACACAAAGGTAAGAATAAGAGGACCAAATTGGAGGGGATTATGGAAGAATTGGAAGAGGGATTCGGGTCCCAAGCACAATCATTGATGAACTAGCAATGTGGGAGGCTTTAGGGTTAAGGGAGGGGGGGGAGGTATAATTATACAGCTGAAATTAATGAGTTTATTATAGTGTAAACACAAAGGAAGAACTGGGGCAAGGTAAAATGAAGAGTTATTACGGCAGAGAAGCTTCAATGGGTATAAGGCAATCCAAGGGTTATTACAGATGGTGGAACCATGAAAGTAAAAGTGGCAGGAAAAGCTTCAGTGGGGAGGCAATGGTGGGGGCTATGGCAGATGGTGGAAAGGGTGACGGGAATCAACAATAACCATGTTGGTAGAAACGAAATATGTTCCTCAAAGTCTCTACCCCACGAAACCAAAAAGCAAAGAACCCAACAATTGAATAGCCACCACCACCTTTTTTTTTTTTTTTTTTTTAAGCTGCTTAGCTTCGATTTCTTTCTCCTTATTTTTTATAGATTATACTAAAAGAGCACATTGATATATCATGCTATTTTTAGCCGTTCAATGATATAGATAATAAATTTTATGTTCACCTAACTTCATTAATTGTAATATAGTATTGCTGGAAATATTTTTATAATGATGATTAACGACATAGATTTAAGTGAAAATTTTTATATAATATAGGAATTTAATTAAAAAATTTTAAATTATAAGGATTTAATTGAAAACTAAGTGAAATTTTAGAGATTTACAAGCTAATTAAATCAAAATTAAATTATAAAATAAATCAATCTAATAATATTTTAACTTTAAGTGCCTATCAGAATATTATAAAATATATCAAGTAAGTAAGAATATTGAAAAAACATACAAGGTTTAAAGAAGTGAAATAATGATTTGGTTTACAAAACCATACCACAACCATTTCAGTAGTGAGTGAGTGAATACCCATGCTTCAAAGGTAGAATCGGCTCCACAAAACGCGCCGCTTTAACCTTCGTCGTTTTCTTCTTCCTTCATTCTCTTCTTTCGTCCCTTTCCTTTACCATCAAAACCTCACATTTTCTTCATTTCTTCCCTCTCAAACCCAAAAAAGAAAAAGAAAAAATCTAACCTTTTTTTATTCTATTCTTCTTATCTAACACTGTTTCTCGTATTCCATTCCTACTTTGACTCTGAATATTCAAACTACCCAGATTCGGATTCTGCCTCATTTCCCATCCAAGATTGTAACTTTATGACAAAAGTAAAAAAATTTCCCTGATTGGAAAATTCTAGGGTTTTGCAGCTCAAAAGGGTAAATTGTTGGGGCATCAAAATGAGAGCGAAATTGGTTGTGTTTCCAATACGGGGTAGAAATTGGTGCTTCAGCAGAACCATTGATCACTCTGTTAAGGCTTCTGAAACTTCTTCATCGCATTCTCCTTCGACATTCAGAGAGTTATGGAAGAACATTAACGTTGGTGGTAAAGCCCTTAACGCAAAAGCTGAGCTTTGTGCTGACTACTTTGCCATCAAGGTGCCATTTTTTTTTTTTTGGTGATCATTGTGTTTTTCAGTTTTCTCTATGTTTGCTTTTTCAATTTTTCTTTCTGGGGTGTGTCACATTTTTCATGTTATGTGTCATGTATGTGCTTGTTTTTTGTTACCTATTTTGCTTTGTTTGGTTGTGGTTATTGGTGATAGATGAATAAGGCTTGGATTGGTTTGGAAAAAGCACCGGATGGATCTTTGAAGAAGAAGATTCATGGGTGAGTTTTTTTAACGTTGCAGGTTAATACAATTCACTATAGAGTTTAAATATGTTATTTGGGGTGTTCTTTATTTTGTTCAAATGCATTTATTTATTTATTTTGAGTTCTTGCAGGTTGGGGTTGTGGCTTTTGTCACAGGTTAAGCCTTCAGAGATTTTCTTGAAATCTATATCAAAGGAAGTCACTAGTGTTGAAGTCATTTACCCTTCAAGGTTTGTGCCTGGCCTTGTTTAGATGCACACTTACTTAGCTTATGAATGTGTTTTTGAAGCTTTACATAGTACATACATTTTGCTTACCTACTGCGGTTAATTTGCTAATTCTTTTGATTCTTGTGTATATTGTCCAATTCATCTTCGCCTCTATGATACTTGTAATGGAACATATTACTTAAAATTAAATTGTATGAAATGAGAGATGCAATTGAATCTGCTTTCCTTCTATGAGGCATTGACGCTTTTCATGGTGATTATCAGCCTTGCCTTTCTGTACTGATTTATATAGTTTGCTAAATTCTGTTTTCGTGTATCTACGGAATGATTTCATTTGAAAACCTCTTCTCTTCTTGTTAATAAAATTTCTTGTTTTATCATATATATATATTGAAAATCGTTTGTAGCAACACTCTGTATATGAATATGAATAAGAGGAAGATATGGCATTGTATTTTTGCCTCTTGTAGCTTCTATGATAACTACAAATTGTTTTTGGCAGTTTGAATGCTCAACTTGTTCGCCGAAGACTAAGACATATTGCTATGAGGTAAACATGCCCAACCCTCTTTTCTCTCTCCCTCTCTCCACTCGGTGGTGTTGGACTCAGATAAATCACTCTCTATGTTAATCTGCAATGTGTTACTGCAGCTTCCAAATTAGTTCTAGTTGTAAATCTTCATATTGATGTGAATTGTTATGTGTTTGCAGGGGGGCAATTATCCACCGGAAATACCTCTATGGTTCAATTTCATTAATTCCATTGACCTCTGCACTTAGCGTACGTATGTGTTCAGTGAATGTTTACTGCTAATATATTATGGCTTTTGCGAACCTTTTCAACATTGTGTGATCTTGCTCTTTAATGTTTATTTCATTCTTTGCTTCGATTGATACCCATTCTTCATTATACATTGCAGGTTTTACCTTTGCCTAATGTCCCATTCTTCTGGATTTGTTTTCGCTCTTATTCTCATTGGAGAGCCCTTCAGGTTTGTCCTACTACTAAATTTGCTCAGTACTTGCAATGTATTATTTTCCCCTCATCATTCATGATAGTTGCAATGCACTTGCTTGATTGTCTATTTTGTTGTCATAATCAGGGACTTTTAAAAATTGTATTGTTATTGTATAGTTGTCAATTGTCATGAAGGATTGGCTTGCTATTTTTATGTTGTTCCCGATAGATGTTGACTTTCAAATAGGCTTATTCCATTGTTGATCCTTAGAATTTCCGGATAATGTTTGGAGCTTGGCTTCTGTCTCCATTTATCCTGAATTGTTCAGAAATGAGTCTCTTATGTTATTTTCTTAGGGAAGTGAGAAGCTGTTTCGGCTCGTCTCAGATAGCAGCATGACCTCAAACACTTCTACCAATAAGAAGGAAAATGAGCACGAGGACTCAAAAGGTGAAAGCCATAGTTCACAAGAACCACACTGGGTAAGTATTTATACCTTCTGCTCTATAGTCTTAAGATATTATGAAGTGAGTGATTTCAAAATTGGGTTGAAAACAATTTTCAAGTATGCATCAATTATATTTGGGATACGTGTTGTGATCCACCTCCCTTGCAGACATCAAACCAATTTAGAGAATTAGCTATGAGCCTATGAACTATAGTTTTTAAAGCTTTTGGCATATCCATTCATTGTGTTAATTTGCAATATTCTTGTATTTGCTAGAGATGAATTCAAAAGTTATGTGATTTACAACCTATGTCAATGGTTTAGTACATTGGACGTGCAACATGTAAGCATCAGGGGTGAAGAGAAGGATCCAAGTCTTGTAGCATATTTGATTTAGCATTTGAAACTCCAAAACCATGGTTCGGGTAAAAGCTACAAGAGACAGGCTTGTATCGAAACCATGATTTGAGACTTTCCAATTGTGCCGCTGCTAAATTTTCACTTGAACTACAAGTTTGTTAGCTTTGTCAAACTGACATTGTACTTTCACACCCTTACACAGAGTCTTATGGTGTTGCTTAATATGCAACCGATGAATTAAGGCTACAATTTTGTCCACTTTATATATAAATCCAGTTCTTAACAAATATGATGAGATTAATTTTGATATACTAAGTATACAATATTTTACACTGTCGAGCAGCCATATAATTTATATGATTTTTAAGGCAGTTGTGAAAGTCAAATAATTATAGTGACGTGAGAATACGTGATTGGGTGATGACCTTAGAAAAAAGTTTGTTGGCAATGTATCAGAAGTAGTAAATAATATATGTAGTTATAATACTATTTTGTGCTAGCAATGTTTGTTTGCTACTTACTAATGTTCTTTCATCATGTATCACTTAGGTATTGCGGCCATCCAAGGAACTTGAGAATCTTGTTCTTCATGAAGATGGGCATGATGGCCTTAGTCAGCATGCCATCAAAGAAATTTGCAAGATCTATGATTTGAACACCAACGATGTTATAAAATATGAGAAGTCTACCTTTTGACTATTATCAGTTTTGTAATACAACGCATTGCGTTGGCCTTTTTTTCTTTTTTTCCATTTAATTCTTTTGCTTTCTGTGGAATTTCCTGAATTTTTTACATATATTTTTACAGAGATACCAATTGACTCAGAGTTATGAGTAAGTTTTCCTCATGAAGATCGTTTTTTTCCCCTGAATATAACACTAACAAACCATTGACTGTAATTTCAATTTTATGAGCTTGCACAAATTAGTCACTGCATTACTCCGTAAAGTTTGTTATTATATTATTAAAGTTTACCACTTTTTTGTACTTAGCAATTTTTATTTGTTAAATCAGCGATGATAGAACTAGAATTGCCAACACATAAGAAAGAAAACCCTCTTATATTCATACCCTCACTAATAATAGAGGGTGGTTAGTCATACCAAAAAAAAAAAATAGAGGGTGGTTAGTTTAAGACTTTAAGTGACTTGGCACTCATTGTAATAAGGTCTTGAATTCTCTCAAATTCAAGTATTATAAATAAAGAAAATTAACGTTATAAATGGTTCATGACAGTAATATTATAAAAGGAAAGTCATTGGATTATATACATACTATTAAATCATGTTAATTCATCATAATTAATTTTTCATCTATTGTTACCATAAAAATTAAGGCCTGTTTGAATTTTCAGTTTTTAATATTTTTTTTATAAAATTCTGAAAATTAAAAATGAAAACTGAAATTAAATATGTTGTTATATATTCAATTATATATATATATATATAAAGTTATGTTTGAGGAATTATATGTGCATCTTGTGCTCAGCAATTTCTGTCCCATAATGTGTATTATTATTTGTGGGACAATAGAGTTTAGGTTAATGGGACAACCCATTCTAGTTTAAGATTAGAGCATGTTTTTGAGCCTACGTACTTATATATTATCCATCAAAAGGTAAACTTAAGTTCAATTTGTAGTTATATAGCTTATCAAGTGCTTATAATAGTATTTACCGATTTCGTGTTAAGAGAAATGACTTAAACATCAAATCAAGTCACGGGATTATTCAAACAGAATATTGATCAAGTGAGTAATCTCATATTGGTTCCATAATGCATGATATTACAAAGTCTATCTTTACTTCAATTTTTAAACTCTATAATGTTGATTTTGAATAAAAAAAAATTTATATCAAATTTAATATTTTAACATAGAATTATTTATCTTTAGCTTTAAATTTGATTCTTAATAATTTTTATCTTCTAGTTTTCTAGACATATGAAATAATTTGTTTTCATTTTTTAACAATGCTATACACCGGATAAAATTCTCAATTTTTTTAACAAAAAAGAATAATCATTTGATCAAATAAAATAACATAAACATTTTTTCACAGTATAAAATCATAACAAAAGTAGTAAAAATCATTTACTGGGTTCAAATTAATTTTGAGTCAAAAAAAACTCAACACCTTTTTTTTTGTGTGTTTTTGGTTCAGACACTAAAATACATATATAAGCAATTGTAAGCACAGTGTAGAAGCAGTTTCTCTCTCTATCTTTAACATTTGCTTTGAGCCTGTGTCTGCATAAAAAGGCCAACTGAACCCAAATCACAAACCTTCCCTTTTGTGGGTTTCGCTTCTCTCTCAAGAAAGTTCCCAACTTTACGCTTCAAATCTCAAAATCAGAAGAAGAAGAAGAAAGAAGGCACAGCACCCAATCGAACCCTATCAATGGCAATTGAACACGAAGATGATCTCAAGGACGAGAAGAACCCTCCACCCCTCGACGAGGATGACATCGCCCTCCTCAAAACCTATGTATGTAACCCTAATCTCTCTCTCTCTCTCTCTATCTATCTATAACCCTAATTTCCCAGTTTTCCCCCTTTTTTCCTGTTTATTCCTTTAGCAGATCTTAGCATTAATCTAACTTATGTTTCATGTGCTGTGCTAATCCCAATTGAACCGTAGTTTTTTTTTTGTTGATTTATTTGAACTCTAGGAAGTTGAAGTTTTTGCTCAGAAAAATGAAAGAGATTGATCTTCCTTTTGGCTCCTCTTTCTGAACGTGGTTTACTTTCTGGATGCCAAGGGTCTAGGTTACTGGTTTTGTGGTTTGTGTAATTGATGTTTGTTTTGCATAGATATGTAAATTTGAAAATTTTAGTTAAGGGTTGCTAAGGTAACTAAGGAGGCTAGCTCAGATGGAGGGAGGGAAGTCTAATAGTTAGAGTTAGAGGGGGACCAAGAATTAGATTTTAATGGTTTGACTATAGGCATGTTTTAGAAATGGATGCCATGGCATCATCTAAAACGTGTAGCTTAGCTAACACCATCTAATGGGACAAGGCTTGGTTGTTATTGTTGTTGCGTAGGTGTTACATGTGTCTGGCTCTCTATGAGATGTTGTGGACTAGCTAGTAATATTTACGATTCAGAGATCTTTTGCTCATTTGTTGACGCCTGATCACCTGGCTTCCACATATAGTTGTTGGGCAAAAAATGTGTTCCTGTGTTCAGGGTTTTCTCATTGTTAGTGTATTACTAATAAATTTTCTGTAATATATTTGTTTATGCAGGGTTTGGGACCATATTCCACAAGTATTAAAAAAGTTGAGAAGGAAATCAAAGATATGGCAAAGAAAGTGAATGACTTATGTGGTATGTACAATGGATTTAGATTTTTGCTGCATCTCTTTATTGCTTGGCAGATCATCCTAACTGTTTTAAGTAAATAAATTTACACCTCAACTCTTTTTTTGTCCTGGAATTGTGGTGTCGCCCTTGCCCATTACTTTTTTCTATCTCAAAATTTATTATGCCATCTGAATAGGTGATGGCATTAGTTTTGTAGTCATCTATCATTGACCAGAAACAAAGTCTCAAGGAAGGATTTAATATTAGATATTATTATTATGTGCATGTGCTATTTTCATTGAATTTATACTGGTTTTCTTAATTGCATAGACAGGATGCTGTTTAAACTTTTGCAGTTTCTTAGATGTTAGCTTTTCCATGTGAAAATAGGTATCAAGGAATCTGATACTGGTTTAGCTGCACCAAGCCAGTGGGATCTTGTTTCTGATAAGCAAATGATGCAGGAGGAGCAGCCTCTTCAGGTCATATTTTATAATAGATTGTTTTAAATGTAGTTAATATTTGTAGGAATTGCTAACTATTGCTATTATTGAACAGGTAGCAAGGTGCACGAAGATTATAAATCCAAACTCTGAAGATGCCAAATATGTTATCAATGTGAAACAGATTGCAAAGGTGCCTATATTTTCATCAAATTGTTCCAACTTCCCTGTATCTATCAGATGATTATTTGTTTGATGATGTTCAGCTTCACTTGATGAAGATAACTTGCTGATCTTTACTGTTGTATGCGTATTATGAAATGCCAATGGGTTGGCAAGATTTCTGATTTTATTCTCGTTTTGAAATTGGGTCTGATATTCCTTTTGCTTTGTTGATGACAGTTTGTTGTTGGGCTAGGTGACAAAGTTTCTCCCACTGATATAGAGGAAGGGATGCGCGTTGGGTATGTTTCTTTTTTATTTTTTATTTTTATGCAATGTTGGGTATGTTTCCAATCAGTAACTTCAATTGCCAGATGTTAGCCATAAGACAAGTGGAACATCATTGCCATGCTGTGTGCTTGTTTGTTTGACTTCCATTTTATCGTTGCAGGGTTGATAGAAACAAGTATCAAATTCAGATTCCTCTGCCACCAAAAATTGATCCAAGTGTTACCATGATGACTGTTGAAGAGAAGCCTGATGTGACATATAATGATGTTGGTGGTTGTAAGGAGCAGATCGAAAAGATGCGAGAAGTAAGTCATTATGCATTTTCCATATTTTACATTACAATAAGTAGTTAATTCATATGGCACTGATTTTCAATTCCCTTTCTAGGTTGTTGAACTTCCCATGCTCCATCCAGAGAAATTTGTCAAGCTTGGAATAGATCCTCCAAAGGGCGTTCTTTGTTATGGCCCCCCAGGAACTGGAAAAACACTTCTGGCCAGGGCTGTGGCTAATAGGACTGATGCTTGTTTTATAAGGGTTATTGGAAGTGAGCTAGTTCAGAAATACGTTGGTGAGGGGGCTCGGATGGTTCGTGAGCTATTTCAGGTAAATATCAAAGATCTATGTTCATGCTTTTGATCATTGTTTCCATGAATGGTAAGGTATCATTTGACTAAAATTGTTTTCTCCTGCAGATGGCTCGTTCAAAGAAGGCTTGCATTGTCTTTTTTGATGAAGTTGATGCAATTGGAGGTGCGAGATTTGATGATGGTGTTGGTGGCGACAATGAGGTTCAACGCACAATGCTTGAAATTGTGAATCAGCTTGATGGGTTTGATGCACGTGGAAACATCAAAGTTCTGATGGCAACCAACAGGTTGGTTTATATGGCCATCTTCTTCCTTTTATTTCGGTGTTGCTCAAGATGTTCCTCAGCTAAGTATGCAGTATGCTGCTGTTGCCATTACTGTGATGCACTCAAATTGCCATTGTTTTCAACTCTATTGCTGAATGTGCCGCCTCATTCTTTTTATAAGAAAAAAATATACAAATCAAGGTTGCATCGCAATGTAGCAATTGTTGTGTGGCTTTGAGAGTGATCATTTACGCCTTTTTGTTAACAATTTCTAGGCCAGACACCCTAGATCCAGCACTACTAAGGCCTGGGCGATTGGATCGTAAAGTTGAATTCGGCCTTCCTGACTTGGAGAGTAGGACACAGATATTCAAGATACACACAAGAACCATGAACTGTGAAAGGGATATCCGGTTTGAACTTTTAGCTCGACTTTGCCCAAATTCCACCGGTAAGAACTGCTTAAAAACTTTGAAATTGTGAGTTTAGGCCATACTTTTTAACCATCAAAGTCTGAAGGATTTCAGCATTTTGGCTAGTGTGTTCTCTGTTCAAATTTGTTTGGGTTTTGAGGGATTTTTTGCAACCTCCATTCTAGAAATTGCTTTTCTGACCGACATTTTTATCATCTCTCCAGGAGCTGATATAAGGAGTGTATGCACTGAAGCCGGCATGTACGCAATCCGCGCCAGAAGGAAGACTGTAACAGAGAAAGACTTCCTTGATGCAGTGAATAAAGTCATCAAGGGATACCAGAAGTTCAGTGCAACTCCCAAGTATATGGTCTACAATTGAGATTCTTCTTTTATCTATTCCTAGAAAGACCATATTAGCAGGAAAGGGGTATATGGTTCTTTTATGAGCTGTTTGTGAAACTCTTTGTTTGAATGCATACTTCAAGGTTGACTCTTTTCAAGTCCGTGTACTAAGTTTTTTCCTAATGTTACAGACATTCAAATTGTTTCCCGAGTCTTCTTCCTATTGTCATTGTTCCTCCTCAGCCAGGCTTGTGCCAATAGCAGCACGAGTAAAGTATTAGCAGCAAAGTTAAAATTTGTTCCTAGTTAAGCTCGCTTCAATTTTAGCCGCTTAAGTAGCATAGCAAAAATGTTGTTCCTCATCATTAATATGCTTGCTCAAGGTAATTGTTGCCTTAGGGAGAATTGATGGTTACATCAGAAAGATGCATTTTCCATTGTTAGTAATGGTTTTCGATCTTCTAAACTAAAGGTCGTTATAAATTGAGGGATTAATCACTTCTAAATTTATAAGGATGAAAGTACCAAAAAAGCACATTTTCAAATGACTTGAGGATGAAATTACCAAAAAATTATTTAAGGATGGTTAACATTTACTTATTTTACTTTACAAGCATGATCTGAATTTGATGATAATATCACATCTTAACAAAGAAAAAGGATAATGATTGTTCCTCTTTGGTGGGTAGGGTAATGGTTGTTCTTGCAACTTAATTTGGATAACTTACAGAAAAAAAAGAAAAAGAAAAAGGTGCCCGCCTTAGTTGATATGTAGTGTGTGAACAAGAAAAAAGAGTAGGGTAAAGCCTTCTTTTAGCCCATGTAAGTTACAATTTTAGTATGGATTAATCCCTTTGGTTGACCACCAAAAATCCCTTAGGGGAATAATGCTATTAAAGGGGTTAATTTTGTTGGTAGATAGTTTTTAAACACGTTAAAATATTAGCTTTAAATGTGTCATTTTCTTAATGGATGTTATACCAAAATACAAAATAAATCATTGAAAATGTGAACTCTGAAAACTTAAATTGATAGAGTTAATTTAAGGACGACTATAATGCTGGTGTCCAAACTCTTGGAGTGGTTGAAAGTGTGTCGTTCAAAAGAATGAGCCTATCATCATTTGTTTCTAAGTTAGCTTAAAAATATTTTTAAGTTTTTGACAATATAGTGAATTTCAACGTCACGCTCTGTATTTTATTAATTTTGATTCAATTTTTTTTCATATAATTTTGATTTTGCTTCCTGTTAGTTTTAAATTTTAGTTTCTATAGGAGCACTTCTAGAGAGCCAAAAAAACAAAAAATAGCAGATACAATTGACGCGTGACGAAATTTTAGTAATTAGATGAAAATCACGGGTGGTTAAAAAATAATGGAGGAAAAGCCTATTGAGATTTTCTTGCTATTGAAAATATGGCCCAATCAACCTGAACCGGGGTTGAATTTAGCAGCAAACGATTAAATTATTTATATTATTATTACCAACAAAAGAACTAGCTCCGGATCTTACATAAGAAAAATTGTTTTAACTCCAATAATCGAAGGTGCAATCAATGTCACTCAGAAAAGCGTTTTGAGGGGTTAAAAAGAAATTATGATCATAAAACAGATACCTATTATTTTTGTGTGTTTCCTTTTAAGCGATTCTATCAACACAAGAATTTTGTTGCCATTTACATGTCTTGTGTTTCGGGGTCATCACCCCCTCTTGGGGTTCCTCCTTGATCATTTCCAACTGTCCTCTTGCTCATGTTGGCTCGCTGCACGAGGCGAACAAGTGCTTGAACCACTTCTGACATTGGTGGTCGGAATTCAGGCTCGGGCTGCCAAAAAAACATATAATTAGAATACCATCATAACATAATTAGCTACACATAATTAGCTACATGGATCAGATGATCTCACAGTTACATTATAAAACACATTCAGTCCTTTTTACCACCCAAGAGGTACCCCAGTGGCTGGGCTAAGCAACTATGAATTATCCAAGTGCAATGCTACTTAGTCTGAAAAATGTTTTCAAAATGTTTGATAGAAAATAATGGTAATTGCTAAATGAAATAAAGTAGTATGGCCTATCAATCTATTCAAGAATCAACTCGTATGCTTCATTTAGATGAGTAAATGGTCTCTGTAACAAGAAGTATGAGCTATGCCCAAGTAGCCCAATTAAGAGAATTACTTTAGTTCATAGTAAATAGTATAAATAGAGGCTTTAGATGATGTAATTGGTGTGTGAAATGAATTGTGATTCCCCTCTTTCTGATATTCTGTGTCTAATAATTCTCCCAAATTCTCCCTATCCGAATTCTTCTCCCTTACTGTCTCTACGACTTAGTTCCATTCAACAGTCATCATTGTATTCATGCCAAGATCTTGGCCTTTTTTTATTATTTTTTTGTCTTTTCTAGCTATATAATAATGCCCGTGTAACCTATTCAAATAGACACACCAAAGTGAGTGAGATCAGCATCTACCCTTGTGTAACCAATTCAAATAGACCAACCAAAACAAGCAATTATTGCCTATTTGCAAAGAAAATAAAAATTTGGAATGAAACGTGTGACATTACTTGAACACACAGAGCAATAACATCAGCAAAACGAGAGAGAGATTTAACAGGATATAGCCCTTCCAGTGCAGGATCAACCATTTTAGCCAATGCATCAATATCATGAAGTTGAGGTGTCGCCCATCGAACCAAAGACTGCTCATATCTTGGCCTTGAGCTGGAGAGGGAAATTTTTTGACAACCAAAAGAAAAAAGTGAGATTACATCTATCAACACATAATTTCAAAGACATCAACAATATGTATAGCTCCCCATACATTAAAAAACTATCTGGATAACAATATGAATGGGAAGACATGAAACATTGGCTCATAGATAGCAAGAGAGAAAGCACAAAGAAAGTAGAAAACTAAATGAGCTATATTTCCAATGGATCCTCTATTTTGTTTCTTTCACATATACCTTAATGGATATTTCATGATTCTAAAAATTTTTAACTATTAAATGAATACTTCACGCTCAATACTGCAACAATTGGACTAGAGTTCTATAGAAAACAATCTTCAACCTAAGGTCCATATAGATGTATATACCTACAATAAATATTTGAATAGTTACATTATAAACTAAACTATATATATCTATATGTTAATTCATGTGCCATTTATGTTTTAAGCATGAGAGTGTAAAAACTACATTAAAATATGGATCAATGTTTACCTGTCAAATGGCTTCCTTCCACTGAGAAGTTCCAACATGACAACGCCAAAGCTGTAAACATCACTCTTAAAAGTATACTGACCAGACAAGCCAACTTCAGGAGCATCATATCCAGATCCAGCAGTATGGTTCAATACCTGAACATGAGAAACTAGTTAGAACTACTAATAGTTTCATATGTAAACTAAACTTTACTAGGCACAAGGAAAAAATTGCATTCACTAAGAGCATTATCAATATTCTTGCTGAAGGTTGAAACAAACACAATATCTGTCCCTCAGGAAACAATACCCATCCAATTGTAAACATTAAATCAAATGAATGAAGTTCCAAAAAATTATATAACCACCTGGTTTGCATTTGGAATATAGCTTGCCAGTCCAGAGTCTGAAATATGAGGATTAATATCTGCATCAAGCAATATGTTGGCTGACTTAATATTCTTATGAACAACTGATGGCGAACAAACTTCGTGCAGGTACCTAGGAAAAAAGAAAGCAGAGATAGGTGATTGATTCTTGAGGGAAAAACTGATGCTTGATGTCAAAACTTATGTTGCTTGTATTAACAGTCTGCTTAAAAACTTCTGTTGTAAGTAGAAGTTCTTAATTTCTTCAGCAGAGCAGCACTGTCCTATTTACTAATAATGACCTTTTAGTTAATAGTTTATCAAATTTGAACTAATGAATAACTTACTCTAAGGCACGTGCAGTCCCCAATGCAATCTTGACACGAGAATTCCATATCAACGGTTTACTATACTCATCAGGTAGGTGAAGGAAGTCATGTAGGGATCCATTTTTGTGAAACTCATAGACTAGGAGGTGTTGTCCATGCTCTGAACAATATCCAACAAGTTCTGTCACATTTGGATGATGCAAATGGGAGATGTTTGAAACTATTTCTGTAAAATCATCAGACGAATTATTGGGAAGGATAGATGAATCTATCTTCTTTACTGCAAGAACCTACAACATTTCAGAAATACAAAAAAAAGTCAAAACTATTAATAAGCAGATGAAAATATTCGAGCCATGGTCTACTGTAGCAAAGTTCATGGTATTTAGTGGGGGATATTTTTTGGTTTTGTATTTTACAGCCTTATGTCTTTGAAGAATATCACCAAAACATGCGTTCACACGCTTATATATCAAACTACTCAGATTTTAACCACTTCTCTAAGGAAATAAAATAGGACAATGACACTATTTTGGATATTCTACATATTTGTCCCAAGAATAATAAAACACAGAAGTGCACTTGCAGGAAAAAAAAAAAGGTAAACAATACCTTCCCATCATCAAATTGAGCACGATATACACGTCCAAAAGACCCCTCACCGAGAAGTTGATCCACACTGAAGCTTCCAGTAGCAATCTGCAGGTCAGCTATAGAATAGGATTTCACATTTGCAGGAGCTGTTACAGTCTTTTTGACAGCGGCAGGTTTCTTTGGAAATTCATCCTCATCAAATGATTTATGACGATCAATAGGTGGGGGTTTAATGGGGGGTTTAACATTTATTGGTTCCACAGGAGTATGAAATGTCTTCAAGTCAATTACAGAAGAAGTTTGCATAGAATTCATTTCTGCATTGTGAAATACATTAATATGTCAATTTGAATAATAACATTATGGAAGCAGACTAACTTATGAGTAAATATTAAACTGAGTATTAAGACAGGCCAGTCATTTCTAGTTGATGTATACATGTAGTCTACAATTTATCATAAAAGAATAAAACTGATTTTCAATAGTATGCAAGATACAGACCATGCACTTCATTTGAAGTAAGCGGAGCCAACGGTTGATTGTCAAGCTTTTCCATGTCTATGGACGACTTCTTGGATCTTCTCTTCACCAAAACGAATGCTATTATTGCCCCAACAACCAGGATGGAGATCACTATTCCAGCAATGGCACCACCTCCAATACCAGATTTTTTGTCCCCACCACTTTTGCCCCCATCAGATGAGGAGCCATCTCCACCAGATTTGTGATGGCGGTCGTTTGTTATTGGAGGTGTCCCAGGAGGAGGTGGAGGTGCAGGTCCTGAGCTCCAAGCATTACCATCCTTCCTGTCATTACAATTTGACCCATCATTAAGTTTTATAAAATTGATGATGAAAAACAAAAGACTGTTAGTAAAAAAAAAATTGCTGATAATGGCAATGCTTACTGCAGGTTTATGCTTTTCAACTGTTCTGGTATCCACCCACTAAAATGATTGTTTTCCACGTTCCTAGAAAAAAATTGAGAAAAAAATTAAAACTTAAAAAGGTAACTCTATATAAATATAGGAAAGAATATTCCATAACTGTTATATGAAACAAAAGGGACTCACAGAGTATCAAGAGGCAGATTAGCAAGAACATTGATGGTGCCTGTAAACTGGTTGTTCTGCAGATACCTATGCAAATGTAAACAGATCAACTTAGAATGCAATCATACCATGTGAAAATTAAAGGAAAAAAAAAATTGGACATTTACATGGTGGATATGCTTGAAAGTGAGCTCATTGTCTGAGGGAGGTCACCTGTCAGGGAATTGAAAGAGAGATCCCTGCACCAATTAACAGATATTACAATCAATTGGCCTAGCATTGCCAATAAACTAAATTTGAGCACACTTTATGATGAAACCAAGTAAACGTAGCCTCCTTTGTGACTTGTGGGAAAGTGCAGATTTTTCAAATTACCAAAACCAAATGGCATGCAATATAGGACAATAGCCAACATATTTGGAGCATTTTTCTTAGAAACACGATAAAGAAAATGTATTAAACTTGCAATCAGAAGCAATACTATGAAACAATTAAATACAACATGGTAATTAATCCACAACAAAGAAGAAGAAAAAATAATACTGAAACTGCTAACAATCAGTATCTTTTAAGTAAACAGTTAGACACAAACATGATAGCAATCTAATCTACGTTTTATACTGTTGAAGGGGTGGAAGAAATCTCACAATGTAGAGAGGGAAGAAAGCTTTGAAAAGTCTACATTCAGTCCTTGCTGGAGCTGGTTGTGACCAAGATTCCTGCAGTATCAATACTAATTAAAAAAATGTCTCCAGTTGCCTGGTAAGGAGGTTTATAAGGTATAAAATGAGAAATACATAAGAAGTCAAGAAGATAATTACACACAGGTATGTAAGAGAAGTCATTTGAGAAATAGAATAAGGGATCCCCGCATTGAAATTATTATTAGCAAGATTTCTGCATATGAAGTGACAAGAATGTGAGAAACTTTAATATCAAAAACAGAAGTTAACAGAAGAGTAATTAACAACTACATGATATAGAAACATACAAGCGCTGCAAACTTTGAGGAAGGTTGTATGGTATGCTGCCACCAAGATTGTTGTTACTCAAGTCTCTGCAAAAAATTACAAGGTTACAACAACAGTAACTATACATTGAAAACCGGATTTACAATAAAAGAGATCATTAACTTACAGGTTGGTCAAAGATGTCAAGCTTTGTAACTGGTAACCGAAATTTCCAGTTAGTGCAAGACCAGGTAACTTACTGAAAAAAATTAAAGATAAAATAAAAAATAAAAAATATCACAAACAAATCTCAGACATCAGCACCACAAACAATAATAATCAAATCATATACAAACTGAATGGGAGATTAAGACTTCACATCTCAGTTACTCGGTTTCCAGAGCAAGAAATGCCTTTCCAAGACTGTTTTCCACAAGGATCATTACCATCTACAGGCCAATTTAGCTGGGATGGCGAGTTCATACTTTGAAACATGACCTTTAGAGCAGCAGCTGCATCAAAATTCAGGCAAAAGATAGTTTGCAAACTTCAATCATGTATAATGAAAACTTGCATCAAACAGAAAAACACAAAAGCATTTAAGTCAACACAAGGGAATCAAAGTGGAAGATGAATAGTCCCATTCATCCCTTCCTTTTTCTTTTTATGTGCAGTTTGAAAAATCAGTGCACATCATGAGAAAAATGGAAACTATATCATTACATAAAATTCTTGTAGTTGGATCCATTGCTAACAACCGTGTCTATACTAAAGATATACTCAAAATCCACAGAAAAACCAAAAAACAAAGAAGGGTAAGAATTGCATCAACCAACTACACAACACATAGAGCACATAGCTAAAAAAAGCTTCAGTTTGTTGAAATCATTGGCATGCAAATGCAATAGGCCACCCCAGCAGCAATCTCAACAGCCGGTAACAGTCATGGTAACAGAATTCACATTGACTCAGCTGCAGAACTTCTCATTGACTCAGAAAAATAAAGCTTTTTCTGTCCAAATCAAACTAATCCACCAACAAATTGGCTGGGCTATAGATGATTCAAAACAAAACGCACAGAAAAACAAATATAAATATATAGGCAATAGAGTATGGGAGACAATGACGAGTAATCTTGACTAAAACACTATCACAATGCAACAACACATCCAAACACACATTAAAAATTAATAATAATCTTATTGATTCAAACAAAAAAGAATAAAAATTTTGTCCAAATCAAACTAATCTGCTAACAAATTGGCAGAGCTATTGATGACTGAGAACAAACAAAACACAAAGGAGAAAAAAAAATAAGAACTAGGCAGTAAGGTATATGAGACAATGACAAGTACTCTTGACTAAACACCATATATCACAATGCAACAACACATCAAAGCAGAAAAACAACACACAAAACAAAAACTGATGGAATAAGCAAGAGCTCTGAGAGAGAGAGAGAGTGAGATTCAAAGAACAGCATCACTAACCATCATTTGGATCTGTGTCACCATAAATGCCAATAAACATCAAACACAGAATGCAGGTGCTGATCAAAACCAGCACCAGCTTTCGATCTTCCACCATCTAAATCAACCAATCTCCTCCTTCTTCAGTTCTTCTTCTTCTCCTTCTCTTGCCCCAAAAAAAACAAAACCAAAAATTTCTTCCTACCCAGAAACCAAAATGGGTGAAGAATCAACCCCTTAATCTCAGAATTCGATTTTTCTGAATAAACCTTTTTCCTTTTTTTTTTTTTTAATTATGGGTTCATGATGCTTATATATGTTGTTGTCACCATAGCCGAGTAATAGAAAGCTGTCAAGCATGAATCGCCAGAAGAATCCAAAGCCAAACAAGTTCTTTATTTACTTTATCACATCCCCCTATATCTACTAGATTTATTAATCCAATTTAATAGCATATATGGTTATATTTATTATTCTCCCCTTTTATATATGATATTTAATTTTTCCTTTTTTAGTTCTACTACTTGGTAAGGAGCAAAATATTTACTTCCCACAAAAAAAATAATTTCAAAAATAATCTATATATATATATATATATATTTGTGTGTACATAATCAAGATAATTTTGTAAATCATATCAAAATTAAAATCTATTTGAGATTGAAAGTGATGTCAATTTAAAAAAATTTTACTCCTAATATTTTATATAATTTTTAAGATAATTATAGTACGAATCAAACAAATTTAATGATATAATTTTATATAATTGAATGAAGGTATAAAAGTATTTTATATTTTTTTATAGTTCTGAAATTACATTTATCACAATGAAATTAACCTAAAATCTCATACATACTATTTAAATCTCATTAATCCTAGTGGTTTAAATTATATTGATAATGTACTAAAATTAAATTAATATTATAATATATTTATGTAATTTAATAATTTTATTTATGATTAAAGAGATTAATTTTAATGTATTATTTATATAAATTTTTGTGTCATGTATAAGTTCTATAATTTAATTATTATAATTTTATATATATATATATATATATGAAGATGTTATACAAGTCCACCAGCTAACACCATATTATTTACCTAATTTAATAATTTATTTTTTCATTATGAATACAGTCGTCAATAAGCAACAGAACTGGTATACATGGCTTTTCACGCCAAACGACTAGGCCAAAAGAAAAAGAAATCAATTGCACAAAATCACCGACAAGAAAAATTGGCGCATACGCATTGATGAGTATTTAGTTCATTAGACTTTATTAAAATTTGAGCATGGTAGAACCATAGGTTCAGTTTTTAAACTAATGACACTCTTCTTTTTTTTGTTTTCTTTGTTGGGATGCCTTGGTCCTTTACTGCAAAATAATGAGGGGTCAATAATTTGTGTTGGTTTGGGATGATAATAATGGATACCATGATATACACGTATATTGTTAATTTATATTTTATGTAGTGTGCATTTAATCCAAAAAAAAATTTATGGTGTGCAAATAATAAAATAACGTGTAGCAATGCAAAGTTTTATAGTGCGACACTAAAGTCAGCATTTGCGCGTAATAATGAATTGGCTTCATGCAGTCAACATCAACAGCCACATTGTGATTTGGAGGTTTGTTTCAATGTCAAATTCATATCACTATCAATAGCTGGCTATGCTCTTTAATTTCCCTCTTTTGTGCTCCACTATACTATTGCCCCTTTATGCTTAGATACGACTAAGATATGGTATATTTGTTCGTTGTTCACTTATAAGGATGTTTGTTCTTTTCTGAATTCAAATTTACTGAAGGGCTGCAATAGATTGGTTTATTTTTAAATTTGTGGCTTCTTGGTTATTATCGTGTTTAAAAACTTTATTGCAGCTATTACTCGCTCCAATTATACCATGAGAGGATGCTACATCTCGATATAAAATTGTAAGACAATAAATTTGTGGGTCTTTCATCTATAGATGTACCAGAAAAAAATAGGTATATTTTGTGAGTATTAGCATACAAACTTTTCCAAGCATAAAAGTCACAGTATCTTTCTGGTGAAAAAAAAAGTCATAAAATTTTTCATAATATCATATATTTAATTTAAAATATGTAAGCTTAAACTAATTCTTCTATAAATTTACGATCTTTTTATTTTTTTAATTTTTTGTCTATGTGCTTATTCTTTTTTGCTTGATTTATTTCCTTTGAATTTATTTTTCCAAAAAAGTATTTAAATTGTGAAGATAATTGCATCTGATTTGATATGTAGTGTACAATTGCATCCATCATTTTAACTGAAAACTTTATATTTATTTGGCTATACATTATACACTGCTATTCATGCATTTAAGTATTTTTTTATTTTGGGGAGAATAATGCTACACAATTTGAAAAATATTGATAAAATCTCTTTTATAGAAATAATCATTGGTTGTTAGATAGAATAAAGTGATACAATTCATATATTTATCTACAAACTAAGAATATGTTTATGAGTTGAGATTTTGGAGAAAATATGAGAGGAATGAAAGGTTTATAATGTAAAATTACATTACAAATTCTTCCTTCCCTCTTAAATCCTAACTAAAAAACATACCCTTAAAATCATATCACATCATTCTATTTAAATAAAATTCTGACAAGTTAAAATTTATGTTTGTACAGTATATTTCTTTTCCAAATCACATTGACCTCTTTTATATTTGATGTATTTTTTACACTTTTTTTTTTGAAAAATAAAGTAACTGAAACATGCATGAATTTTTTTAAAAAAAAAAAGAATGGTGAATGTAATTATATATAAAAAAAAATCTCATAAAAAGACTTCAGTGTGAATATACCTGTAAATATGCACACCACCATAAACTGGTTTCGAAATTATCAAGGAACTTTGGGCCCTTTCCTTTAAGTCAAAGCCAATAATGAAAATGGACCAAAAATAAACCAATGAAAAATCATACGCGCGTCACATGAAACATATAGCACAACGATTTGCACCAACTTTAAAAGAGACATCTTCATATAATATAAGAGAATTATTATTTTGACTTACATTTTATGGTATATTCTGTTAATACACTCATATTTATTATTGAATAGGTTATGGAACTCAAATTAAGTGAAATTAATATTTAATTTAATAAAAAATATGAATATATCAACACAATATTTTATAAAATATGAATCAAAATAATATAATTATAACGTTCTAAATTCTCAAATGATCACTCAAAGCAATTCTCTTTCTGGAGAGACACATGATTAATTTGCCTCTGATGTTGACAATATTATCTTGCAAAATCTTTTTGACAAAGCAAACCAAATGATTTGACACAAGATTTTATGCATGTATAATTATTCACATTTTATGGTATTGATTGGCTTATTGATAGGGACAATATAAAGTTGAATAAGATGGAACAAATTAAATATATATTTACATATGCACTATCTCTTAAAGTCACTATAATTAATCTAGTGATAAAAAATTTTAGTAATATGCATAAGATATTAAACTTAAATCTTATTACCTTCAATATAATTTTTAAAATAATAAAAAAATATGGACTCTCTCTTATGTACCTCAATTTCCTTTATGAAACAAAAAGCTTTAGAATAAAAAATAATTTCAATATAATTTCAATGTATAAAAATTTTGTATGAATAAATATTTAATTATATATTATTATATCAAAAAATTATTTCACTTCTCAATTTTCAAATTCATCTTCTAAAGATTTTGAATATTAATACGATCTTATTATAATTTAAAATGAATGTCAATTCAGTCTTAAATATCAACGTCTAACTCAGGGTTTAATTTATTTTGTTCGAGGCAGATGTAAGAGTAAGAGAGGCCAGGGGTATGAGACAAGACACAAGTAGTGACAAGCCTCCACGTATAGGGAGTGGGCATGCCATCAACCACCGCCCTTTCAAAAATCAAAAATCAAAAATCATATCATGTGTATTCTTTTACAGCTATGCATGTGACTCATCTTATCTCATTTCATGCCTTTCACATTGTACCTATATATAATATATATATATATTTTAAATAAAAAAGTTACACGGATGCGCTACTCTAAATCCTTGAAACGTGAAGTAATAAATGGTACAACCCATTTCCAAAAAGCTTTTAAAGATTCAAAATCCTAACTTTGTGGGTAAATTCAACCTACTTAGATTGAGTTAACGCACATTGGGTATACTTATTGTTATGGGGTTCCTCGATCTCAAAGATTGAAGAGCAGCCCGGCACACAGTAAACTCGGTAAGAGGTCAAGAACGTGGAACAAGCATAGAATTTCAACTTCACCTCCCAAACATTTCTAGATCTTCTAGGACATTCTGGAACAGTGCTAACTCAATAAAATTGTTGTCCTTGACAGCCCATTGCCAGATAATCTTACCCTAATACAACCCCAAGGTAAAAATAGGCAAAATGTTTTTTCTAAAAGGTGCACTATCCTATTCCATTTACTCAAAATATAACCTTATTATATCCTTGCTAACTTAAATATCAAAGTCCTTACAGGTTTCCCTCCCAGGTGAAATTGCCTATGTGACCATCATTTGTGAACTTGCCCACATTGAAGATCATCCTCTTAGATAACCCCATGCAACACTTATACATAATATAACCATTCAAAATTATCATATTATATATCTTGTAGAAGGAAGTTGCCATTCTATGCATGTAACATATTGCCATATTGGTAGTTGTGTCCAATTTGCATGAATTGGAACTACGAATTAATAGTAAATAGATGAGCTGGGTTTTGAACTACTTTTCAATTTAATTAGAGTTTGAAATTTTGAATTAGGTAGGGGGAAAAATTAGTGACACCTATACATTCTCAAATAACATTGTCCAACCACTTAATGAATGGAGATCATTTTTTTCAAAATTATGTTCTCTTTCATGTCCTACTAATTACATTTTTTCACATAAAAGATAAGTATTTAATAGTATTTAAATTATAAATTAATTTTTATTCATTTTCTATATGATAAAAAGAGATTGGGGAACATAAAATGAGACACAATTTGAGGATATGCAATTTTCGCCCCTCCTAACACCATGTCTTTGACCCCAAATAATATTCAAAGACTATGGCTTGATGCAGCTCAAAATTTAATTAGTCTAGGTTAACGTCTATTATTTATTTGAGCAGGGTTTTATTATTTCAAAAAGAAAATTGCATATGACTTTTGTTAGGTGGGTTTGGATCAAGTTGAGGGTGGTAGAGTTGGGTCCTTTATGTTTGCTTGGGCATGGGAGTTGAATGGAATCCGGTTCCTTTACAAGTTTGCAGGTTGGGAGATGCAGTCCTGCAATTTTCGGTTAACAATAATAAAATGCTAAAAAATAAAAAGACAAAGCAGTCAAATAAATTGTGAAAGAAGATACAGCACCAAAAGATTTTGTAAAATAAGGAACCCAAAGAAGAAATCAAAAAGTAGAAAAAAAAAAAGAACAGCAAACTAAAAAATAATAATAAATTATATTGACTTCTGACTAAGTCATTTCGAATTAATTTAACTTTTTTATCATATTGATTTTATTCAATAACATGATCTATATTATCTTCAAAGTGTTTATTCAACATATTTATTGAGCACTCAAGGTCTATTTGAAACAAAAAATAAAAAATAAAAACATGTTCCTGAACTCTTTGATGGTTTGAGTTCTCTATAAACTATCCAAAGGGATATGTGATATTCTTCAAAGTTCTAAAATATTTTAATAATTAGAGATATTAGGATTATATTTTTCTTTTTTTTTTTGTCAGAGATATTAACATGAGTTTTTGTTTTTGGTCAAAGACATGAGTTAAATAATTTGA
Source organism: Dalbergia cultrata (assembly GCA_031216105.1). Lineage (NCBI taxonomy): Eukaryota > Viridiplantae > Streptophyta > Magnoliopsida > Fabales > Fabaceae > Dalbergia > Dalbergia cultrata. Next base: position 1,368,309 of record CM062351.1, read on the forward strand.
TTAAAAAGATGGATTGGGTTATTAAAAAGTTAGCCCAAACTAAATTTGGCCCACCTACATCTTGACTATGAATAGGCTCATGGAGTTGGCCTATCAGACCCAGTTTCCAAATTGTAAGAAATGTAAGTTTTTTTTTTTTTTTTAAGCCTACTCAAGTGTTTTTAAAAAATAAATGTTTCTTGACCAAATAAATAAATAAAAAAAATAAATGTTTACCTCTTTAATATGAATAATTTAAAACTTCATAATACAAAAAAATATAAATAAATTTGTTATAAATTAAGAAAATAAGTTAATTTTTTTTAACTTTATTCTCTCACAACTCTCACATGGTGGGCCACCCCAGAAAGATTCATAGGGTGCTCACATTTCATAATTACTCAGGCCTATGAGAGATCATGCACAACCTGGACTTTGTACCCTCTGTTTGTCGATATGGTTAAAATGTCTTTAATTTAATCATTTCACAGGAAAAGATTAAAAGAATGATAACTAATGTTATTTCTATGTTAAAGTAGATATAAAATTTTGGTCTCTTGTATTACTTTTAGATCATAGGTTTTGTGTGTGCGTGTGTGCTTTTTCAAATACTGTCTATTTTTAATGTACAAATAATATTAAAAAAAAGGATAAGGTGAAATTGATAAAAAGTGCATCCCCAAGGTAAAGGGTAATTGGACATACATACACATGCTTGACATGTTCTTTAATTTCTTCTAGGGAACAAATCAATTTCAATTCAATGTAATGGTTCACAGCACATGCTGAGATGTTAGATTGGTAAAGAGAATGAAAGAATCTCATCAATCAAACACCAAAGATTAACAATTAATAATGAAACAATATATTAGAAAGAATATTGAAAATTAAAGTTGAGCCACAACACAGATCAGATAATAATAATGTTCTTCCTCTGTGCAGTGGCCACCATCCTCTACCCCCTGTGCTCTTGTTTAGCCAGCTAATCTTCTCAGACAACAGCCTTAAAGCAATCAACAGCACCTGATTCCATGGTCAAAAATAGAACTTTAGTTTCATTTGATTATTTGAAAAAAAGAATGAAACAACACAAACCGACCAATCAAAACTTCAAATCACTGATAATTGCATGTTCAACTAGTAGCACTATTACATACAGGCTATATATAATTATGGGGAGTGGATCCTCTCCTGTGAAAAATATACATAAGGGAAATGACCCACTTTTAAATTTTTCATATGCACTTTTTATTATTTTTAAATTAAAAGAATTTAAGGTTAAGGAAGAATACATAAGCCTCTCATGTATACTTTAAAAATGAAAGGATCCACTCCCATGCATAATTATGATATTTTTATAGCTAGGTGCTTCGGTGTATTTATCTGAATTATACTTCAATTCCTTGAAAAAAAATGTTTGAATTAAGTTAATCCATTACTTCTTTTTAAAATCTTACACTATATTCTTACTAATTAAGTTTTAAAATGAAATATTAATTATGAGTTGAAATTTGTCATCTAAAGCGTGCTAACAAAAGCAGTGAAACGTAGCTAGATGATATATTTTTATTCATATTTGGAAACCAAATTTAATAAACTTAACTTTGTTAATAATTATTAAATAATGTGTTAAATAAAGTATATTAAAAATTGAATTCTTTACATTAATTTCTTCAAACTCGACCAGTTGGCCACGTGAGTGACACACTGTTTTTTGACCAATGCAGAGAATTGAATTGACTGCGTTGAACATGTTACCATGTGACGCACCTGTGTGAGGAGTGATGTGCGGGCTTGGATAGGATGCCAGCTGGCACAGCAGAGTAATGCCCCGCCACCGTTGGATGGAAGAAGTGAGCAGGAACGCCCATCGTCTCCGTTGGATGATGATACTGATAGTGAGGGTACATCGGCATCAATGTGTTGGCACCCACAATAGCTTGCCTCGGGTACACATGGGACAAGTGGTGCCCACCACTCATGTAGGCCCCACCGTAGTTCAGCTTCTGTACACCAAGCCACACCCGAGCACAAAATATTAGCTAAGCATTTTTCATTAAATAATTAATAAGTGATTAATTTTAATAAATAGCTGTAAAGTATGCTGAATAATCATATATATATATATATATATATATATATATTAAGGTGTAGGAGTATGTTATAAGAATTAAATAGTATGATATTTCATGCCCTTTTTTTTTCACTTTTGATCACTATAAAAAAAAGTTTACTTAATTCTAATTACGTTGGATATCTTAATTCGAGTTAGATCAATTTGTTGTAGAGGTAAAAACTAAACTCTTTTTTCAGTCCACAAAATTGATGAAACTCAAAATCTTTCTTAATGGAAATTATAAGGGTCGAATCAATTTGATCAACAAAGTGCTAGTTAATAATCCATAAACCAAGAATAACTAACTACATAATAGAATTTAACAACTTAACACAGATTCTCTTTCCATGTGGAGTACTAATGTGCAAAGCTGTGTGATGGTCCTAACCCATGTTAGAGGGGTGCAACATGCTAATAATATATATTACCCACATTCTTCGCTAGTCAAATTAATTGGTTTAGTAATGCTTTATGATATCTATATACATGAAAAAAATTTGTCTGACAATGCATGAAGCTGGATCGTTGTATGAATCAGAAAGTATTTTTTTACTATACATTTCTTTTCAGAAGAGAATATTATTAAGATGGTACCGAATAAACCAACTGTACCAGATTAATATTAAGTTACCTGATTATAATTGTAATTGTAGTTTATGTCCGTTGCAATGTACGTCGGCGTGTACCTGAACATAAAGTTAGAAATTAATCTTCTTTTTTTTTTTCAAAATGAGCTGGGTAACTAAACACTAACTAAGGATGGTAACATTATATGGAGAAAAATAATAAGATGTCAAAAGTAGATAGAAAAAAATAAATAACAAGAAAATTAACCACAGAAACATACATACCCATAGAAAGGAAGGGCGTGGTGAAGGTGATGAGGATGGAATGGCGATGCAGGTGTCCCTACCGGATAATACCACTGCACGTGATTAGCTGTTGCTGTGCTTGGTGCGCTGTTCCTCGGTCCTCCACCGTTTGATCCTTCTGCAACGTTATTGCCTCACAATTTTAGACACCCCCATAATATAATGTTGATAAATCACCAAAACTCATTTCGCTTTTAATTTGTTCATTATTTCTTTCAATCTTTTTTTTTTCAAAATCACAATTATCCTTCTGCTACAAGTAATCTTGGATCACTAAAGTGACAAAACTCTCATTTTTCAAGTTTTGGCGCATAGACATAAGTTCAATTTTGATGCATTATGTCATTGCATTGAATCTCTTCATTTGAATGACTTTTTAAATAATTAGGTAAAAGTTAACCATATTTATTAATGCAATTTTCTATGATTAAATGATTGTATAAAAAAATTTTACGTTAAAACTAAATCCTACACATATTTAGGGATCTAACTTGAGACCTCTCATCAAGTTAAAAAAACCATGACTGCTGATCTATATACTCATCTGTTCATTTTATTAATTTAACAATGTAGTAAAATTAATTTCAACATAAAGTGGAAATGTATACATATAATATATAATTATTTTCAGGAAATATATTATTTTAAGGAATTGTTTTTGAAATTTCAAATTGAATATATAGTACAGTATGATAAAATCATCCCAACAAACAGCAACAATTTTAATACGACCAATAATTTTAGGTTAAGAATGATTCGATTAATCATAAGATATAACAATAAAGCTAAAAAGTTAAAATAATAGTGTACCTTTTGGTTGTGGTAGTGGTGGTGTAGTGGCAGAAGGCCTCGGGCGGCGTGCCCCGAGGGAAGCAAGATTGCAGTTTGCTCTGCGTCCGTTGATGATGAGAGCTGCTTGGTCCGCACAGGCCTTCTTCGCTGCCTCTGCCTCCTTGAAAGTCACCTTAATTTCATATTATAAACAAATACACAAATTAAGCATACATCATTACAACAAAAATTACAATATTCATTCATGATTATTTTCATTATTATGGATTGATCACTAGCTTCTTACATGAATGAACAACTGTTTTTTTTTTTTTTCCTTCACTCTCATGACTCAAACTATAGTTTAATTTAGTCTTAAGACTATATATAGCATGGAAGTAAAAATAAATTAAAATTCAATCTACACAATTCAAATCATCATAATTTGAGCTAATAAGAAAATAGCTTATTTTCACCCTGCTAATTAAAAATATTATGGATTGGGAATGAAAATTATTCTCAAATATACGTTCAATATGATTTTGATAAAACATTATTTCATTCACTCACTAGCTAGCTACTGATTATTATATTATATTATATGTACACTTACAAAGCCATAGCCTTTGGATCGGCCAGTGTGCTTGTCGGAGATGATGACAGCTTCAAGGATCTCACCGTACTTCTCAAAGTGCTGTTTGAGTGCCTCCTTCGGAGTCTCCCAGGCTAGCCCTCCAACAAACACCTTTGTCAGAGTCGTGTCCCCAAATTGTCCAACGTTGTTGTTGCTGTTATTGTTGCTGTTCATCATGATCATAGCCGTGATGATATATATCACACTTTAATTTGGGATGTGATATAGATCTTGTTTTTCCGGTGATGACCAAACCTTATGAATGAATCCCTTAATAGCTAAGTTTCTATCTAGCTATCTCTAGCTTTAGATGAGAGTTTAGTTTTGGTGTATGTTGAGTGCACGTTATGTCTAAGAGAAGTTGGGAGAGAGATAAAAGTGTTAATTTTATAGGCAATTTGAGAGTGATGAGCTGGATCGGAGCTTGTAAGAGAAAATGACTTTGTAGACTCAAACTATGTATGATGTAATAAAAGTGTAGGTAGGTAAGTATTATTATAAAGTTTATATCTTGCACTTAATATTAAATTGTAATGTTTAAATAACATCAATCAATCAATTAATCTTAATATATAAAATATAGTCGAAGGTATATAGAAAGATAGTGAAAAAGGGTGGACAGTACAATGGACAGAGAGGCTGCCAGATAGACTTTGATGAAGCATTAGCTCGTCATCAACGTGGTCTCATCTCACACACTATCATTCACATCTCTCTGCAGATCAGTTCTGATCACCATTCGCTGTTTTTGGTATTTTGTCTTTGAATATCACATTTTTAATATTATCAATGTATTAAAACAAGTCTCTAGAAACATAAATACGTAATTTTTTTTTAATAAAATCAATTACAAGTAGAAAATAAGCAAGGTATAAATATAAACATCAAACAATCTACATGTGTATCATTTCCCTCCGTTACCGTGCAGCAGGCAGAGCTGCAATTAATGACACCAGTTTTGGCCCTTATAATAAACATGCAAGCACATACATGAGATTATTAAAAATGTATAATTATGTATGGATGGTACCTGGCAATGACAAGAGCCATGCAGATGTAAACAATTAAAGAAGAAAAATATTATTTGTATTAATAGTGTGAGATATTGTGTTGACTTATATATCACTTACCATTGAATGAGATGTGGACCTTATTTGAATAAGGTTTATATTTCATCAAATGGTATATGAGGTATAAGTCAGCATGGTGTCCCACAGCTCATAAGTCTAAATAACGTAACGCAACTCATTAGAGAATCTAGCGATAGAAGATGACATGAATAATAATGTTGAATGTTCCTTAGCTTCCACGACCTCAGAATTAAGGAAGGCTAGCTAGGTGCATACCAGATCTGAAAGAAATTAATCAAGAAAAATATTATTTATATTTATAGGATGTGGAACATGATACTGACTCACACTTTATTCATCATTAAATAGGATATAGACCCTAAATTGAAGTGTGAGTCAGCATAATATATTTTATACCCTCTGAGTATAAATAATATAACCCAATTTGATGTCATAAATATCATTGAATAATTAAAGGAACTATATATTCAAAAAATATAATATTATTATGCTATCCTGATTCCTAAGAATATAAAGAAGCAGATCATGCGATACGTGACAGACCGTGGCCAGCTACTTTCCACTAGAAATTAACGTGCCATCAGGGAATACAGATGATAAATTGCTTTATATTATGCGCCTCAATTTCACATTTGGTTTGCTAACAAGCACCATTATAGAACAAAACGGCTTGGCAAATGCTGATATCATAAACTCACTTGTCTAATAAGCTCGCTGTTTTGGGTGCGTGCTTGGGCGGCGGCGGCGGTGGCGGCTATGGGGGGAATAATATCATCCCCTTCGAGGACTACCTTGAATACAGATAAATAAAACATGAACACAATTATAATACATTATTTAATGTGAAATATTCTAAAGTCGAAGAAGAATCATTGCACAACCATTGCTAAATGACAATCAGAGCATAACACTAAAAAAATGTTTACAATGCATAAATTTCTCTCTCATACATCCCATGCCCCAATACACCCACACTATCCAAAATAAGTATCTAAACTATATGTCATAATATTCTAAGACAAGTGTGCAGAGAAAGGAAAAAAAAGTCAAATACAAGTTTAAAGTGTTTTCGATTAGTGTGAGTTGAAACAAAGAGCTGAGTTCTGTATATATATATATATATATAGCTTTGGCTTCCCCTCCATTTGCAATCTCAAGACTTGTTCCAAGAAACTTTCCCCTCCCCTTCTATTTCTGGAAGATATAATACTTTTTTCAAGATGTTTAATCAAAACCAACACTCACTCACACAAATGTCACATTTGGGCTTGAAGTGTGAACAACACATGAGCCACCTTCATTTACCATATGCTAATGATACTATGTTATAAAATCACCTTTTCCAAAAGTTTAAGTTATTAAGTTAGGATACATGAATGATTTTATTTCTAATAGCTTAGTTTGGATTCAATCATTTTTATTTTTCTTGTTCAAACACCTTCGCAATCTTTGTGTTATGAGCACATCGAACGTACGAGGCTAAGGAGTTGGGTTTTAGACAAATAACTCTTTGATCATTATTAGTAGTTATTTTATTTTGAATTTGGAATACGAACCAGAGAAGTAAGCCATTTAATTTTAATAAGAAATTGATGAGAAGATTTTTTCCATATTTATACTTGCTACCAAAAAAAAAAGGGGAGCTATTCACAAACGGCATTGTTTGTACATAGTAGATAGCAATAGAGTTATCTAGAACACGCGTCTCAAATCTATGCCTCGTTTATTCAAGATGGTGGGGTGTACTTGTAAGAAATCTGAAACTGATATTAGGGAGCGCACAAGAGGTTTCTAAGTAATAAAATTAGAATGTTTACATGGTTGAAGTCTTTTATTTAATCTTTATAGACAATCTGTTGAATTCTATTCTAGGTTTCCATTTTCCAATGACCTTTTCAATTCCCTTTCAGTTACCTTGTATTTATCTTCTGTAATGCCGTTTTCAATTCTCGCGGAAATTAGAATCCAGGCCGCCTTCATGTTAAAAACCTGGACCTTTGATGGGCTTCTTATTTTGAACTTTGAGCTTCATATGGGTCGTAGATTACAATCTCACAACTTGGGCCTCGTATGAGATGAAATCCCCTCTGCGATGGGCATAACCATCTTTTTAAAAAGTTTAAACCGATGGATAAGAAACACATAAATTATTTTATACCTAATAATAAATGCGCGCTTTATTTGTAGGATTATAGATGTAGCCGGGGGTTCAAAAGTAGCCGTAGTGATCTAACTTGAAATTCTCATTCATCGCTTGTGTGCAGACATGTTTCATGGGTTTTAGACCCCATTCTAACAAAAATATAAATAGATTTGGGTAAATTTTGATGGATTTGTCGATTGAACCCAATGAACACCAAACAAAGCCCAACCTAAAACAACATTTGGCAACTCAAACCAAAAACGAAAACGTTTTGCTACCAAAAAAAAAAGGAAAAGAAAATACACAAATTTATTATTTATTTTTTAAAGGTCTAAAGACTTCGTCCATCAACTTCATGCATGTGGGGAAAGTCTATCCCCACTACCATTCTAGCCACTAATCAATCGGATTCCATAGTCATACCCGGATTAAATCCTCATATTAGTTACACCCCTTTTAATTTATATATATGTATACCTAACAAAATTTAAGTGATTCAAACGCTAAAATAATGGGGCCTAGGCACCTCGCACCCCAATAATTTATCTACTAAGATTTTCCATTCTCATACGGTCATACCTGTTCTACTCAAACCGAGTCTCCATAACATATATACTGTTAGCTAAATATATCAGTCGCAATCTAGGGACCAACCTGTTTAATTTGTAATCCGCATGAAAATGGACTAGAAAATTTTTAATTCACTAACCCGTGGATTTTTTTGTTCCACACTGTTTAACCCACGGGCTAAACAAGCCTAGCCTATGGGTTTGCAGACCAACCCATTAACTCGCATAAGTAAGAGAATGCTACCATTTTAGGGTATTTATTTAAGTTCTTGATATATAGACTTTGGTAAATTGGTTTATTCTACTATTTTTTGTACTTGTATTTGTTATTTGATTTGATTATGTTTGATATTTGATGGTTGATAGTTGTTAATTTATATTATTTTGTAGTTTCACTATTTTTTTATGATTGGAGAAGTTATACATATTTGATTAGTAATATTTTGAATTAATGAAAAGTGTGTGTGTGTGTGTGTGTGTATATATATTTTAGGAGGTAAAATATACTGTATAAATATATAAATATAATATAGTATAGGCTATAAAAAAAACTATAAAAAAAGGAAAAAAAAAGATTGGTCAGCGAACCGGTTAGCTGACCGGCCCATGGAGTGATGGAGCCAAAAAATGTGAACAGAAAAAGTGGGTTACGCGGATTGGTTCATGGACTAGCATGCTTATGCAAAGCAGAAGTAGACCAAGCCAAAACCAAGTCCATTTAAGAAACGGATCGACCCATTTAATTGTGGTCCGTCACGAACGGGGCTAACCTGATCGGGCCGATTTGCATACCCACCTCTAACTGGCAGTGCATGTCATTACAATTTAAAAAAGGAATTTATATATGTAAACATAATATCTACTTTATACACCACTCAATTGGGATTAATTTAATGGATGTAGGTTCATTTATGGGTGAGTTTCACTTGCAACAACGGATTTTCGAAACCTAAGAACATCTTTTGAGAAGGGATTGTATTATTTACCATTTTAGATCCCGGGAATTCAAGGCTTCCTAACCTAATCTTTTATTATTAAAACATAGCTTACACACCGAAAAAATAAAAAAAAGAACGAAAGATGCTAATATGTTTGTATTATATAGGAACTTCCCTTGCTACACAAATGCTTGTACAGTAAGTACGATTGTGAAAATGGAATCATATCTTCTAGATCAGGATCACATTTTCCATCTGCAATATAATTGACCAAGCTCAAAATTAATGTATAATTAGAAGGAAAGATAATATTGATGCTAGCGCCAAATCAGAAATATATTCTTGAAGAAAGTTTGCCTCTTTAAAAGATCTTACTCAAGATTATGCTTAGTATCAACACTTCTGGGATGTCATGGAAAGCTGGAAGCCAGTCATCTAACTTCCACCAAAACTGAAGAATCTAATTTGACTATAGTTATCAATGAGTCTACAACTAGCTAGCATCTACTTATTCGGATATGCATATCCTACCCCACCAATCTCTATCTCACACACATAAGATTCTTTAATTTAAACCACCAATAATCAAAGTTCAGTCACTCATATTATAAGAGTCCCACGTTGCTGAGGTAAAACCGGGATAACGTTTATAAGAATTTAGGCAATTCTCTCTTATGAGCTAGCTTTTAAGAATAAATTAAGATATACTCAATTTTAAAATGATATCATAGTCTTTTCTATAGTTATTATTGGGTCATTTATAGATGTTCAGTTCTGTAAGTTAGGCCCATTCAATTTTAAAATATATGATATATAGTTCAAACAAAATTAATTGATTCATTATTATATCATAAAACTCTCTTGTATGTTTTTTTATTTATTTATAAGTCATAATAAATTTAAGTTTGTTTAAAGAAATTAAGTGTCAAACTTACTACTTCAACCAGCAAAGTGTTAGTTACGCACATTGACACATGGAATAAGATGCAAGATTTGTACCCTAGATGACATTTTGGCTTAGCTAAATAGATGAAAAATGGGTTATCGTCAATCCATCTCACAAGGGGACAAGATTAGACCAACTATGTAAAGAAGGGAAAGTAGATCCAAACATATGTATATTCTATCCAACATAATCAAGTTTCATTGAAGGCAATGAGTTAAAAAGTTGAGATACTAAATCTTTGGGATAAGACTAATTTCCTAGCTGTTTGGTTGCTAATTATATATTAAGCTCAGAATGTGTCCATAGCATTAACAAACTGCATGTTATCATATCATAATAATATATAAATAAAATTTCTCAGTAATTACAGCTGGCCACATTTGGCTTAATAATTTGAAGTGAGAAAAAAAGAACCGTGTTGTTGGGAACTTGGTAACGTGAGTGTAGGTAGAATCCAACAAAACCTCCAATCCACCTCAGATTTGAGGTAAGCTTGCCGGGTCCATGTTCCCATGGCATAACACACTTCACTCCATGCTTTTGTCTGGACTCATAGCAGTGTCCCCTCTTTTCATGCTCACCTTTGCCACTTTTCTAATTAACCTCCCTCCTTTTTTGCACAGCACCCCCGGTTTTAATTGAGCTACATTGATATTTGGTAACACAAGCAATTAATAACTCATTATTCTTATGAAAAATTCCCAAGAGATTCAAAGTTGTTGTCAGAATTTGTTTGTAATCATGATTTCATAAACTTACTAAACTTCAGATAAGTAATTGAGTCATACAAAAATAATCTAGTACTAAATAATAAATAAGTCAGATAAAGTTTGATTTCATAGCAGTTAAGAATTTTTCTAGTATTAAATCCACTAAAAAGATTTTACTTCTATCATTAATTATACCGTAACACATAATAAATGTGTTCACTTATTTATATATATTTTTTAAATAAAAATTTAGGACAAGAGGATGGTGTTCTATCTAAGATAGAAAAACTTTAAAACTCAGAATATTTATAGAAAATTTATATTTACATTTACATTGCTTAAAAAAAAAAATTCAAACCTGTGACCAATTAGATAAAAAAATTTATTTTGCTCCCCTTGGCCGATCACTTGAGACTTGAGATTAAAACAATGTCTAAAGTTATAAAAATACCACTTCTTATTTTATATTGCACTAGGATAAAAAATGTTGAAGACCCACGTTCAATTCCACCCTCAGTTCATTGAAAGTTTAAACCTCTTAAGGCTGCAAATCCCTCAATTTTCGAGCTTGCCCACGTGTTCACCTCCTTTTTTACTCCACTCAGTCAACCTTTGCGTGTGTAACCTTTGCATATATAAGCACATTGCAACCTTTGCCCACGTACTTCCTCAAGCTTTGTAGCAATCTCTTTTTGAGGGTTTTAGTTAACCCTTTGAAAAACAAAAGCTCCTGCTACTATTATAACATTATACCTTAGTATTTAGAAGCCATGGCTGAGCTCAAAAGCTACAAGGAAGGAAGTAAGGTCCCTTCAAAGAGAAAGGGGCATGGTATTAGCAGCAAGTGTGCTTCTTTGGTTAAGGAGCAACGTGCTCGTCTCTACATCCTTCGCAGATGTGCCACCATGCTTCTCTGTTGGTATATTCAAGGAGATGACTGAAAAAAACTCTCAAACCCCATCTTCATTTCACCCTTCTTTTGGTTCTCTTATCCATCAACTCGAGTAATGTTATTTGTATTTTCAGAATAAATATCAATCATAGACACCATGAAAAGAGAAAAAAATAAATGAAGCTAATGCTATTTGTTTTTCTCTTTTATAGTGTCTAGTTCTGATATTTACTTTTGATATACAAATAATATTAATCGTAGCTATATGATATATGATATATATCTCTCCTAAAGTTTACCCTCTGTTCCACTTAGAATATCTTCCAAAACGGTGATATCATCTTTTAATTTTAGCAATGCTCCTTCCTGTGTATAGGCAGCAAGTCCAGTTGGGTTCTATGGGCTTCACTTAGGCTTTGTCATTGAGTCTACTTTAGTCCTTCCCTATTTTTATTCTTTTTTGACCCATTTGGGAGAAACCAAATGGGTTTCTATGGGGACAGGTGAGTTTTGTGGACACCCTTTCAGGCCTCAGTGATGCTTTTTCCACAATTTGGTCAGGCATGAACACTATATGGAGCTGGCAATGAAACTACTTAACTGATACTTTCTTCAGCTGTTGCTAGAATAATTGGAATATGTATTATAGTCCTTCACAAGGACACTACTTTTCTGCCTACATAAAACCCATTTTCCTTGTATTACATGTATTGCTCTTTACTTTGATCAGAACTGACATTATAAATTAAGAACTATATCATTTGGTCCATATGTTACAACCTTGTATAATACAGAAGGGAAACTTAAATATTGTATGTTAATGTTATGGCAGAAATGTTGAAAAATCATAAATTATTATTCAAAAAGTTGCTTCGTCATTAGAAATATTCTGATAGAGTAAGGTTATGTGCAAACTTTTTTTTTTTTAGTTTAAACCACTAATATCCAAAGTTTGTTGCACTCTAATTGGTCTTACTCAAATCAGGTCGACCCACCATAGAAGTAAGGCTCTCCCAATACTAATTTTTCAATCCATAATACACGAACCTGAAACTTAAAGGGAATTAGTGTTAAATCACTTAAACTAACTAATCATTGGTTGTACAAGCTTAATTACTAACATATCTTTGATGGGGTCTCACAAGACTTCAGCAGTACATATTGAAAGTTTTGAATAAAATGAGAATTTGTTCCCAAGATGATCCTGAGATGAAGGTGGTGTTGATTTGACAACAACAACTGCCGGGATCATGGAATGTTTGACCAAGGATTTGATTCGACAACACAAACATATTGGCCATAGCTAAGTCCAAACCTCCACTAATATTGCTTGGCATTGCACAGGCAAGCATATATCTTGGTCCATGTAAGCTTGTCATCACAAGTTCACTACACAAGATCTTCTCTGACCCGACAGCCCAATCAAGCATGAGTTAGTGGCTGCTTCCAAAATAAGTCTTGCCAGGTCATTTTCAATTAGACCAACAAAAAAAGAAAAAGGATGTCATTTCAATCGTGAAAATGAGACACATCATACCCTTATAAGAAGGCCATATGAGTATTTTATTGGTAGTAGACCAAATAACATTTTAGTCTCACTTTAATATTTTTTTGGTAATAGACCATATGAGTATTTTATTGAGATGTTGGTGAAGATAAAGTCTGCCACTATCATGGTGAAGATAAAGTCTCTGCCACTATCATCAGTCCTTTAATTCATAATTGCAGAACTTGGTTAAATCTTTTTCATAAAGCTTACTTATATCTCTAGATCAGGGAGAGATTTTAATCCATGGGTTTAATTCAATGTAAGCAACCTATTGGGAAAGGGCTATAGACATGATTTATAATAAATTATAATGGCATCATTTGATGCATAGAGCATATTTCACATATGAAAGAGACTTCACTTAATAAGAAAAGACATGTTACCGTTGTCGTTTGTAAGCAATTTGATGGGATTGTAGGATATAACATGAAGACGACATCTAATACATATTCTAGTCATATGGGATTTGTTAAGACAGAAGGTAAAGAGAAAAAAGTTGTCCCATTTCATTGAGTGAACATCAACATGCCACAAACCTCGTTGTTATTACCCTTATATAATACACATTCTAGTCAGATATTGTACAATATAATACTTGTAACTCTTATTTATCTATCTATCCATATTGTTTATGACGGATAGCTATACAGGTGAAGTCATTTTATGATACAGGCCACCCTGATATTGAAGCCAACAAAACTTCAAGGAAAACTCTATAAATTCTACGAATTACACGAACAATTCTATTCACAAAGCCATCAACTATAGATGTTCCATGTGATCATGGCCTTCTCATTAACAATATAAAGATATGCTTGAAGCTACCTATTACGCATACAAAAGCATCCTGTTGATAGCATTTACTTACTTGGAACTATGTAACTGATCTACAAATCTTTAAAAGAAAAAAATCTGAATGACTCTCTTCAATAAGAATTTCGTCCTCATTTGTCAATCCAATCCTTGAATAGCAGCATCATGTAAAGAGGAACATTCACCACTGCAATGATAATCAGCATCCGGATCGTGCGTAACAATCTTTGGATTACAAATTTTGTCTTTGATTTGCCTGTTCTGGGAGGTATTCTCGTTTGAGGATCAACTCCAATGCCCGAAGTCATATCCACATTGACAGAAAGATCTGATTCCTGAGCAGTATTTTTTCTAGCAGTTGGCCTCATCACAGCGTTACCCCTGACAGCAGAAAACAAGGCATAAGGAGTGTGCTAAATTTATTTCTACAATGGGTAATACAGTTTAGAGATTCTCAGGGTATTTTTGGTTTCAGAAAATACTTTATTTTTATTTTCTTTTTCAATATTAATTAAACAAAAATACTATCTTGTTTTCATGTTATTTCCTACCTTTTAGGATTTTGTAAAGGAAACATTGAAAACAACAATTTTTTTTTCTCACCATTCCTTGTACAAGATTTTGAAAAAAAGGAAACAAGATGAAATCAGGGTGATATGTTTGTAATAAATCTTAAAAATAGAAAAATAAAAACATAAAACTCACTTTATTTTCATGGCATTCCCTATTTTTAGGATTTTATAAAGGAAACATCGAAAACAACATTTTTGGTTTTCACTGTTCTTTTTACAAAATATTGAAAATAGGAAACGGAAAAAAAAAATGAGGTGGCAGTTTTGCAATTAATATTGAAACAGAAAATAAAAATAGAAAATGTTTTTTTTTCCCCCTTAAACCAAACAGATCCTTAATTGCTATATGTCATGGCAAACCAAGAGATAACACTTCTATAGGATTGAACTGCCAAATATATTTTCCATACGTATATATGCATGGCAATAAGATATGCAAATCAAAGTTTACCTTTCCCCTAAGCTCTGTTCATTTGAATTTACAATAGGTGCATTCCGGGGTTTCTTTACAAGATGCATTGTTCCTCCTACATCCCACACCATCTCATATTCATAGTTAGCATCCTCATCTTTCTCTTTTGTATCGCTTCTAGATAGGATGCTTGCTAGTAGTTCTTTACAATAGCCCAGTAGGCTCCAACACTGACCCCAAAAACTTGCGTTGCTTGTTGGCCAAAGTAGGAGGGCAAGAAGGGTCAGAAAAAACAGCACAGCATACCTGACAAGAACAGCAAAATTGAATTCAGTAAAAACTGTTGAGTCAAAAAACGTGGGAAAAATCATATTATCATCATTATCAGCATTTAAAGTTACCATATGTAGATGTGTGTTTGCATTGGAAGGTAACATAGTCGAGTCATCAAAGCCTCTTCAGGAATGGAAGCATTTGGAAGAGTTGAGTTACTAACTGATAACAGCATGAAAGAAGGATACAAGTTTCCTTGTTGCCAACTTATAGTACCTAGAGTGTGCTGCACATCACTGTCAGTTTGCGTGTCCAAGCACTAAACGTGACTGTCCAATGTGAAGATCAGGTTCTTACCTCTTTCACCAGCCCAAATTTAGCTTTATGAGTGATGCTGCACTGATCGTGATCATGGCCGGACAAAATAAGGTTCTGCCAAAACCAGAACTGTTAACTCAGAAAGTTGTTTACCCTCATAATTGTCTCTACACAAATTGTTAGCAAATTCATCATAGATTACATTTTTTCCCCCACATTTATGTCAGATGGAATAGTCATGCACATGAAACCAATGAAAAGATAAGTGACTCACAGGTTTAATTGTATCCAGTAAGTACTCTGATGAATCCCTGGTAACATAATTCTGATACCTGTATGAACCAAAAGTCAAGCCAAACCTTGGTATCTACAAACCACTTTTACATAGTTAATGCTAATTTCATGCTTCTCAGATGGTTTCAAAGATAAATAACTTACTTAATATCATTAGTATTACCATATACAGCGCGAGATATCCTCTGAAATTTAAAGAAAGATAGATTCATAAGTAGTTTTGAGAATGGCAGGTGAGAAAACATTCAGATATAATCCACTACATCACACTTTTGTGATAGTCAATGCATACAACATGTGATATGCTTATAGAGATACGCTTCAAGGAAAAGGAAACTTTACCTGATTGATAATTGGGGAACTACGATCAGGACCACAGAAAGTATTATCTTGTCGATATAAAGGAATATGTGTCAATAAGACTCTTGGATGAACGACATTACCTATTAAAGTATGAAAGAAATGTGGATTACAATGTGACATGTGATCCAACATAACAATGAATTATATGTATAGGCCAGTTTATACCGACAGAGATATTCTTCACAAAATCCCAAGTATAGGAAGTCAGAGGCTTTTGTTGATCTCCTGCAGGAAAGATAATGAGTTCAGTGATTTCAGCATTTTATATGTTCTCCATGCAGGAACTTAAATGGCATATGATTGAGGTTTACAATATTTCAGTAATATCATTTATGTTTGTTATCTAGATAGTTAGTGCTTGCGTAGGAAATTATTGTTTGTAAAAGGACGGAAGGAAAAAAGAATCTGTAATGAAAGCCATATCAAATGGAGAAACAATCATTGTTAAAGGTGTAACAAAGGAGGGAATAAGTTCGATATGGAACATAGAAGTTTTGATGAGTCAGCGAACTGATACAAGAGCACTCATTGAGAGAGAGAGAGAGAGAGAGGAAGAAGAAGAAGAAAGGGATGATCAAATGATAAAACTTGAATACACCAGACAACTTAAATCAGCAGCAAATAGTACACTGAAATGGTATACAAGTGTGATAATTAGGAACCACAAAATGGTATACAAGTGCGATAATTAGGAACCACAAAATAATACTAACAATTACCACAATGCTACTTAAGAAACGTGACAGCTCAAACATATAAAGCAAAACCCAGTTTACCATCAAGAGTTTGTGCATCAACAGCAATAAAATCCACTTTTCCAACTTCAAATTTGTAGTTCCTGACCCCAAATGTTTCCTCATAGCGCCGGATAACCTATGTTCACACAATGATAAAAATGTCAAGAGCCAACAAGAAACCAATGGAGAGTACACAGTTCACAGAATAAGTAAAAACAAAAAATATATTCCTCATGTTCAATAAGTTAGGTTGTGAATTTTTTATATCGGTAAATACCATCAAAAGGTCCAAATTATAAAGTCAACAAACCTTAGGCCAAATAAATTTAATTTATCATCCCTATGTTCTTGATTATATTCATGAGTCAAATGTAACTGTGACTGCATTCTCAGTCATCTGTTTGGCATTTGACTCCCTCATAGCTATATATCATCCATGTCAATGCAAGCCATCTCTAAGTTTCATGCATTTTGGGTACCAAAAGTAGAGCAATAATGTGTTGATTTTAAATACCTCTGGCTTGGCAGAATGAAGACTTCCATAGCCAATATCATGGTTTCCAGGAATGTAGTAAACCTGCATGTCTGTGTATTTTCCTTGTGCATTCAAACCAAAGATATGTCTAAAGCGACTGAAAGATTCCTGCCATCTGTCCACCCAAAAGATTGAAAAAGAATTTCATAATGCTGAAGATAAAGCAACCTAAGCTTTATTTTCTACTTACTTCCAAAATATGGAAATCTAAGTTAAATATATAAATTAGTGATAAAATAACCAAATGAAAAATAGATTTTTGAAGAAAAAGGTCAACATTTAATATTAAGCACTGGCCAAGTTGCCAAAATATCTGGTATTATGAAACACTATATTTGTGTGTGTGTGTGTGTGTGATGGTTAAATCATAGTTTGAGCATAATGCTCAATTCTTCAACCAGATACGGATGCCTATAAAATTTTAGTTGAATTATTTGCAGGGCTTGTAGGATGATTTTCTTAGTGGGACATCTATGTAAAAATGCAGAGGAGCTAGAAATAGACTTTTTTTTCAGTCTTCATCTCCAAAGAAAAAAAAAGCCTTCTTTTGAACCAAATAAAATAAAGAAGAAAAATAGACATCCAAACCATAAAAACTCACTAGCTCTTTGGTTATGTTGTTTTCTCATATGAGAGGTTTATATTCCAAGGTGAAAAATTGATATTAAAAGATGACAACAAAATTTACTACAAACTTGTAAAAAGCCAAAACCACATGTGGAAACATTAACTTTCAGGACTTACTCTTCATCTGATAAATAAGGACCTCCATCAAAGTAATCACCTAAAAACAATACAACATCAGGTTTGAAAGGCATGATAGATGCAAAGAATGATCTTCGCATGTTTAAGTCAGTGTAGAATTCTGCAAGCTCCAGAGCAAGTGATTTTGGAGGAAGATGGAGAGAAGTTTTATCCATCAGCTGTTATGCAAATTAGAGGGGTAAAAAAATCACATGATAAGAGAGATGCACATCGACATAAAGATGCATTAACAAATGTGCATAAACAAGCATACACAAAATGCAATGCGAGTATATTCTTTCATGAAAAAATCTATATGCACCCCATAACCATAGGAGAAGAAAAGTTCACACCTGTGGATCTGCAATAACAACAACTTTAACATAATCAGCCTGATAACTGCCACTGCCTGTCTGAACCTGCAAGTCAAAATTCAAAAAGTCAGGTTGGTTTAGTAATTCATTTCACTATGTTTACAACATGAAGCTTTAATGTACACACATTTTTAAATGTGTTGTAAAAGAAACAACTATTGCTAGCTTAGGGTCACTATTTCAGCTACAAACACCAGGAATCATCCATCTATTCAATGTTCCATAAAACCCCATGAATAATTCCCAACAATTATTTCTTTTTCAAAAAAAAAAAAAACTATAGATCCAGCACACTTCCTTCCACTTTCCTTAGAATTACTCCATGTGAGATCTAACATTTCAAATTTCAAAAATCCCAGCTATCACAGCACCGCAAATTTTCACAATTTACAAAACCCCATAATTAATTTTTTTCAGCTATAGCTTCATTGTTCATCAACTACAACCAACAAAATAATAATAATAATAAAATTTCTATTTTTGGCCGTGAATTGAGCACAATCATCAAAATTGGGTGTGACCCAAAATTGAAGTAAGTCAAAAGTTAAAAACTTCATGGTTATATCAACTACACCCTAAAGGCCCAAAACAAAGCAAAATAAGAAAACTCTGGTTTTGGCTGTGAACTGAGAGAACAGTGTTGAAAATTGTCTGACCCAAAATTGAGGAGAGTTGAAAGTTAAGAACTTTATGGTTACCTTTGAAGAAGAAGAAGAAGAGGGGTTGGTGGTGCGGTGAGGATGGGGCCAAGAACAAGTGAAGAGTGATGGAACCCAATAAGCAAACATCTCGCCATAGAGAAGTGTGAGTGCCCAAATGAGGCACAGCAACACAGTCAACTCTTTCTGCTTCATCACTGAACACTGAAGTGATGATCTTTGCTGATGATTCTCACAGTCACAGTAACGGAGAATGAATCAATGAGGTCTTTCCTCCGGCACTTCCCTCAGCTCTGTCTTTTTGGGCAAAAAATAAAAAAGTAAAAATTGGTCAATTAAAAGTCAATTAAGTTGAGTTTAATTTCGTTGTCTTTTTTATTTTATATATATACATTGTTATTCAATTAAATCATATAATTTGTATGACCTTTTAAATTATAAGTTTAAGTATTAATTAATTTTATTAATATGATAATGCATAATTAAATGATAGTGTAAAAAAATTATATTATTACTATATAGAAATTAAACTCTCAACTTAATTTACCAAGAAAACCAATTAACTTAATTTTTTTAAAAATACTATAAGGCAATAAAGTTTTCCATGAATTAATTTTCAAAATAATACGATAAAAATTCTATAGATAAGTTTTATATATAATTTTATATATAAAATTTATTCTTGTAATTTTTACAGTTATTTTATTCCCAACCAAATAGTCTTTAAATAAATAAGAGATTTTGTTTCATTTGATAACTATCATAACTTTTAATAGAGATTATAATAATGTTTTGTTCTTATTTGGTATTCTAGTTAACCAAAAACAAAATTCTTAAATATTTGAGGACTTTTTCTTAGGCATTATTAGTTTATGACTCTTTTTTTTTTATACATACTTAAAAAGTCTCTAGGGGAGCTAATAAGGAAAAGGAGGGGAAGAATAAAGAATTATATTATTTATACTCATAAAATATAGGACACCATGTCAACTCATATCTGATTCACCATTAGATGAGACTTGGATCTCATTTAAATAGGGTCCACAGACCATCCAATTATGAATGGAGTGTAAGTCGATGCAGGGTTTCACATTCTATGAGTATAATTAATATTTCTCAATAATAAACAGAGACATACCCAAACTAAATCAACCCCCTAGTGAAAAATGACCGAGGCATCAGTTTAGGCACACCCTTTTGGCCTCTTGCTGCTTATTATGACCCATCTTTAATTCATTGATAAACAATTATTTGATTTAAATTTTCATTAAAATAATCACTTTAATGCCTTTCCATTTATGAATGTCTCTTTTGAAAGCAAATATCTAAAACAACTCATTTTCAAATATAATTCTGGGATTATGCCACATTGCCACCTTTGATCGCATTTAGCTTATTTTCAAGATAAAAAATGTGTATACTGAGGGGACTTGACAACTTGTATGCAATATTGTTGGGTTACTTAGCTTTTCTTATTTATTTCTGCCAGCAATGTGTGTTCAAATATTATCACAGAGAAAAAAGAAAAACTATTTCCAAGAAAATATTGCATAGTGTTAATGCCAAGGTGTCCAATTGTGTTAAGAATTACTAGTGTTAATTTGGATTTCTAGCACATGAAATGTTCCAAAATCTGAGTATCAGCTTATCCGTACTTATCAGAGAAAATCTTTCTTGCTTGTCCTGTTGAAAGCAAGTATCTAAGCCACTATGGTATATGCTATTTTCCTATGCCTCTTTCTTTGATTTGATTTCATGCACTTTGAGGGGCATAATGTTTGTTTATTCTTTTTTCCTCCATTTTGATTCTGCGTTTGGTGAAGGTTGTTAATTTCAAATTCCATGCCAAGGCCATTATGTCGTCACTGCCCCACCACTGAAAATGAAACTCACGTTTGATGGGCAGGAAGGACTTTCTAGTCTCTACCCAAAACAACCAAAAAGATGGGTATATGAGTCAAAGAAGTAATCATGAGCAAGTTCCATTGATGCAACATACATCTCCAATAAGCTTCCAACATGTTTCTCTGTTGAATATGTATCACATCCTTCTAAAAGATATATCCAAAAAAAGGAAATAAAAAAATGTTGGTTGTGCTTCCATTTAGTCATTCATCTCTTAGTGGTTTTGGTGCACTTATGTTTTGTTTTTTGGCCTCAGATTTTGTGCGTTTCTGGATACATATAAAAACTTCAGATTAACTATGGTAGCTTCTAATGAACATCGGTTGGGGTTAAGTTTCGGGAGTGAATCCTCCCATGTGAAATTTTATCATTGATTAGATTATGTTGGGTGTGAAAATTCACACATGATCAAGTCATGTGAATGGGATCGATTTGCATCAGTTGTAGAAAGCATGCAATCTTCACTGTGCAAATCCTCAATTCAGCATGGTGTCATTTTGAAATCTCATATTGTCAAATCAAGAAGTTCACTGGGATATGAAGATTGTCATGTGTATTTCCTCTTCTGGTAGAGCATGGATTGGTTGCTTCAACACAATGAAGTCTCTTTTCTGATATCAGTCTGAAAGACAAAATGGACATGGACAGTTTATAACTAAAAGAACATGAAAAAGACCTGGTCCTAGTGTCACTAGATTGCACACGGGAAATAAGTAACTCTTTCAAAGCACACAAAAGCCTTCTCCTATTGTGCAGGAGATGTGCAGAAATGTTAGGGTAGAGCATGGAAAGGGTCACAACAGTTAACATTCAGTTCAATTGCTCTTGATTTATGTTATGTCTAACAATATAATTTGTCAGAAAAAGGAAGAAAATTCAAATGCATGGTTGCTGGATGGCGTGAGGTATGAAAATAAATTTGGCATGGTTTTCTCTTATGAACTAAAACATGCATTTTCCAAGACAAAAGGGCCTGGTATTTTAATAATAGGAATGGTAATAATTAAAACCAGTTAGTTGTAACACTGCAATATCAAGATCGTGAAGCTAAACAAGAATTGATATAACAAAGGCTTTCGGAGTCTAGGATGCTGTCTTCATCATCAGAAAGATTTATTAGAAGCTGTTGTCATGTGAAGAATTAGTTTCTGCATAAGCAATGACATTTGGTCCTAGAATAGCAAGTTATTCACTTTAAAATTGATGATCACGTAAGTTACAAAATCTTGCTAGCAACAATATTCTGACAGGAAGAGTCAACATTTACAGTGGTAAAAATGATAATCTGTACTTGGTAGAAAAAAACAAAAAAACAAAAATTCTTTTCACAAGTGTACATATCTACTGTCAAGATTTGTTGAAGGAGAAACTTTTCTCTCTGGTCTTTAATTCCTGTGTTGGCTAGCTGATCCTACATTCTTCAGACACTCAACAACTTCTCTGATGCTTGGTCGCTTGAAAGGATTGTGGTTGACACACATACAGGCCACATCAAGTACCTGTAACATCTCTCCTTCATAGCCTTTTCCTCTCAAGATAGGGTCAAAGACTTGATCATGTTTTCCTTCACTCCTCATTTGTTGAACCCAGGCAACCAACTCCCTTGACATCTTTGGCTTGCACACATCAACAGGCCTTCTCCCAGTTAGCAACTCAAGCATGACAACGCCAAAGCTGTACACATCTCCTCTAAGAGTAGCTACCCATGCTTGTCCATACTCAGGGGGAATGTATCCTAATGTACCTACAAGTTCAGTTGTGACATGAGTATGATAAGGAAGAATCAACCTTGACAACCCAAAATCAGCAACATGTGCCTCAAACTTCTCATCAAGGAGTATATTGCTTGATTTTATATCGCGATGCACAATGTGTGGCTCGCATATCTGATGCAAGTAAGCCAAACCACAGCTTGCACCTATTGCAATCTTCAAACGAGTCGGCCAATCGAGTTGAGATGCACCATCAGCCTTCTCATGCAACCAGTAATCCAGGCTTCCATTCTCCATGTAATTGTATATCAGAAGCCTAAATCCATCATGCACACAGTAGCCTTGCAGTGCCACCAGATTCTCATGTTGTGCTGTTGACAAAGCCTCTACCTCTGCCTTAAATTCCCTCTCCATAAGACCCAAATCTCCTGAAAGCTTCTTGATGGCTAGTGTAGTTCCATTTGGTAATGTTGCCTTGTAAACCAAACCAAAACCCCCACATCCTATTATGTTTGCCTGGCTGAAATTCTCAGTGGCTTTCAATATCTCAAGTATGGTAAGATCCTTGGTGTCATTAGTTTTGTTGGGGAACAATACCACTAGGCTAGCCTCCTTGTCAACCTCAGGATGAACACCACTGTTGGAGTAAGGAGAAATAGATCCCATTTCAATCTTGTCATGGTCTTCTCCTGGATTGATCCTCCTCTTGGAGAGTATCCACAGTGTTAACACTGCTGTGATGGAACCAGTTCCAAAACATACTGCAACGATAAGTCCTATTATTACCTTTTTATTTGTGCCGTGACTAACTGCAGTACTATTAGTATTTTGTTGAGTAGGACAAGATCTCTGAATAACTGCACCACACAACTGTGGATTTCCATCAAAGCTAGAGGGGGAGAAAGTATCAAACTGACCACCAGTTGGTATCTGTCCTTGAAGATTGTTGTATGCTACACTGAAAAAAGACAAGAAATGCAATCTCATGAGTGAGTCAGGAATTTCGCCAGACAATCGGTTTCCGGAGAGGTCTAGTTTCTCTAAGTTAATCAAGCTTGAAATCTGAACTGGTATACTGCCAGAGAAGTTGTTGTTTTTCAGCTCCAGCTGATGAAGGACCATCAGTTGGCCAATCTGTATGGGGATACTGCCACTGAGCCTATTGTTTCCCAGATATATTGCTGGTGGTAGGTTGGAGAGCTGGTTATACTGCATCTGAGAAACATTGTTCGCATTAGCAAACACAGGTAACTCCAAGTAAGTCCTTTCCACTTTGTCATTTGCCTGTTGTGATGTTAGTGCTGGGAGTCTCGTGAGCTCAATGGGAAATATTCCTGTGAGAAGGTTGAAAGACAAATCCATGTAGAAAAGCTGAGGAAGTGTACCCAACCAAGGAGGAATTGAACCACTAACTTGATTATACGACAGGTCCAAGACCTCTAGCTTTGTCAGATTCACAAACCATCCTGGAATTTGACCTGTGAAATTACAACCCCCCAATCCTAAAACTTGGAGACTTTGGAATCCACCAGTTTCCACTATGTTGATATCATCTGGTATCACTTCATTGAAAAAGTTTGCTGAGAGCATAAGGGTACTAAGCTTCTTTAGCCCTGTGAGTATTCTAAGAGCCCCAGTTACATTCCTCAGCATGTTGGTGGAAATTGATAGGAAAGACAGTGATTGAAGGCCAAGTATCTCAGATGAAATCTGTCCCTCAAGCTTATTTGATGCTAGCCTTACTGCTGCAAGTGACTTGCATGCATAGAGAGTTGGTGGCAAGATACCAGTGAAATTATTGTTGCCAAGGTCAAGTGTAGTGAGCCTAAGGAACCCTGAGAAATTGAATGCTGAGAGACTCCCCTCCAAGGTGTTCACCCTTAAATTCAACACAACAAGATTGACACAGTTCATCAAAGATGGTGGCAGGGCACCAGTCAAGTTGTTGACATGAAGGAGCAGGCTTTCCAATTTGGAGAGTTTACCAATATCTTTTGGAATGTTGCCTGTTAAATGGTTGGAGTATAGCTCCAAAACTGTGAGGTTGGTGAGGCCAACAATGCCATCACCAATTATTCCAGTGAGTTTATTCCTTGGCAATGAGATTTCCATGAGAGAAACAGCATCAAAAACATCAGCTGGGATAGTCCCAGCTAGAAAATTGAAACCTGCTCTAAATTTCTTCAGCTTGGAACAAGCTCCTAGTCCAGGCTCAATGGCACCATCAAAATCATTGTTGGAAAAATCCAGGAATCTGAGAGAGGATGAGTTATGGTCATTGATACAAAATAGAGAAGTTGGAATTTGACCTGTGAAGCTGTTGTTACTAACATTGAAAGATACCAAGCTCCCTCCTTCTGCTAGGTGCTGAATTAGAGAAGGTGGCAGTGTTCCATTGAATAAATTACTAGACAAATCCAGAACCTGGATCATAACACTATTACTAGTGTTGCTACTTTTACCATCACCAGCAAAAAGTGGCAACTCCCCAGAAAGCCTGTTGTAGCTCAAATCAAGAACCAGGAGGTGATCAAGCAGTGAGATAAACAGGTCTTGAAGATTACCAGATAACTGATTCTGTGATAGATTAAGGTGAGACAGAGCAGTGAGGCCTGTGAGAGATGGTGAAATTCGGCCAAAGAGACCTCTAGATGGTAGCAAAAGCTGTTTGACTTGGAGATTCGCATCACAAGCGATTCCTTCCCAACTGCAGCAATCAGAAGAATTAGGCCAATTGAGAGGAGGGTAGGAGGAAGAGGTGGATATGCTACCATAGAAGGCCAAGAGGGAGTCCCTATCATTTTGGCTGCAAGATGAGACTTCAACAATGAACAACAAGGACAGAAGCAAAGGCACTACTATGACAGATACCATCAACTTATTGGAAGAAACGATGTAACTATGATGACTAGAATATCCAAATGAAGATGAGGGTGGTGGTGGTGATGGTGTTGATGTTGATCTTGTTCTTGTTGGATTCTTTTGTTTGGGACAGGAAAAACTTCCCTGCAGTGTCATCACAACAACAACAACAACAACAGTAGACACCAAGAACTGGTAGTAAAAGAAAAAGATGGACTATATGGTACAATGGCCTTTGTGGTGATGAATATCCTTGTTGTTCATGAAAGAATATAGAGAAGAGCTGCAGATGAAGATGATAATGATGGGGAGTAAGAAGAATAAAGGGGACATAAGGGTGTGTCATGAACCAATCTGGTAAGAGATTTTTGGGGTGGCATGGCAATGAGCATGACCATCCATTGACCCTGCGAAAAAAAAAATAAAAATGAAAGGTAAGAGTGTGTTTGTGGGGGTGACGTTGACAACTACTTAGAATTTATAATATATGCACAATATATATATATATATATACACATATATTATTATAAAAGGACTAGTGGATGGCTCCCATTAATAAAAATGAAGCGTTTACTTTTGAGGGGGGTGTTGAGTGAGGTGAGGTGAGAGGGCGGCCATTAGTGGAAGAGTGGAATTTGTCTATGATGATCATCAGTGTCTTGATTGACAAAGTTAGTGTGTGCCAATGACACACAACGTGTGGAGCTGACAACAAAAAGATATATAGACAGGGAAATGTTTTGTTTTATTTAAAAATTAAGATGAAGATGATACATGTCTATATAAACACAATATGTGACACAGTATATATACGTGATTGTGAGTGAGTATATATATATATATATAATCGTATAGATGAAAATCATTTAGTCTTAAATTGTGTATTTTTTCTTCATGCGATAATTATTTGTAATCATGTAGAAGATAAGTGATAGATGAGACATAAAAGAAGACATAATTTGGAACAGATGATTGTCATCCATAATTATATGTGTCAATGTAAGATAATATGGTGTATTTTTATGAAGGGTGTTATATTTTGAATTTATGATGTACCAATAATATCTAGATATACAAATAATAGATAGTAGTATCTAATCAAGTGTTATTGGTGTCTAGGGTGGTGTTCAAGGTGCCACCAAACTGAGGCGCCTATGCCAATATATTTTTCTAGCTAGTGGAGAGGGGATATTCTGTGCGAAGATCTCGAAGATACATTTTGGTTTTCTGAAATAAAAATATTATTTTAACACTAAAAAATTAGTATTCAATTTGGATACATACTTTATCATCGTTAAATGTAATGGATAAGAGAAGAAAATTAAGATTATCATCACATCTAACGATAATTAAATGAGTGTCCCGATTAAACATATATTTTTAAGTGTTAAAATAGCAATATCCTTACCAAAATGATTCTTGCAGTTACAACCTGAGAGTTTTGTTCCTTGTAGTGGTAACATATAACAATATGGTTGGATATTACAGTTTATATATATAATGCAAATTATATAGTGGTATAAATTGAATTTAAAATTATCTCAACAAAGTTAATAAGTTACTTCTCTATAGAACAAAATCAATATTTGTAAACTGTTAATCGAAGTTACCCTCAAGACAAACAAGAGTAGTATGACATGGATTTTGCTTTCGGTGGTAGTGATGTTATTTGAACAAAATTTTTATAAACATAAAATATATATGAAAAATTATGTATAAATAACTTGGAAATTTTAATTATATTGCTGATAAATTTGGTGGAAATTTTTTATTCAATATTAATTATTTTACGATGTTCATTGCATTTATTAATATCATATGCCTAAAGTTTTTACTTATTTATAAATGATTCTTCAGAGGTCAAAATAGGTATTTAAAATATATATCTTAAAAGAAACTATTTTAGCTGTGCTATTTTTATTTTTATTTTTTGACAACAAGATAGAAGCAAGTATTAACCGTGTTGATATTTGAGGGCTAGCCGACTAGTGCATGATGTGTTTTCTATATTAATCATTAAAACTCCATGGATCACAATCACATGACAAAATATCTGATCAAATTGACCGGTTTGAATGGACTCTGTATTTATATAACTGGCAAATTGTATCTGGTCATAGTTGTCACCTTGCAATATAATAGGATTGACATTCAAAGACGTGACTCAACAGTCTGAACGCATCGACCTTGATTTGATTCATACAGCTATGGTTTAATTAATTCGTAAATTCTTATAATTTATTAAATTTTTAATTGGGTATTTATTATTTAAATTTTTTTAATTGAATTAGTTCCTATATTAAAAATAAATATTAAATTGGGTTTCTAACCTCATCATTTATTACAAAAACATAGAGTTAATAAAATATTTTGAGAATATTCTTTTATTATAAGTTTATATTAAAAAATCTCAGGAGTGCCTGCATGGTGGGGATGGAGCTCGGTCAAGATGAGATGACATAGAGCTCAACCAATAGAACATAGAGCTCGGCTAACATGACATAGAGCTCGGTCAAAGGAAAATAGAGCTCTACTTTCTCCCAACCGATATCCTTTTCCAAAGTGAGGAACTAAAATGACTCATGCATAAAATGTTAAAGACTAAAGTGAGCATTAACTTATTTTTCTAATATAAAATATAACAAAAGAATATTCTGAGAATATTCTATTAATTCTTATGTTTTTGTAACAGGTGATGCGATTAAGGATCTGTCATGACCCACCTATGGAGTGTGACCGGCACGTGAGGATTTGGGTCCCCACTAGTTCTCCTGTAACGTGAATCGACTAATATGCATAAATAATCCAAATTTATTCAAAATATCTCAAGTTCAACTAAAACTTCAATAATATGAAATTGTTCTCAAAACATAAATTCTGAACATAAATCTGCATAAAATCCATATTCTAGGCCAAAGCTAAACATAACAAAACAATTAACAGAAATTCTGAAAATATATCATGCATGTCCGGGGATCCTGCCTACACAATTTATTGGAACACTATTAGACTGACATAATTGACAATAAGCTCCACTCCAAAGCGAAGCTCACCAAGGAAGTTGTAGCACTACTACGAAGGATCCTGTGGTACAACTGAAATTGTAGCTGTATCTGTAGGGAACGGAAAAGAGAAGGGTGAGTTCATCAAAACTCAGTAAGCAAGCCTCCACTCACAACCCACACGGGACAATAACAAAATACATAACATATACATGCAACTGATGTGAAATATATTACATATATAATTACATATAAATTAACTGAATCTATGGCAATAACTAGTAGAGAAATATGAATTATTCTGTACATAATTATCCTGAAATTTGAATAGCTAAATCTGAGCCAATGGCTAATCTGATGGGCACCTAACTAGGTCCCATAAATGGACACCTCACTAGGTTCCTTATTGTGGGTGAGCTAGTCCTCTAGCGGACCACTTGGTACCAAGGTTAACGATCAATCCTGCAGCCATTAACTCGCTGATCTGTTTCTCACTAATTAATATAAAATAATTTGTTCATAAACCAAATAAATATAAAAGCTCTCAATTCATATAATTCTAACAATTTGACTGTAGCATAACTGAGATTCTAAAATCATGCCCAAGGGATCAGCAGCTTGTAGACATAGTGATTTCAGTAATCAATAGAATATGTATCTGACAATTTTTATGAATTATACTTTATTCAATACTTTCAATAAATCATATCAATATTCTAAAATCTTCATAGGAAATACATAGTCTGAAAACATGATAATCAATATTTCTACTATAAACATTAAACTGAGGTCTCACAATTTCATAAACTAGGAAAAAGATATTCTATAACACGCAAGGTATCAATTATGGTCCCATGAGTTTTGCTAAAATGATTAATTTTCATGATAACTGTAAAAGTAATAATATTTCTAAAATAGACATAATTATAACAATATATTCTCTTGACATAAATCACTTTAAAATTTCATAAATAATTTATATAATATGGAAAAATATTAATAATGACCAAAAGTATGATTATGAGCTTAATCTCACTCACCGTTGGTAGTCGTGAGTGTGCTTCTACTAATAACTTTACTCTGAAGTATTGGAATGGTACAAATAACTAATCTCACAGATTAAAAGAAAGGAGCGTCACAATGTCCCAAGAGAGGATTAGCTAGGCTCACTAAAGCTCGGCCATGAAGATCATGAGCTTGACAAGAGATGAGTTCGGCCAAGAAGAGGTTTGGTTTAGAGGATGTTTGACTTAGAGGAGATGGAAGCAAAACTTATCAAAATGAAACCAAACATTTCTTACACATATACACTCCTATACTCATATATTTATACACAAATATAATAATCATGAATAATATTAGTGCTATTTGTCTACACTTAATAATAATAATAAATATTATTAATGCTTACTACACTTAGTAATTATAATGTGAAATAATAATAATGCTAACTACACTTAGTAATAATAATTATAATGCAAGCTACACTTAGTAATTATAATGTTAAATAATAATAATGCTAGGTACACTTAATAATAATAATGCTAATGCTAGATACACTTAGTAATAATAATGTTAAATAATAATAATACTAGGTATACTTAATAATAATAATACTAATGCTAGCTACACTTAATAATATTAATTATTATTAATATTAGTGACATATATCTAGACTTAATAATAGTAATAACTAATATTAATGCTAACCACACTTAGTAATTATAATGTTAAATAATATTATTGTTAGGTGCACTGGATAATAAATAATAATAATAATAATTCATAATAATTGTAATTTCTTTACTTGGGATATCACATACTACCCCTCTTAAAAGAGATTTGGTCCCCAAATCTAAACAACGTACCCTGAGATGGAAATAGATTGGGATATTTGATTTTCATAGCTTCCTCAGCTTCCCAAGTTGCTTCTTCACCGGAATGGTTCCTCCAGATAACTTTTACTAAGGCTATCTCCTTTGAGCAAAGTTTCTTAATCTGTCTATCTACGATGGTTCCTCTTCATATGACAAGTTCTCATCAATTTGGACGATTTGTTAAGTGAGCACATGAGATTGGTCAGGCATATATTTTCTGAGCATACTAACATGAAACACTGGATGTGTGGCTGATAATCTGGGAGGCAGTGCCAACTTATAAGCCACCGCTCCAACTCTTTCTAAGATTTCAAACGGACCAATAAAACGAAAGCTTAACTTTCCTTGCTTACCGAACCTCACTACTCCTTTCATGGGGGATATTCTCAAAAACACTTGGTCCCCAATCGCAAGCTCCAAGTTACGTCGACGATTATCTGCATATGACTTCTGCCTGGATTGTGTTATTAGGAGACGTTCTTTAATCAATTGGACCTTCTCTAAGGGTTCTTGAACTAGGTCCGGACCTAAAGACTTAGCTTTGTCAAGTTCAAACCACCCAATAGGAGACCTGCACCGCCACCCATACAAGGCTTCAAATGGTGCCATCTGGATACTAGCCTGGTAACTATTGTTGTATGAAAACTATATCAAAGGTAGGTGATCACATCAGCTTCCTCCGAAATCTAGCATGCAGGCTCTGAGCATATCTTCTAAGGTTTGTATTGTCCTTTCTGACTGACCATTTGTTTGGCGGTGAAAAGCTGTAGTCAAATCCACACGTGTGCCAAAGGCCTCTTGAAAAGCCCTCTAGAATCTCGAAGTAAACTAGGACCCTCTGTCGGATATGATAGATACTGGCACACCGTAGAGTCTGACTATCTCATTGATGTACAACTGAGCATACTGTGCTGCACTGAAGGTAGTCTTTACTGGTAAAAAGTGTGCTGACTTGGTCATCCTGTCTACTATTACCCATATGGAGTCAAACCCCTTGGTGGTTCGAGGTAACCTGAGTACGAAGTCCATGGTTATCCTCTCCCACTTCCATTCTGGAATATCTATCTACTGAAGTAACCCTGTCAGCCTCTGGTGTTCAGCCTTGACTTGTTGGCATAACAAGCATCTAGCCACAAAGTCACCGATATCTTTCTTCATCTCATCCCACCAGAATAACTGTTTTAGATCCTGATACATCTTAGCTGATCCTGGGTGTACTGAGTATGCTGCACCATGGGCTTCTTCCATTACTTTTCTCCTCAACTCATCTGTAGCAGGTACGCATAATCGATTTCCAAGGTGCAATACACCCTCAGTATCAACTGAGAACTCTGTATTCTCACCTTTACGAACATCCTTAACTAACTTAGCTAGTTTCGGATCTTCACCTTGCTGTGCTTTGATCTGTCCTACCAAGGTTGACTGAGCCTTGATGAGAGCTAGAAAAGCCCCTGATTCACTAAGGCCAAACTGAACTCCTTCAGCTTCTAACTTGTGGATATCTTCTACCAACGGTTGTTTTACTAGCGCTATGTGGGCCAAACAGCCTGCCGACTTCCTGCTTAAATCATCTGCCACTACATTCGCCTTCACTGGGTGGTACGAGATCGTATAGTCATAATCTTTTAACAACTCAAGCCATCTACGCTGTCTCATGTTCAGATCCTTCTGTTGAAAGATATACTTCAAGCTCTTGTGGTCTGTGAAAATCTCACAAGTCTTTCTGTACAGGTAATGTCTCCAAATCTTCAAGGCAAAAATCACTGCCGCCATCTCCAAATCATGGGTAGGATAATTTTGCTCATGCTTCTTAAGTTGTCGTGAGGCGTACGCTATAACCTGACATGCTGCATCAAGACACAGCCAAGTCCAATTCTAAAAGCATCACAGAATACTGAAAAACCTCCTGAACCTGAAGGTAGTACAAGAACTGGTGCCATGGTCAAGCATGTTTCGAGCCTCTGGAAACTTTCCTTACACTCTTCTGTAAATTGAAACTTGATATTCTTCTGTGTCAACTTGGTCATAGGTGCTACAATCCTCGAGAAATCTTGAACGAATCGTTTGTAATATCCTGCCAAGCCCAAGAAACTACGAACTTCTGAAACTGTTGTAGGTTTAGCCCATTGCTGCACTGCTTCCACCTTCTTTGGATCTACCATGATGCCATCCTTCGACACTACGTGTCCAATAAATGCCACTTGATCTAGCCAAAATTCACACTTGGAGAACTTGGCATACAACCGATTCTCCCTCAAGGTTTGTAAAACTATTCTCAGGTGTTGTTTATGTTCCTCCTTACTTCTGGAATACACTAAGATGTCATCGATGAAGACAATCACAAAGTGATCCAGAAATGGTTTAAACACCCTATTCATTAAATCCATGAAGGCTGTTGAGGCATTGGTCTACCCAAAGGACATCACTAAGAACTCATAATGTCCATAGCGAGTCCTGAAAGTCGTCTTAGGTATATCTTCATCCTTAATCTTTAGCTGATGGTAATCAGATCGAAGGTCGATCTTGGAAAAACATGTTGCCCCTTGAAGCTGGTCAAAAAGATCATCTATGTGGGGTAAAGGGTATCGGCTCTTAATCGTCACCTTATTTAGCTGCCTATAGTCTATACACATTCTCATCGAACTGTCTTTCTTCTTAATGAACAACATTGGAGCACCCCACGGAGAGGTACTTGGCCGTATGAATCCCTTATCCAACAACTCCTGTAATTGCTCTTTCAATTCTTTTAATTCTGCTAGAGCCATGTGATACGGGGGGTATAGAGATGGGCCTAACTTCTGGTTCAAGCTCTATCCCAAACTCTATTTCTCTCTCTGGTGGCATACTCGGCAAATCATCTGGAAATACATCTGGAAACTCATTAGCCATCGGAATCATTTCCAAACTTGGTATCTCTGCCTCTACATTCCTGACTGCAGCTAAAAACCCGTAACTACCTCTACCCATCAGCCGTAGCACATTCATAGCTGATATTAAGTTCATCGATGTCGAGTATCTTGTGCCAAGAAACTCTCTTGGCTCATCTCCTGGGACCTCGAATCTCACTACCTTTTTATAACAATCTATCAAGGCATGACATGGGGATAACCAATCTATGCCTAGAATAACTTCAAAGTCAGACATGTGCAACACTTTCAAATCTGCTAGTGCTTCCATGTCACCAACTTTGACTGCGCATGATCTATATACTTTCTGAATAAGGATGGGTTTTCCTGAAGGTATCCCAACTAAAAATGGCTCGTCAAGATCTTCAGGGGATCTTCCAAACCGTACAGCAAAGAATGGGGATACATAAGAGTGGGTAGATCCCGAGTCAAATAACGTCATAGCATCGAAGGAACATACTGTTGTCATACTTGTCACTACTTCATTTGAAGCCTGCGCATCCTGACCGGTTATCGCAAATAGATGGGGTTGTCCTCCACTACCCTGGCTTCTACTGCCTGCTCCTCTTCCGCCTGTACCTCTGCCAACAGGACCTCTACTCACGACCCCACAACCTACCGCTGCAATGAAACTGCCCTGGGTTATCAACTGAAGAGATTGAATTCATGTGGAGGGGTTAGTTGACCTCTGGCTAGGAGCTTTTTGAAACATCGGGCATTCTGCGCGCTTATGACTCGGCTAGCCACATCCATAACATACTGAAGAGCCAAACCAACATTGACCCTGATGTCTCTTTTCGCAAGTCAGGCATACTGGATATGACTACCATGAACCCTGTCCACTGTACTGACTACCCTCTCTACTCAGAGTCTGTGATATAGTTGAACGTGCCGAGATAGGCTCTGAGAAGGTGGCCCTACTCGACTGACTCCGCTGTTGTCCTTGCTGATGGTGACCCTTGCTCGAACCTACTCCGCTCGAGAAAGAGGCATGAACCTTAGCCTTCTTGTTGGCCTCTGACATTGCTTTTCGCTCTGCCAGACCATTCGCAAGACCAATTGCTGTGTCTACTACCTGAGCATAGTCCATGGTCCCGACATGAGGCTGCAAGCTGAGGAATAAGTCTCTTGGTAGGCCCTGAACGAAACGTCTCACCCTAGCTGTCTTTGTTGGTATCATGCTAGAGGCTGCCTATGCAAGACAAGTGAAACGCTCATCATACTCAGTAATTGTCATGCCTGGAGTTAAACGGAGCTTCAAAAACTCCTCAATCATTTGTGCTTGGCGGCTTTCTGATATGAATCTTCACATGAAGGCTTCCTTGAATCGCTCCCAAGATGGAGAGCTAGCAGTTCCATACCTCTGTCGGAACTCCTGATACCATAACTCAGCTTGGCCTCCGAGCTGGAAACCAGCTAACTCCACTGCTCTTTTCCGAAGAACAATGGATGACACCAACTATTTTCTCCACCTGCCTAAGGAATTCCTGGGGATCCTCACTCGTCAAACACCGGTTGAAAGTGGGTGGGTCTATTCTCTTGAAACGCTCTAAGGCTGAGTCATCTGTATCTTTTACTGGAGGTGGCTGTATAGTCGCTTCTAGCTGTCTAGCCATCACATCTGTCAAATTTGTTACCATCTGTTCAAAAGCTCTATGGCGAGCACTATTACCGGATGTGTCGCTCCTACGGCGACGGCGAAGGCGTGATGAGTGTACAGGTAGCATGGTTATACTGTGAAATCAAGGACATATGACAAGATCATGAGTGCCAAGAAAAGACAAACTCTTATTGAATCTAGACAAAACTGACTCTTTCCTAAAGGCCTCAAATAGCACGACATCAATGCAAATGGGCGCGCTTCCATTTACGTAGATGCCATGTTATTTGTGGACATTTGCTCCAATAATATGTAGGGAAACCTATTGCTCTGATACCACTTTTTCACACCCACCTACGGAGTGTGACCGGCACGTGAGGATTTGGGTCCCCACGGAAGCCTCTGGTAACGTAACCGACTAATATGCATAAATAATCCAAATTTATTCAAAATATCTCAAGTTCAACTAAAACTTCAATAATATGAAATTGTTCTCAAAACATAAATTCTGAACATAAATCTGCATAAAATCCATATTCTAGGCCAAAGCTAAACATAACAAAACAATTAGCAGAAATTCTGAAAATATATCATGCATGTCCGAGGATCCTGTCTATACAATTTATTGGAGTACTACTAGACTGACATAATTGACAATAAGCTCCACTCCAAAGCAAAGCTCACCAAGGAAGTTGTAGCACTACTACGGAGGATCCTGTGGTACAACTAAAACTGTAGCTGTATCTGTAGGGAAAGGAAAAGAGATGGGTGAGTTCATCAAAACTCAGTGAACGAGCCTCCACTCACAACCCACACGGGACAATAACAAAATACATAACATATACATGCAACTGATGTGAAATATATTACATGTATAATTACATATAAATTAACTGAATCTATGGCAATAACTAGTAGAGAAACATGAATTATTCTGTACATAATTATCTGAGTTGAATAGCTAAATCTGAGCCAATGGCTAATTTGATGGACACATAACTAGATCCCATTAATGGATACCTCACTAGGTTCCTTATTGTGGGTGAGCTAGTCCTCTAGCGGACCACTTGGTACCAAGGTTAACGATCAATCCTGCAACCGTTAACTTGCTGATCTGTTTATCACTAATTAATATAAAATAATTTGTTCATAAACCAAATAAATATAAAAGCTCTAAATTCATATAATTCTAATAATTTGACTGTAGCATAACTGAGATTCTAAAATCATGCCCAATGGATCACCAGCTTGTAGACATAGTGATTTCAGTAATCAATAAAATATGTATTTAACAATTGTTATGAATTATACTTTATTCAATACTTTCAATAAATCATATCTAATATTCTAAAATCTTCATAGGAAATACATAGTCTGAAAACATGATAATCAATATTTCTATTGTAAACATTAAACTGAGGTCTCACAATTTCATAAACTAGGAAAAAGATATTCTATAACACGCAAGGTATCAATTATGGTCCCATGAGTTTTGCTAAAATGATTAATTTTCATGATAACTGTAAAAGTAATAATATTTATAAAACATGCATAATTATAACAATATATTCTCTTGACATAAATCATTTTAAAATTTCATAAATAATTTATATAATATGGAAAAATATTAATAATGACAAAAAATATGATTATGAGCTTAATCCCACTCACCGTTGGTAGTCGTGAGTGTGTTTCTACTAATAACTTTACTCTGAAGTATTGGAATGGTACAAATAACTATTCTCACAGATTAAAAGAAAGGAGCGTCACAACGTCCCAAGAGAGGATTAGCTAGGCTCACTAAAGCTCGGCCATGAAGATCATGAGCTTGACAAGAGATGAGTTCGCCCAAGAAGAGGTTTGGTTTAGAGCAGGTTTGATTTAGAGGAGGTGGAAACAAAACTTAGCAAAATGAAACCAAACATTTCTTACACATACACACTCCTACACTCATATATTTATACACAAATATAATAATCATGAATAATATTAGTGCTATTTGTCTACACTTAATAATAATAATAATAAATATTATTAATGCTTACTACACTTAGTAATTATAATGTGAAATAATAATAATGCTAACTACACTTAGTAATTATAATGTTAAATAATAATAATGCTAGGTACACTTAATAATAATAATGCTAATGCTAGCTACACTTAGTAATAATAATGTTAAATAATAATAATGCTAAGTACACTTAATAATAATAATGCTAATGCTAGCTACACTTAGTAATATTAATTATTATTAATATTAGTGGCATATATCTAGACTTAATAATAGTAATAACTAATATTAATGCTAACCACACTTAGTAATTATAATGTTAAATAATATTAGTGTTAGGTGCACTTGATAATAAATAATAATAATAATAATAATTCATAATAATTATAATTTCTTTATTTGGGATATCACAGGATCCAATTAAAAATTCAGTGAAATAGGGACTGACAGATTAATTAAACATATAACTAATAGATACAAAAAGCAAAGTGTTACCTTCATTTGAAAGATTTAAAACTCCCTTCTATGAAAAAAGAAAAAGAAAGAAACAAGAGTGAAATGAAAAATTCAGTAAAGAGTGTTAAATAAATCTGTTCATTCAAAATATTATAGGCAAACATATATCAGGTTAAGCTAGGTTTTGATTTAAATATACTTAACATATATTTTCAAATATAGTAAATCTGAGTCTAGGCCTATTATCTAACATAGTATTTTTTATAGCCTTAACATGAACTTTTTGTAAGTCTAATTTAGCTTGGTAGTACGTTGAAAGGCTTGTTTGATGATAAAGTGTTTAAATAGAGCAAAACTCAAACTCTTAAATAGGATAAAAGACTTCAAAATATGTCAAAAAATATATTTCTTTAAATAGGTCAAAAGGCTCCTTAATTAGGATAAAAGTCTATTTTTAAATAGATCAAGATTATTTCAATTATCATTGGGTTTTAAAAATAATAATAATAGTGATAATATCTATAGACCAATTTATTAGGCCTAACAAGCCCTTTTCATTTCTGGTACCTTGGCCTGTTTAACTAAAGAAGTATTGAAAAAACGTTGACGTATTTTATTTAATAAAAAAACTTAGTTATACTTAGCCGAATGTATGTCCAAGCTGAAGGTCCCTGACGAGTAGACTTGACTATTTCTACCCTTGTTCAAAATATAGATAGGGTAATTCAATTGAATTCAAGCAGTATTATTTATTTATCTATAATATATATATATATGAAAGTTTTTTTTTTCTATAGTTGCTCTTTAAAAATCCAGCTATAATTAATCAAATAATTGTATGACCAAACCCTTCTTGATTTATACATCTCATTTTCGAAATTAACATTTTTCACTACTATATCCCATCTTAATTAACACAGTTCACCTTTTATGCTTCCCGTTGGTTTTATCTATTATTCTTCATTTCAACAAACAAAGAAAAAAAATCTCAAATTCAATTTTTTTCATTTTTTACCTTCTTTCTCTGTTGAAGATGATATTAAGTACTAATTTCACATAATTTTTTTTTATAACAAGTCGTAATTGAAAAATTTTACTTTTCTCCATTGTTTAGATTTTCTATCATATACTTGCTTTCATTCATTAAATATTAGATGTATTTTTTAAGGGAAAATTTTAGGTAGGGTTATAAGCATCGATATCTCATCAGTGTCAACACCCTAACCTCTTCAACAATTTTCAAGAGAGGTTATGTATCACTCTACCAACAAAATTCTCGCATTGATCAACAAATTTGAACCTATGTTTTTATGAGATGTGAGCCAAACCTCAACCAAATGCCCTCATTTTGCTCTCAAGAATGACTATCTGTTTTGGATTGGTGACCCCCCAAGTTTTTTGGTCCAAATGGAATTTGACAATTTGGAAATAAAATCGTCTCTTCAATTGAAAAAAAAAGGCATTAATAGCAGTTGTTAAAACAGAATCATTTTAAATATTTTAAAATTTGTTTTAAATTTTTCATAAAAAAAAATATTATAGTTAAAATAAATTATTTAATACAAACATTTTCATGCTAATGTTTTTATTAACTTTTATGCTAACTAATTCAAGTAACACAAGTATCAATGATACAGATATATACTTTTTTTGGGTTACATGTATATAGATATATACATTACCCATACAAATAACATTCAACCAATATATTAAGAGTGGTTATATTTGTATTCATAAAAAATTTGAGTTCATTGACTCACTGAGAGAAGGTGAGATAAAAAAAGAAGGAAAAAGGAAACGAGAAAAAAACAAGGGAGAGAAAGAGAAGAGTAACACAAAGAAGTTGGGCGTGTGTCGATGGAGCGTGTTCAAAGTTCACTGCCCATATATTAAATCTCTCTTCAATGAAAAAGATAAAAAAAATTCAATCAATATATTGCAACTAAAATAATGAAAATAGCTTGAGTTGGAATTTAATATTGTGCACATCTTATTAAAAAAAAAAATCATCTCGATTAAGATTAGTCTTACACCGAGAATGTAGATATACCCAGAAAAATACTACCCAAATAATATGTATAATACTTTGACTTTTAAATTTATAATGCAAGCTGCATCTTCTTTTTTGTTTTAATGTAATTGTCTTGTTCAAATTAATATACCAAATTTTAAGAAAAAAAATAGTCACAAATTTAAGTATACCGACGTGATTGTAGAGTATTACTTGTAACATATATGAAAACATTAAACTAATAGGACATGGTGCTCCTATTAAAAAGATGAAAGGAACCTAGCAAAGTAAAGTACAATATTATTGGCTCTATTATTTAGGTTATCTTGTTCAAGCTTAAAAGTTGGTTACGTGACTAAAATGTCAAAAAATATATAAAAACATATCAAACAAAATAATCTGTACACTATAAAGTATATGGTATAGATTCGGTGTCGTATCCTTTTGGTTTTAATGTTTTTTTCTCCTTCAAAAATACTTGTTGAGTGATGTTTGTCCAAGAGATCAAACAACGTTATTTTGCTTTTCCATTAAAAGAAAAGCACATACCTCTTGCCATATTCTGTTTATTTCGTCATAAAACAAGCATACACTAGACATATTTTAAAATAATAAAAACTATGTGCCGCGAAATTTTTTTTTTAACTACCATAACACATTGGAATATTCAACGCGTATTACGCAAATTGTCAAATTATTTAATTATCACGACGATGACAAAATAAATAATGTTCATATAAAGGTTTGAAACGAATTATTATAATATGCACAAAACCCTCTTGACTTTTTACCCCACATTTTTTATGTCTAAGGATATGATTGAAGATGGGAAAGGACTTTCACAAGAGACAGCTACTTGTAAATATAAAACTGTGGCTAGTTGTCAATGTCCACACGTAGTCCCAAACCAAAATTCTGGTGTGTGATTTATGTTTTTTTTATATATATATATATATAGAATATCTCGTTTTCAGAATTCATTTTCATCCTTGTATAAACAAGAACCATCCGAAGTATATATGTTAGTGTGATTGGCTATCAAATGTCAAAGGTTATATGTATGTTGATTATAAAAAATCATGTCGTTCTATGATTGGTGAATGATCATGCGGATAATCACTTATGGGATTAACTTATTTTGCATTTAAATTAAGGAATGTAAGAATTGACTGCTAGCAGTTTCTACTTGAATATTTATTTTATTAAAAAAGAAGATCGTAATAATATATATGTATACAATTTAAGAAACATATTAATGAAATAATATAAATATTTAAAGATTAATGATTATATTATATCATTCTAACACATGAATTCTAATAAAACAACTCACTATTTATCTTTACTATATGACAAGCTTGCATCTTAGTCAACACCACTTTATTTTTCTTTTTTGGGTACATCAAGTTAACATCATTTTAGCATATTAAATGTTTTCTAGAATTACATTATGCATTCAATATTACTTATCACTTAGCAGAGTACTTTATATGCTACTAGGTTCTATCTACTGATATAGGTATACCTGTCTAATATCTACCTAATTAGCATGCATTATTAATTGAGATTAATTTTAATATATTGTTAATATAAATTTTACATCATTTAATTTTTTATATATATACATATATATATATATATATATATATATATATAAAGCAATAGACAGTTTATGATATTATATTATTGAATGTTTATTATATAATTTTTATTATAGAAAATTTATTTATTTTTATTAAAAATTAATTCTTATTAA
Source organism: Dalbergia cultrata (assembly GCA_031216105.1). Taxonomy (NCBI): domain Eukaryota; kingdom Viridiplantae; phylum Streptophyta; class Magnoliopsida; order Fabales; family Fabaceae; genus Dalbergia; species Dalbergia cultrata. The sequence goes on from CM062351.1 coordinate 1,409,714, forward strand.
CTATTCAATTTTGGTAATACCTAGCAAATTAAGAACTATTTGATTTTGATGTCCCTATCTATTTTACATTTTTTCGCATTTTCTTATCCATAACGTCAAAGCATCAATTAACTCTTTCCATGTAATTAGTTTGATTTATACTTATATATATAAGGTTATATTTTCACCCATTATACAACTAACAACTCGTATGCCGCACAACGGGAAAAAAAGATTAAAAAAAAAAAACACTTATATGTATACTACTTGATGGTATTTTAGTGCTCACAAGAAAATCGTTAACACCATTCTTCACAAGAAAGACAATAATCATTACAACTGGTTCCTTAAATTTGCCCGTTGATTTTCACCAAATAGTAAAAAAGAAAAACTCATCATGACATAAAAAAGTCTTCTAATTATGAATGGTTTTCGTAGCGGCTGCGTTGATTTAAAGGTCATTCTGACTTGATATAATAGATAAATACAAGTTGTAGCCCTTCGGTTTTCGTACCCCTGTTAGAATTTGATTAAGTAATTTTTTTTTTAGGCAAATCCAAATGAAACTAATTTTTTCCATATAAAAAATAACTTAAATTAGAAAATTTCGTTCAATAATATTCATGAAAGACGAAGATGAGGTTTCAAGAACATTATTTATTTAATTTGAGTTTTTATATATGTATATATATTCATTACGGTGAAGTCATAACTTCAAATATTCTTATCTTTGAGATGTAAAAAAAATAAAAAAAATAACTTCTTTAATAGGTGAACTTAGCTAGAACTATATCAATTAAAGTTTAATGGACTCCAAATTCTAACAATTTAGATATGTGAAAAGCCATACACTTGCAATGAGGAGAGAAACTTGGCATGCGCTTAATATTGAGGTCTTATATAGACCTAAATCAATTCATTTTATATGAAATTTTGGATAAAAATTTAGATTTGGTTTCTAATTTTTTTATGTATTAGCAGTATAAATTTTTTTAGCACAATCATTTAATAATCTGTGAAATATATTGTGATGTCAATAGAGTAATATAATTATAAGTTGAAAATTGAAAAATAGTATTTTGGTAATTTACTTATAGTTTAGCCTCAAATTTTGGTTTCATAATTCATACACTTTCTTTGTTTTAGTTTATCTGTCAAAGAATTAAAAAAAAAAACCACACGCACATTAAGAAAAAGCAATATATTAGTCTTGGTAATAATGCAAAATTATATAATTGGACAAAATTACCCATGTGCACTTTCATTAACCTAATCGATATGTGCTGGTTTAATTAATACAATAAATTAGTTAGAGAATATTGTTGAAAGAAAAAAAAAATAATACTATCTTGATATTGTAAATAAATAAATATTTTGAAATAAAAGAATGTGAAAAAAAAACAACAAAAGAACGTAAAAAAACTTAATAAGTAAATTAAAACTGATTGAATATATCGTATTAAACTAACAAATGAAATAAACTAGTAGGAGTAATATAAATTTAATTTATATGCTATCATTTATTAACTAGATGTATTTATTATTGTCAAGGGACGCGCTGTAAGCAATGGGCATGTAATTGCATGGGCAATTTCCTCAAGAATCAATATTCCTATTTTACGGAAGCTGACTTCTACCAAGTCTTTTATTGTTAGGAGGACTAGAAAATTTTCATTTATAATGCATTCAATTCGAATAAATTGTTATATTGTTGATTCCACGGTTTCTTTTGTTGACTTCATACAAAATAATTCGTTGGGAAGAAAAAAGACAAATAAGATAAATATAAACATATATACAGGAATGGATCCAGAAACTGTTTGAAAGAGGCCCAAAAATAATCATAATCATATTATATAAGATAATTTTTTAATATATGGTAATATAAAAAAATGCTATATATATAATTATATCATACTTTGTATAATATATAAAATTCATCAATAATAAAATATATTTTAAAAGTCATATTATAAATTATAAATATTTTACTTGGATATTCAAGAGCCTCAATTAAGTATTACTAATTTGCTATGTACCTCTATATCACAACCTAACTACAAATTTAGTTATAAATAAAATATGAAATATTTCTCTCAATAATATTATAATATATTTTTTTATATCTTATTTCATAAACTAACTAATATATTTAGAAGTAATTAATAGAACTTAATATAAATATATCTAAAAGAATACAAATAAAAGTGTAATAGGTTTTTTTTTAATATATACATATTAATTTAAGTATTTTATACACACAGATACAGATATATATATATATTATTGAGACTTGAGAGGAGTGGCGGCGGCCAAGGCCCCTACCTGCCTCCTCCCTGTCCATCCCTGGTTTTAAATAAGCTTTTTTTAAATGAGGGAATATAAACATAAATAACTAAATAAGCAGGTAAGCTTTTCATTACCACTTCACTATTTTAAATGATTTTATACTGTTTTTTGAATATATAAATAAATAATATTATTGAAAGAGCTTTGTTCTTATGATCGAATAACCTAGTTTAAATTAAATTAATTGAGATCTCAAAAAAAAAAAAGATTTATACAAAAACAGAGTAAGCAATCTCTCGAAGCAGATGCAAGGACATAGCAAAAGGCCTATGATTCCTTGAAAGCTTCAAACTTTCAATTTACGTGGGCGCATATTGAAGGAAACGACGGTCAGCATAAAGTGGGAGTATAAAATCTTTTAAGCAATCTCACATCAGAAAGTCGTCAAGATTGAGAATGAAATGGAGTTTGTCTAGAATTTCAATTCCGCTCAAGTTCTCATGTTGTTTTAGATAGACTCCTCCAAGATACCCTAGATACCCTTCCTTTTGGTATATGATAATGATAAACCCAAAAACGAATAATATGATATAAAGTAAGTTGCTTTTAGTCAGATTTGGAAAAAGAAAAAGAAAAAGAAAAAGAAGTAAGGTACTTTTATCACTAGACCTAATCCAATAAACCCATCTTAATCTAAAGCCAATTGCCAAAGGTTGTATTCTTAAATTTCATTATTTTGGGTCCACATTTTGTTTCATGTTAATGAGTATTAATATGGAATTGGGTTGTATTTCGCAAATATGTGAGTTAGATTCTTGTTGATTCACATAAGAGTATCTTCAATAAAAAATTCAATTTGGATTGCAATTTTGTCCCCATTTTTTATAACATTAGTTTTGTTTGATAACTTGCCATAAAAAGTGCAAGACGGTTAAAATTGGGACTTCATTTTCTATGGAAAGGACCAACTTTAGTCCCCATTTTGATCCTATATAACGTTTAAAGTGATTTTGGCGCAACATATGTCTCTCTACCATTTGGTTATTTCTAAAATGGTATCAATCCTAGTTAAGAGGGATTGATCTCATTTCAATAAACTGCTCCAATTCTTGTTTTAGAAGTGGAGGTCCCAACTTTCTCACACTTGTCATGAAATGCGACGCAAAAGGCTCCATTTAAGGTTGCTCCAAAGCATATATCTTTGGATTATCACATAAGAATTCCCATAAGCACCTGAAGAGTCCGGGGGCCGTGTCTTGGCCCCAATGAGATTATTTATGGGAAATTCACTTAAACTTTTGCTTGTAAAAAATAATAATAATCCCATTCATGAATCCGAGATAATTTGACAAAAATCAATATCATATAAAATACGTGGCTTTTAAAGTTTTTGGTCGACATCGTGTGGACCTTTTCTTTTGTCGTGACACAGTATAAGCCTATCAAGTCAGGACTACGATCCAGGAAAAATTCACCGAACTCCCACCAATAAATAGCTAATGAATAATGGCCTAGCAGAAACCTTTCATGTATGGGTTAAAAAGAGGCCCACATATAAACATGGACTCTAAGCCCATAAGGCCCAATAAGATAGAATCCAATTGGACAGTGCTGCGTTAAGAGCCCAAACCCCAAAAAACACCCACACACACAAAATAAAAACGAATACATCCATGTCGACTCATATTTCATTCACTGTTAAATACAGTGTGGATTCTATTTAAGTAAATTAAACGTTTTATCAAATAGTAAATAAGAGATGAGTCGGTAATATATCCTATACATTGTGATTACCCATAAATGTTGTTTTTTTTTTTTAAATAAAAACAAAAGAAGATAAAAACGAACCCAAACACAAGGCACAAGACAAGACGAGGTTAATTGATTAAAGTGCGAGCGAGCAAACAATCCAAAACGCAAACGCAAGCTTGTTTTTTCCGAGGTTGTTCTTGTTCTTGTTTTTGTGTTGTTGCGATTGAGTTTGAAAGAAATCGTCGTGTTTGAAAGGGAGTACGGGGTGCAAAAACGATGTCGCATCGGTTGTTAAAGAAGGTTCTGAATCAGCAGCAGCAACACCTTCTTCCCCAACAACAACAAGAAGATGATGATCACATCAACGCTAAACAAGAAGAAGAAGATGATGAAGAAGAAAATGACTCTTCTGCTGCAAATCGTTCTTCGATTAACCCCTTCGACCTTCTCAATGAACAAGAAGACACCACTACTGACCCTGAAGACCAGGTTTTTCTATTTCATTCCCTTAAAAACAAAAGAGAGAGAATTGTTGCATTTTTAATTTAATTGAAGCTATTGAATTCGTGCAACATTACCCTCTTTTTCCTTTCTCTTTATTTGTGATTTTTTTTTGTTGGGGGGGGGGGTTGAAAGGGGTAAAGTTCTTTTTATCGCTTGTTCTTCTTTTCATTCACATGACTCAAAAGTGAGACTTTTTAAGGTTTAACAAGTGAGGAACTACTTGAACCAATGAAGGGTTTTCTGGGTTCTGTTTTGTTTTGATAGTGCTTAATGGAGGTGTTGAGTTTAGTAGCTGGTTAGCTCGAAAAATTATAGCTTTTTGTGTGTTTGGAATTAGTTAGAAACACATTACAAAGATTAGATAATTTCAATTCAAATTCAAAAAATATATGTTTTTGATAAGACCCCGTTATTTTTTGTTTTTAATTCAAATGTCGATTCCATTTTTGTACTAGAGAATGGTATAGTGTAAATGCAATATTGATTTTGCTTGAAGATGTGATAGTAACTAATTAATAACCAAAATGGGGAAAAAAGGGTGTTTAGCTTAAAATTGATGATTCTATTCTTCCTTATGCAAATGATAGGATGGAATATGGAGTATGTTTATTGCGCATGTGGCTTCTAATATTTAACTATCGAGGGATAATTTGCTGTTCTGGATGCAGGGAGATGAATTGACGTTCACCAATGAAACTCAGGTGAGATATGACAATAAAGAGGAGTCATCATCAAAGAGAGATACTGCGGTTTCAACTTCCAATACAAAATCAAAGAAAAAGAAGAAGAAGAAAAACAAGGATAATTCTGTTGCCAATAAGACAGGAGGTGAAAAAGAATTGGATTCGATTTTGGAAGATTTGTCCCTGGATGTCAACTCTTTGAGTGAGCAGCACATCTCTGCAAAAGCCAAGGGACTGAATGCCAGAGACCAAAATAAGTCTGTTAAACAGAATGCGATCTCCATATTACAGGTGGATCCTAAATATTTGAATGCTGAAAATGAGCTGAAAAGAATATTTGGATCTAAGGTTGTGAAATCATTTGAGAGTAGTAATCAAGCTAGCAGTTCTAGGCAGATACGAGGGGTGAGGCGTGGACACTATAACCTTAGAAAGACTGTTCTTGTCACTCCAGCAAGCCATTGGCCCCGGTGGGATGGTTCTTTGTCCATGGAATTTCTGGAAACAAAGAATGGATATAACTACTTTAGGTAAGGACCATTCTTATTTAGTTGATTGAGAATATCTTCTGATTTATCTCTCTATGCTACTGACTCTGTGGTGTGACTGTGTGTCTTCTGCAACTCTGTATATGTTAATGGTGAAGGACTTAGTTGTGGTCTCCTATATCCATTTTTTTTATGTATAATAATAATGATGTCAATTTCATCTTTTTGTAACCCCTTTAACTACTGTTCATTTCCCCCTTATTTTGGACTTTTTATGATGTAGATATGCACATTCATCATCCTACTCCCAAGCTCAGGGTGCATTTGAAGCTGCCAAAGCAATTAACGACATAAATGCCCTAGCTAGTGTATTGTTATACCATCCTTACCATCTAGATTCACTTCTAACGATGGCAGAATATTTCAAAGTAGTGGGTGAACAACAGATGTCGGCAGATGCTATTGCCAAGTGTCTATATGGCCTTGAATGTGCATGGCATCCCATGTTCACTCCACTTCAGGGCAATTGCCAATTGAAGTTCAGCCATGACACAAACAAGCCTATGTTCACAGCTCTTTTCACTCACATGAAAAATTTGGACAGGCGAGGTTGCCATAGATCCGCTTTAGAGGTCTGCAAATTGTTGCTTTCTCTGGATTCTGATGATCCCATGGGGGCTATTTTCTGCATTGACTATTTTGCTTTAAGGGCTGAGGAGTATGCATGGCTGGAAAATTTTTCTGAAGATTATAAAAGTGATAACTCCATTTGGCTGTTTCCAAATTTCTCTTATTCCCTTGCCATTTGTCGGTTTTACCTTGAGCGTGAGGCCTCTGATGATGCTAGTGTAGATTCTGAAAAGGCTTCTTCATCTGATCTTATGAAACAAGCATTGATGCTTCACCCTTCAGTCATAAAGAAGCTTGTGGCCAAAGTACCATTGAAAGATCGCATTTGGACTGATATTCTCAAGCATGCCCTTTTCCGATCAGAGCAGACAGGGATTCAATCTCTAGATCACTTGATTAATATATATGTTGAGAGAAATTATCTCATATGGAGGCTTCCTGATCTGCAAAAACTGTTAAGTGATGCTGCAAAACTGGTGATTAAGACTCTAGAAAATAATAAAAGTGAAGTTAATGATTGGGCTTGTGTCAGAAAGGAAGCATTTTCATCTGAGAAAAATGAGTGAGTGGTTCTTTAGTTTTATTTTATATGTTTATATTTTTTTATCTAAAGCTCTCTGTTTACTCTTGCAGTAGTTTTAACTACAGAATATTTATCTAAATTGAAAAATGCATAAAATATTTAAGTACGCTGTTTTACAAACCATTTTAAACTTGATTTTTATGTGTCTAAATTTTAATGTCTTCGAAACTTGGTATCAAATTATTTCTATTTGGAATGGGTATGCAGTAGTTGGCTGATTTCAATAACCAAAAAGAACTTGCAACCATAGCATTTCTCTCAAGTAATTAAGCTCAAAATTTTTCATGTTAGGTATGGACATCTATTGGTATCTGATTTTTCCGACTCAGTGGCATCCATTCCACCAGAAAATCTGCAACAATTCATGGGTGTTCCAAGGATGAGGGAAGGTTTGCATGATGAGAACCGATTTGCTGACATGCCACTCAATGGCAATGTACCACCTCGTCCTGTTGCAAATAGGAATGCATTAGCTGTCTTGTTTGAGTCAATGCTTCCATGGGTTACTTATGGGGATGGGGAGGTTGGTGAAACTGAGGGTGATAACCAACATGATGGTCAAGGCCAAGACAATCAATGATTCTGTATGCAACTCAGCATTCCTCTTGTAGAAGACTTTTTTGGGGGAGTGGAGGGGGATTGTTGAACTCTGATGAGATTTCTTTCTTGTATAGAGCGACAATTAGGGAGCTTGGTGCCTTCTGCTATTGTGTTGATCCTATAAATGCCCTCAATTTTAGGGATATTGATATCAAATGTTATGCCTTTTTTGTTACGAATTTTTTTAATATGCTTTTAATGTAAACTTCATACTGTCTTAGGATCTTCTTACCATGTTAATAGAAGATTTTAACTTTGATAACAACTGCTTAAGGGAGCGAAATTCTTTTATGATATAGTAGCACCTAAATAGGGATGATCGTGTAAACTTCCCCTTAAAATATCAAAATTAAACACTTTCTGTCTCATCATGTATTTGTCATCCTGTTTTTATTAACGTAGTAGGAGTATCATCAAGAAAATTGTAGTAAATGGTAATGGTAGTATCAAAATGGTAATGATATTGTTTTCCGTTGGAACAAAAAAAATGGTAATGATATATGTAGCTAGTTATATTATCATCAAGGAAATTGCATTGATTTTTAGAATAAGTTTGGTTAAGGGGTAAAAAGGGATGCAAATTCTCATGGAAAAATTTTATGTGTAAAATTACACATAAAATTCATCTATAAAAAATTTACTATTATTTTATTCCCTAACTAAACACATCCTTAAATAGTAACTTACTTGCTCATAACGAGAGCCAGGTGGAAGCCAGTAATTGTACTGCAGATTTGCTGCTATACGACAAATATCATCATTTATTGTGATGTGGCTAATTATTTGTTGCACAAATATTCCAGACTCTTATCATGCCTATAATTAATTCTCAATGGCAAACTTTAGCAAACAAAATGCATAAAAACTATTCAATACGCCGGCCTAGGCATGCAGAGGAATAATATATAAACTATTCTGGCCCTGCCTGCTCTGGATGGTGCATGCATTGTTCTTAAATCTTTACAAGTCCTTCCAGCTCAAGCGTGGTATTGTGACGTTCTTTTCCTTTCCTTACTTTCTGCGCAGCCTCCAAAGGCAATAGAAGTAGCAGGAAGGGAAGTGCGGGACCAGGTTTGGAATCAAGTTTGCATGATCAAGTTGTCATGTGAATGGATTCTAATACATCATTTGGGGCACCACTATAGGCTGCAAGCATCATTACAAGACTGCTAAGCATTGTTGTATAGTATCTCTTAATTTTATGGGGCTTTGTATTCACTTATTGTCTTTGCCTTGACATCCATATTGAGAGATGTTTCAACAACTTTTGAAGCAAAAAAAAAAAGGGTGTTTCGACAACTTAAGTAACATGCATCACTTTTCATCTACTTTAACCACGAGTTAAGATATAGCTCAATTGTTTAAATGAGAACTTTGTAATACTAAAACTCATCAAATTAAATGGTCATGAATTACTTGGCTGTGGCCTCATAGAGTCATCAAATCATTGTGTAGAATCATAGGTCATCACTCATCGGATCACAACAGGGATAGAGATTTTTATAAACTCCATAAGTATTGCACCACAGAGGGCGAGACAGTGTAGGGAACCACAAGCAGAAAGTGACTTGTGCTCATCTTTTTGCATTGGCAGCACTAATACCAGAGATTCTCGCATGAATACAAATTTAACAACTAATATTTGGATCACTAGAAATTTGACCTTATTAACTTCATTTACTATATATATTAATTAGAACACTTACTTCGCAAATACAAATTTAACACTTTATGTTTTAGCACACTCACACTAAAATTGAGGGAGATTAGAAGTGTTTATCTCTGACAAAATCGATTAGGTCCCATTTTATTATAAGTATATTTAAAAATGAGATATAAAACTTACTTTTACGTAAGAATCTCAATTTATTTACACTCAGAGCACTATTAAATTTAGAGTAAATATCTAAATTGGTTCTTGACAATTTTATTGATCGATAAATTGGTCCCTAACAAAAAACTATTAGTGTTGAGATCCTTTACAATTGTAAAAATAGGACACTATATGTCTCTGATAATTTTATTGATAGACAAGTTGGTTCTTGATAAAAAAAAATTAGTATTGGAGTCCCTTATAATTGTAAAAATAGGGCACTCCGTATTCTTGACATTTTCATTTTGACTGACAAATTGATCCTTGATTAAAAAATATTAGTATTGAGATCTTTCACAATTACAAAAATAGGACCCTATTATGTTGTTTTGAAATATGCAATCATTGTAATCTTTTGGAGCAATAATTATAAATTTATGATATTAGTATTATAGTGACTCAGAATAAAGTAGTGATAAATCATAAGGAATTTAATTTCAAATCATATTCCTTTCTTAGAATGATAAGCTGTGGGTAAAGGGTTTCTTTCTTGATAATTGGTATGGTAAAATATTGGGACATTTGGGGGAGGAAATTTGTAAAAAATAAAAATAAAATGATGTATTTTAGTTAGTGTTGATTAAGATTAATAGGTGTCATATAGATCAATAATTAAAGTTTACGTCTACATTTAACATTTTCTAGAAACTTATATGTCATATTTTTATAATTGTGAGGGATCTCAACACTAATTTTTTATTGTTAGGAACCAATTTGTCCATCAACGAAATTGTTAGGAACTTATAGTGTCCTATTTTTATAATTATAAGAGACTTCAATACTAATATTTTCTTGTCAGAGACTAATTTGTCTATCAATAAAATTATCAGTGACCAATTTAAGTGTTTACTCTTAGAAGACATTTGGAGGCCTATATTGAAATAAAATTGAATTGAATTCTTATATTTGAAATGAGTCAGTAAATTAAAAAATTAAATTCAACTTCTTGATTTGGAATGGGTCTAAAAATAAATTAATTTAATTATTTTTACTATTTTATTCTTCATTAATCAGTTAGGAATAAAACATTATATTCAAATAAGGTTATTTTAGTATTTTCATTTATTGGAATTCAATTTTTACACCAAATTACATCCATTTCGGTTTAATTTCAATTCCTTAATTTTATTGGATTTTAATTCCTATAAAATTTCAATTTTTTTCACTTCAATTACTTTCAAAACATGGAATTCAATTCAATTACTTAATATAATTAAATTTAAGGGTTTCCAAACGCCGGATTAAATTTTATATTTTGATAAGACAATATCTAAAATATTTTAGGCTCTAATTAATCTAGAGAGAGACAAATCAATTCACAATTGAATACAACTCCCTCAACACTAATATTTCTCATTTATAAGATTTGAATTTCAAATCTTACTTAAAAGAAACAATCATCAAACCAATTAAATCAATATAACATTGTTATCTACTAACTTTACTTTATCGGGAGTTTACTTAATTTTTTTTTTTTTTAACTTTTAGGAGAGCTATATATAAGTGTGGATGCTACTGTACTTGAACAAAGACAACATGGCAATTAGTCGAAACCTTAAGAACGCTGTTATAGCATTCCTTGTTCCTCTTCCCGCCATCCTCTTCTACTTCTCATTCCTCAAACACTATGACCCATCAGTTCCCACCGCTTCAAACCCAAATTTCCCATCAAAGTTTGAATCTTTCTGGTCAACACTGTGTTCTTGTTGCTACCACCACCCTCTCCTATTGGCCAATGCACTCTTCTTCCTCAACGTCAATGTCCTCTTCTGGATCATAGGCCAATTCCAAAATAGCCACTGGGTAATTAACACACAAACACAAAATAACAAAAAAAATTACATTTTTCATTCAAATTCAGATTTTTTTTTTTTTCATTTCTGGGTATCTTTAAAGTTGTCAACTTTAGCTGTTTCAAGTGATGATTTGTGGTTGCAGATGATTGACCCTTATTGGACAGTGATACCAGTGATGCTTGTTCATTACTATGCAAGTCACCCTTTGGGTGAGCATGATTGGTGGAGGTCAAGGATGGTGGTTTTGTTGACTTGGGTGTGGAGTGTGAGGCTCACTCATAACTACTTCAGGAGAGAGAGGTGGCAATGGGGTGCAAGGGAGGATTGGCGTTTCACTGAGATGAGCCAGCAGTATGGGAAGCAATGGTGGTGGATTTCATTCTTTGCTGTCTATGTCTCCCAGCAGGTCAGTTTTGTGTTTATACATTTATTTATTTAATTTTCATTCATTGGGTGTTGAAATGATGATTACATAGTAAACTCTTGCATTAATCCTAAACTTGTAAGCAATGGTCATAATAGTCCCTGACTTGAACAACATTTTTTTAAATAAATAAATTATCTGGTGTTTCATTTCCTTGTGAATTTAATTTTAACGTTTTGGAAACATTAAGGGATGTAAATAGGGAAAAGCAACTTTTGGGACTAAATCGAAACCTTGGTAAAACGTAAGAATGCAAATGAAGCTTCACTCAGATCGATCACTAACATTCCACTCTCGTTAATTCATCGGGTGTTGAAATGATGATTAAAGAGTAAGCCATCACTTTAGTCCTGAAATTGTTAAGTGTTAATGGTAATAGGTCCATGTGGGGAATTTGCTTTTAAGTTTGGGTAATTTGACTAACAAGATTGCAGATCTGACGACTAATTTGATTAGCGAGAATACAATGTTGTTTGACTATGAAATGAAATATCAAGGACTTAAAAAAAAAAAATTTCTTAAAATCAGGACTATTATGACTTGTGTTTACAATTTCTGTGTTGAAACGGGCATTTAATCTATGCTTGGTGGTTGTCAGTTTGGTTTTATTGCTGTGCCATTGAAATGGGTGTTTTCTTGTTTTTGCTTCTCACACTTGCAGGTGTTTTTGATTGGACTTTCCCTTCCCTTATATGTTGTCCACTCAGTCAATAAGCCTTTGAGCATCTGGGACTTGGTAGCTGTTGTTGTCTGTTTATGTGGCATTGTCATAGCATACTTCTCAGATACACAGCTCTATGACTTTGTCAGTAGAAACAACAAATTAAAAGAGCTTGGTAAATCTGTGGTCCCTGTCCTTGATAGTGGCTTGTGGTATTACTCCCGGCATCCGAATTACTTTGGCGAGCAGCTGTGGTGGTGGGGACTAGTTGTATTTGCTTGGAGCCTTGGACATGGATGGACCTTTGTTGGTGCATTGGTTAATACCATGTGTTTGGCTTATGTGACTAGGCTTGTGGAGGAGCGAATGTTGAGAAACAAAAGCCGAGCAGAAGCATTTAGGCTGTATCAGAAGACAACTTCGGTGTGGGTTCCTTGGTGTAAGTCCTATCCTGCTGGAGTAAAACAACATAAGAATGCTTGATGTTTTTCTCAGTACAGTGGTTGGTTAATTGATTGTAAAATCATCATCTTGGTGTATGCATTGTTCTCTGTTGTTTATTCAATGGAACCATGAGTTGTTTGTGTTCTAGACAAGTAGGTTGCTGTGATATTGTATAAAACCTTTATGTATCTGCTATATTTGGAGTTATAATATACTAAATGCCTGATTTTCCTTGAAAAACCAAGGTTTCTTCTTGAATTCGCCTTTTCAGCTTAGAAATGATTGTTCTTCATGAGTGCCCTTATGACATTTGTGTTGGTGAATAAGTACATTTGGCTTTGGATGTATTGCCACTGGTCCTTTTGGTAAGACTTCTTTCAGCTAATGGGAAGGCTTGAAGCCATAAAGAAATATTTTGCACCAGAGCTTTATTAATAGCTATGCTATTTGATAGAGAAATTCTTGCATGCTTATGGAGCATATTTAATACGTGCTCTAGGAACATTCTAGTCACTCATTTTCATTTATAATGTTTAGAAGTTATATAAAAAAAGATTAAAATATTGAGTGCACGGTGATAGAGCACATATTAAATATGCTTTAGAAGCATACAAGTATTTCTCTTACATGACAAATTTTCATTGTTAATATAATCTTCAATTGTGATGATTTGACATGGTTTCATGTTGATATCAAGTGAATATCACAATGAGTTGTGACTTGTGAGTCCTACTTTTATATATAACTTTTGAAGATACATAAATTGAATGAATACATTGTAGTGATGTACCAATTACCATCTAGTGTTGGACACATATATCATTGGATCCAGTCAAAGTTTGATATATTAGCCCACACAGCCCAAAGTTCAATTGCAGCTCCTTGTTTTCTCGTTCCATACACAAGCAAACATCGCGTGGCACGTTGATTTTGTTTGCGTTTCTTTAAATTCTGACCTTGACTTTTCATTTAGCCATTTTCTCGCCTGTGAACCCCATGAATTTGTAACATAAGTGAGAAGTTATCCCAAAGGACAGAGCAAAACTAGATAAACAAATGTGGAATTTGAACCCGGCATCATGATATAGGCATGTTACTTGCTTGTGATTATGCAGACGTGGAATGTTCCCTATGTAATGTTCCAATATTATCTTATGTCCCAAAAATAACCTCTTGAATTACAAAATAGGATTGAAGAATCCTACCTTGCATTTAAAACTGGTTGATATTACTGATTATTTAGGGAGCTGATGAGTGATTTATTTTTACAAAAAATGATTCGTTTATGCATACAAATGGTGATATTAGTCCAGTCTTCTAGAGTATGGTCAGAAGCCTAAGTGGGGATTTTTCTTAATGCTGTTTTTCCATATACATGAATATTGAAAGAATAATTCCATTTTAATAACCATATGTGGTGTGAGAGGAGTGATAAAGAAATAATAAGTTGAAAGAAAAAGTAAGTGGTGGGATCCATGTTGTTTGTAAGTAGAGTGCTTAGTTGTTTGAGAAAGTTGGATGTTAAAATAGCAAGACCCATATTGAAATCAAATCCAGAACATCATGCTTAAGGAATCCGAGCTCCTTCTATTCAAAGCAATATCTTATTAGTCTTATTTTCATTTATAATTATAATCATATCTTCTGAATTATATGGCTAATTTATGGTGTTTAGCTTACTAGTCATACTGTTAATGTTATACACAGAAGATTGTAGTGACATGGACAGAACAGTCACAGGACTAGCTTGACAAGTAGTAAAACAAATGTGATATCCACATATAATTCAACGCAAAGGCAACATAATAGAATGCAGGAATTCACAAAAATCATTATTGTCTCGATGTTTATCATTAAATCAAAAGTTATAGATGCCAATAAAGATGTAATTTTATTTTCTATTTTTTTTTTTGAAAAATTGCATCTAACATAAAAAGTTCCACTCATTACGAGGGTTTATGAATAATGAAATGCTAAAATGCTCGGAGTCTTAAAGACCGATACTGATCAAATAAAGCCAACAATCTTTTTCCATTTTCAGGAGCAATAAAAGTTAAAGATAAACTAAATAACCAATACAAAATATCTAATCAGCCAGAATCTACAATTCAGACTAGCACGTCCAGGGAAATGCTAAATATTTCATTTGTGAATCAAGGAGTGTTGTTCATGCATTGGGGTGGTTGAGATTTTGAGTTAATTATAATATAATTCATGTGACCTGCAGATGTCGGCATTGAACTGTTTGGTTCCAACTAAGGGTTGAGCAGTGAATGAGTTATGTCTAACCTTATGAAGGATATTACTATGTGCATTCATTGTCTTGTTGGTACCTGCACGGATGTTGCATATAACTAACTTGTGAAGGTAGGTGAATATCATTAGATGCATTAAATAAGGTTATACCAACTTCCTGAAGAGACATACTCTACTAACATAAACCACTGTATGAGAAGAAAGGAGCATGTTTTATCCTTTCTGAGCAAGACTTTTGTGACCACTTGCATCTTCCACATCCAGACAAAGCACACCAAGGAAAAATCAAGCGCATGATCCAATAGGAGTGTTTATTTGTACATTAAAATTAACCATTATTTTTATATGTTATAGGAAAATAAAAATTTGATCTCATCTAACCCAATCAAATATTTTGTGCTTTTTCTCTCTATAACTAATTGTTATTGTTACTAATATACAAATAGCACTTATTATTCTTTACTTCTAAGGCTTTGAACAAATTTGTTATGCTTCGGCACTTGTTTGCATGTGAAGTGGGAATTTGAGATCTGGTTCAGCACTAGATTTCACAGACAATAATAGCTAGGCGTATTTAGTTGTCACAGTAACCAATAAAACTAGAAGGTGAGATACTTTATGGGCTGTCAAAGGTATCACTGCCCATAACTTCAAAATTTAAGAGTTTCCATTCACATTAAAGTCGGCCAAATGGTCTGCCACTCATTTTTCCTTGTTCATTACTAACAAACCGGGCTAATATCTCATAAATTTAATTTTAACTCAAAATATGAAATTTTATCGTTGAACTTGTTTGGCTAAAAATACAAACTTAGTTGCCGTGATGTTGGGATATATATATATCAGAAAAAAAACCCCTGAGGCAAATGAAATTCCCTCTGAGAATTACAAAGATGTTCATGTCCTATGAGAAACTTTATAATGCCACGGCATGTAATTCCTTGGGAATATCCTATCCTTTGGCAGTTGGCATGTAAATAATTGCTTTGAATCATTAAATTCATCTATACATACTTATCATCTGGACAAAGATAACCCTAAGATTTTTTGTTTCTTTCCTAGTTCACATACATACTATGCATCCTACTTTGTCCTTTACCTTCCTCCTAGAATAAAGTAATGAGTTAATACTCACTTTAGTCCCTCACATTTCACACATGAGTCAATTTAGTCCCTGACTTTTAAAATGAGTCAATTTGATCCCTCACATTTGCAATCACAGTCACTTTAATCCTCCACATGTAGGATCACTTTTAAAAGATGTTGACGGAAGGACGAAAATGACTCATTGCAAATGTGAGGGACCAAATTGACTCATTTTAAAAGTCAGAGACTAAATTGACTCACACATAAAATGTGAGGAACTAAAGTGATCATTAACTCTAAAGCAATCGAGACTGATTCAATGATCATCATTCATTGAGAAAAGGATAAAAGCAAAGGACTTCACGTTCCTTTCCAATTCTCTGAGCTCAAACTTCTTTCTTTTTGGCTAGTAATCAGCAATCAGCAATTCAGCATACATAGTCTAGTCCCAACCCACCTGTTGCTGTTTGTAGCAGCTAAAAAGTTCAGACTGATTGGTATTGAGCACCCAAATCCCCGAAACAGTGATGAGTTGGAGTGAAAGGAATGTTTTTGGCACCAAGATGAAAATGGATTTTGTTTTCATGATTTTTGTTGTGATGATCTTATTGTTTTGTTTGAGTCCTATTTGTGTCTTTGGAGCAAAACAAGGCTATCCTCAACAGCAACAACAGAACAAGAAGCTGAGGTTTGACAAAAATGGGGAATTCAAGATATTGCAGGTGGCAGACATGCACTATGCTGATGGCAAGGCAACACTTTGCTTGGATGTGCTCCCTTCCCAGAATGCTTCCTGCTCTGACCTCAACACCACTGCATTCCTTAACAGGATGATCCTTGCTGAGAAGCCTAATCTTATTGTCTTCACTGGTACTCAATACTTGTTATCATAGCTTTTTGCTGTCAATCTGTCCTTTTTTCCTGATTTTGTAAAAGGAACCTTTTCCTGCATTCTTTAAAGGGAAGAGGGTTCTAATTTTGTTAACAAAAATTAACAACCCCCGCTGATTTGGTATTTCAATGATATGTGAAAATATTTCATTGTTTTGGTGCGGGGGCAATTAAAACAACTTTTACTAATTTAAGACAAAGACTATGAGATTGTTCCAATTACTTGTAACTGGATGGAAATGAAATGAACTTGATTTTGTGTATATTTTTTAGGAGTTTGCAATATACTTTTGCTTTTAATGTTCATTTGCAACAGCTAAGCAAGTTACAAGTTTCTTTGTTTTATTGTTGATATGAGGTAACCTGTTATGCATGTTTGTCGGGGTATGATAGGGGATAATATCTATGGGTTTGATTCCTCGGATTCGGCTAAATCATTGGATGCTGCATTTGCTCCTGCAATTGCATCAAACATTCCTTGGGTGGCTGTTTTGGGAAACCATGACCAGGAAGGATCACTCTCTAGGAAAGGAGTGATGAAACATATTGTTGGGATGAAAAACACATTGTCTAAACTCAATCCTCCTGAAGTGCACATCATTGATGGTTTTGGGAACTATAACTTAGAGGTTGGAGGAGTTGAGGGCACTGATTTTGAAAATAAATCAGTGCTCAATCTATACTTCATTGATAGTGGAGATTACTCTAAAGTTCCTTCAATTCTTGGTTATGATTGGATCAAGCCCTCCCAGCAACTTTGGTTCCAAAGAACTTCTGCAAAGCTTCAGGTACTGTTTTATCCATTCCATCATTTTTCTGGTAGTATTCTAGTTGCAATACATTAACTCTAAGATCCAGCAAACCTCTTTCTTATTGTTTAGTAGCTGCCTATGAATCGAAGTTTCTATGGATCCTCATTAAACATGTGGCTGATTTATCGCTTCTTTTTATTGTTAATACTAGGATTTGCTACTTAGGTGCTGTTTAGATAGCCTTACTCTTAAGTTGTAACATTTTTTTTTTTTTGCGGCTGTCAAAAGTCATATTGCAACTGTTTGGATCAAATTGATTGTACAATATAGCTTCTCAAAAAGTCATTTTTGGTGCATGATCTTTTTGTCTCCTTTCACATCAGGCCTTAATTGAGTGATTTACCTAAGCGAGACCTTAATTGTTTCTTTGGCAGAAAGCATACAAAAGTGGACCAATGCCTCAGAAAAAACCTGCTCCTGGTCTTGCATACTTTCACATTCCGTTGCCAGAATATGTTAGCTTTGACTCATCAAACTTCACAGGTGTGAAACTGGAACCAGATGGCAATGGCATTAGTTCTGCTTCTGTGAACTCTGGCTTCTTCACAACCTTGGTCGAAGCAGGAGATGTAAAGGCAGTTTTCACTGGCCATGATCACCTTAACGACTTCTGCGGCAAGCTAACAGGTATACAACTATGTTATGCTGGGGGATTTGGATACCATGCTTATGGAAAGGCTGGATGGCCTAGGAGGGCAAGAGTGGTGGTAGCTAGCTTGGAGAAAACGGCGAAAGGCACTTGGGGAGACGTCAAGTCAATTAAAACATGGAAACGCCTTGACGATCAACATTTTACTGGAATTGATGGTCAGGTCCTTTGGAGCAAGAACTTTGGTGGTAAGATATCCTTGGAATACTTGTGGTAGTCTTTTGCTTCCTCCTAACTTAAGCTATGGACTGAAAAAAGATGTAATGTATCTTTGAAGTTATGTATACGAGGTGCCCTTTGGATATAAAGAAAATGTGACAAGAAAACAGAAAAGCAGGACATCTTTATATAGAATCAGGTTTGAAGAAAGCAACATTAGTGACAAATTTGCTGAGCATATTAAAAATGAAAATCATAATGTTTTTAGTTCATGACAAGGGGAAAAGAAGATATGGAAAAATATTGTGTGTTGCCAACTAAAATGAGGGTGAGAGCACAAGGATACTTAGTAATGAATATTTCAGCAGTGGCAAATGCATTTGAAGTGAAATAGTGAATATATCCAAGAAGAATTGCTCAGGTGAAGTGAGAAAATGCACTTGTGGTGTGTTTATCATGCATTCTACTTTATTTCTGCTTTCTTTTGCATAGAACTTTAATTTATGTGAAAAAAACATGCAAAAGATTAGCATATCAAACATGAGAATTTTAAGGAGTATATTCATAGGGTGACATGAGGAAAAGCAAAAGTAGAAATAAAGTCACTTTCTCTATGGTGGGATAGCATCAGTTCAATATAACACAAAGTAGAATTATTAAAGATGGTTTGGATATGAATTAGACAGACACAAGCATAGTGAGACTATAGTGTGGATATGAATTCTATGTTGTAATTATTTATTTGTAAATTTATTTGTCAGGACATTAGCAATATCATGTGCATAATTTCTTTTTAAATTTCATGTTATCTCCATTGATTCATTGTTTATTTTGATCTTCATTGCAGGAAACCGTAGGTGAAAACAAAATGGTGGCTCTTGAGAATTTCAGAGTGGTCAAGACAAGTGTTAGCATCCACTTGAAGGTTACCTAGTTTGGAACTTGTCATAAAGTTGCTACACGACAAATTTTATTTACGGAAAGCCTTTGATATACATATCATGTGATTGGATTGTGAAATTGAGAGTAGCTTACTATAGAATAAAAGAAATGGGAAAGTTCATCAGCAAGGTGCAACTATTCATACTCGATATAGGATAATATCATTAATCTGAAGTTTTATAATAGATGGCCTTGGAAACCAAAAAATGGTTACTTTTGGAAGGTTGTTGATAGTGTGAACCATGACTTGACTTTTAGATTTCAAGTTGCAAGGATATTTTACTAGTGATTACGTTGCATTGCAAGGCAATTGCTGAAAGCACGCCTACACTTACCGCTGCCTTTGACTTTGAGTCAATGGAGAAATAGCCTTTTTGCCTAACAACTTAAGGCAGATTGGCTAGCTTGAATCAAGGTAAATTAATTCTAGAAAAATCCTTTCATGGTTTAAGTGACAAAAAGCAATTACATTTCAGAAATGTAGTTATTAAATGTAATTATTTAGGCTCGTGTGAAAATTTCACATATTTTTATTATGTGTAGGTGTTTATCATTAATTAAATGATTTTTGTGGACATATACATGGGTCCGTCTTCTTAATTAATGATAAAATTTATACGTGACAAAATCATGAGATTACTAAACAAGAAGATCTACTTCAAGATGAAAAAAGTGTCAAAGTACAAAATGATTACGTCAATAAGATTTTCCACGTTAAAAAAGGGAAAAAGTTGACAAGATTTTTTTCCTATTATAATTGATTTACATCTTTTAGGCATTTTATTTTTTTTATTACAAAGGAAAATGGTATTTTATGCTATTCATAGCCTAAAATATCAAAGGTTAAATCATCATGGACTTTATGGGTTAGATTCCAAATTTCAAACAACATGCCTATTTGTCACATATTTTTCTTTGTATTTTCTCAGTATGTGATCGCAATTCATATCATCAATTAAGACCTCTGATATTTGAGGAAATATGAAGTGAATGCGCAGCAAGTTGAACAAGGACACTTTTTTTGTTACTTCAAAATTTGAAAGTAATGAGTTTTGAACTTACGATCTCATACGTACTACCTAATCTGCTAGATAGCAGTACCAGCATCTACTACCTAATTTGCTAGATAGCAGTACCAGCATTAGATGGTATTGCAGTCATTCTTATCATATTCAAAAAACAATGTGATTACTTAATGAACTTAATTACATTCAAGGCATATATAGTACTTGTGAAGGTAGGTGAATATCATTAGATGTATTAAATAAGATAGGATTATGTCAACTTCGTGAAGAGGATATATACTAACACAAGCAAATGGATTAGAAGAAAGAAAGGAGCATGTTTTCTACACTTTTTTTGAGCAAGATTTTTGTGACCACTTGCATGAAGCAATATAGGAGTGTTTACTTACCCCCCGGGGTGGGAGGGAGTCTTTGAACAATTCTGTTATGCTTTGGCATCTTGTTTGCCTTTGAAGTGAGAAATGAAATTTGAAATCTGTCTCAGCACTTAGATTTCACAGACAATAATGTTGGCTAGGTGTATTTAATTGTCACATTGATCAATAAAATAAGAGTGGGGTTACTTTAAGGTGCTGCCAAAGTGTCGGTATTCACAGCCAATATGCCCATGACTTCGAAGTTTCCAAGCATATAAAAGTCGGTCAATGGTCTAGTATATGCTACAAGCTTTTCAGTATCAATTTTCATGTTTCCTTGTCTTTTACCATAATTCACTTATTTTTTATTTTTTAGGGACCAAAAAGATATTTAAACCTATTAATTTTAACTAAAATTGAGGAAATTTTATCACTGAACTATAATGCTATTTATTTGAAAACTAGTTAATGTTTCCGGCTAAATATACAAAATTAGTTTATGTGATGATAATGGTATATATTTTTGGTTTTATTTCAGGAAAAAAAAAAGTACTAAATGATCAACTTAGAAACTGAATTTTATTATTGCTGATTCTTTTCTAATGTAAATGAAATTCCCTCTGATAATTGCTCATGTGAGAACCTCTATAGTGCCATACCATGTAAATAAGAAATGTTACTGGTATGTTAATACATAGTACATATGAACATAGAAAGAAGACAAGGATTCGCTAGTGGTCGATCCACTATGACCATTCTATCTTTATGTTAACGTTCCTTTCAATCTCTGGGAATATCTTTGGCAACTGGAGCATAAATAATTGCTTTGAGTCAATCAATTAATCTACAAAGACATCCCAATGTTTCCTGTCACTTTCATCGTTCACATACTATGCAACCTACCTTGTCATCTCTTCCTTCTAGAACAAAGCAATGAAGACTGAGGACTTTGCTCTCTCTCCTTTCCAAGTTGTTGAGCTCGAACTTTCGTCCTTTTGCTACTATATATAGATGTAGGTACAAATATAAATATATCAGTTATTCAGCATTCATAGTCTAGTCTTGGTCCTAGTGCTGGTTGTAACACCCGAAAAGCTCATATTTTGATTGGTATTGGGCACCCAAATCCTCAAAATAGAGATGACTTGGGGGCAAAGGAATGTTTTGGGCACCAAGAGAGAAATGGGGTTTGGTTTCATGGTTCTGGTGGTGATAGTCTTATTGTTTTGTTTGAGTCCTATTTGTGTCTTGGGGGCAAAACAAGGGTACCCTCAACAGCAACAACAGAACAAGAAGCTGAGGTTCGGC
Organism: Dalbergia cultrata; assembly: GCA_031216105.1. Taxonomy (NCBI): domain Eukaryota; kingdom Viridiplantae; phylum Streptophyta; class Magnoliopsida; order Fabales; family Fabaceae; genus Dalbergia; species Dalbergia cultrata. The sequence continues at coordinate 1,431,904 of CM062351.1, forward strand.
CAAAATGGAGAATTCAAGATATTACAGGTGGCAGACATGCACTATGCTAATGGCAAGGGCACATCTTGCAAGAATGTGTTCCCTTCCCAGGAGGCTTCTTGTTCTGACCTCAACACCACTGCATTCCTTCACAGGATGATCCTTGCTGAGAAGCCTAATCTTATTGTCTTCACTGGTATGGTGTTTCTAGTTATAGTTTTTTTTTGTTTTCTGGGATTTGTTTAGTTTAATAAAACGTATTTTATTTTCATTTTCTGTTTCCAATTTTAATTACAACAATAGCACCTTATTATCAATTTGTCTCTGGTTTAAATAAGCCACCAAAAATAGGCTACTGGTTAGGCCATTAGGAGTTTTAGCATTATGCATATGATCATAAGTTCCATCCTTATCGCCATCGATGAGACAACCTATCGTGATGTTTGTTATGGTGTGATAGGGGATAATATCTTTGGTTCCGATTGCTTGGATAAAGCTAAATCATTGGATGCTGCTTTTGCTCCTGCAATTGAATCAAACATTCCTTGGGTGGCTGTTTTGGGAAACCATGACCATCAAGGACCTCTCGGATCCCTCTCTAGTGAAGGAGTGATGAAACACATTGTTGGGATGAAGAACACATTATCTAAACTCAATCCTCCAGAAGTGCACATCATTGATGGCTTTGGGAACTATAACCTAGAGGTTGGAGGAGTTGAAGGCACTGACTTTGAAAATAAATCAGTGCTCAATCTATACTTTCTTGATAGTGGAGATAGGTCTAAAGTTCCTTCAATTCATGGTTATGATTGGATCAAGCCCTCCCAGCAATTTTGGTTCCAACAAACTTCTGCAAAGCTTCAGGTACTGTTTTTCTTGTTGTTCAGTAGCTGATTATGAATGCAAGTTTCTATGCATCCTCATTAAACATGTGACTGATTTTTCACTTATTTCCCTTGTTAATACTTGGATTGACCACTTACAACTTGTTTGGTAACATCTTAATTCAGAGGAATCACCGTTATCTTTTTTCAAAAGTTGCCTCAGGAAGTTTTAGGTTAATTTGGCGTTACAGTCTCATTTTTCTCAAAAGCTGTCTCAAGAGGCTTTAATTATAAGCTGTTTTGAATCTAAAATAAGCTAATTCAAGCACACCTTATGAACTAGTCTGAACCTAAAATAAGCTAATCCAAACGCACACTTATCGTTTATTCTACAGAAAGCATACAAAAGTGGACCAAAGCCTCAGAAAGAACCTGCTCCTGGTCTTGCATACTTTCACATCCCATTGCCAGAATATGCTAGTTTATCAAACTTCACAGGCGTGAAAAAGGAACCAAAAGGCGATTACGATGGCGTTAGTTCTGCTTCTGTGAACTCTGGCTTCTTCACAACCTTAGTTGAAGCAGGAGATGTGAAGGCTGTTTTCACTGGCCATGATCACCTTAATGACTTCTGTGGCAAGTTAACCGGGATACAACTATGCTATGCTGGCGGATTCGGATACCATGCTTATGGAGAGGCTGGATGGCCTAGGAGAGCAAGAGTGATGGTAGCTAACTTGGAGAAAACGCCAAAAGGCACCTGGGGAGATGTCAAGTCAATTAAAACATGGAAACGCCTTGATGATCAAAATTTCACTGGAATTGATGGTCAGGTCCTTTGGAGCAAGAGCTTTGGTGGTAAGATATCCTTGGAATGCTTGCATTGGTCTTTTGCTTGCTCCTAAATTATGCTAAAACTGAAAAAGATGTAGTCTATCTTTAGAATCATCTATAATAGATGGCTTTTGGACATAATGAAAATGTGACAAAAGAAAGCAGAAAATTAGGATAAAATTGTTTACAGACTGAAGTTTGAAGAAAGAAACATCAGTGACATAAATTTGCTGAGCATATTAGAAATGAAAAACATAATGCATTTAGTTCAAGACAAGGGGAAAAGATGTTGTCAACTAAAAGCCTTTCAAGGAACTTAGGAAAGTACAATATGAGTTTAGACGCATGTAATATTATAACTGCAGCAAATTTTACTAGTAAGAAGATGAATGCACGACCAGATATTGAAGTTGCATCTCTTCCTTTTTAGATTCTGAAATGACTAAATTTTGAGGTCCAAATGGTGCTGAATATTAGAGAAGAACCAAATTACTGATTTACAATGCAAATAAGAGCAAAATCATAAATGTGATTTATAGAGTGAAGCTTATGATAAACTGCGAGGACAATTATAAATTTGATCTTCATCTTGGTTTGTAATATTTTGAGGGTGAGAGAGATCTAGTAAAATATTCAGATGCTCTATGTTGCTCTTATTTACTTGTAAATTTATATATTAGGACACTAGCAATATCATCATCTGCATAATTTATTTTTAAACTTCATATTATCTCCATGTACTCATTGTTTTGGTTGCCATTGCAGGAAACCTCAGCTAAAAACAAAATGGTTGGCACTTGAGAATTTTGGAAGTGATGCAAACAAGTGTTAGCATCCGCATGAAGGTTATCTACGTTGGCATACTTGTCATGAGTTGCTATACAATAAATTTTATTCATGAAAGCCTTTGACATACATATCAATATCATGTAATTTGATACTGCAATTGAAAGTAGCTTGCTATAGAATAAAAGAACTTGGTAAGTTCAGGAGCAAGGTGCAGTTTATTGTGTGCTATGCATGAAACTATCCGTACTCCATATCCACTTTTATGATAAGATCAATAATTTGAAGGTTTAGATATATATATGTAGAATGATGATTGTGTATCCACACTGCATGATATATATTAAGAGATCATAGCCATAATGGTTGTGTATTTGATGAAGAAAATATTCATATGCTATCCTTAGGAAAAATGTGATCTATATTATTCACATCCCAACATATCAAGGTTAAAACTATCATGAATATTTTGGGATTAACTTCCAAATTCTCACATCCCAATTTGTCGCATATGTTCCTTCGCATTATCTAAGTTATGAGATCATATCATTAATGAAGACCAGGAAACGTGACATGAATGTTCAGAATGTTAAGCTAGGACATAAGCTCAAAAATCTATTATCCCATCCCATGGCCCTTGCGCTTGTTACCATCAGATATTGCAGTGCTATTATCCACTCAAGAATGTGATTACTTCTTGAACTTACACATTCGGGGCATCAAAAATTAAATAGACATTTATTCATTGAATCATCAATCTGTGAATGACATAGAACTTGTCACATTAGTTAAAAGCTCCTCTCCAAAAACATCTCACCAGTGTTTCTCACCACAGTCTTGCAGTCTCTTCCAGAGTTGTCCTTATTCTTCTCACTTAGAGGTGAAAGCCTGAAGTAGTAGTAGACAAAGTCAGAACAAATAAAAACAGAATATAAATTAAAGTCAAAGTATGCAATCTAGGAAAAAATCATTTCACATATACAAACTGAACACCTCGTATTCAGAAATGCTCACAATAAAATTGGTGGAACTTGAAAATAAGTGAACGCATATTGAACAAAGTTGGTGGGACTTAGTTTAGAAATGCTATTCATGCTCATTCGTTAAGATTTAATAACATGTCACACGATTCTGGCAACTCAAATTTGGCAAAAATTTCTGGCTGTGCGGTATTTTCCTATTATGAACATGCATAAATATGAGGTGTTAAATTTGTATCCGTAACGATCAAGACCTAGCTGTTGATTGAACTTACAGAAAAGATAGTAGCATGGCCAGGCTCAGCCAGGTGTGCAAAGAGGTTGTCAATAGGGATAGCGCCAGTGCCAGTGTATACGTGCTGGAACCATGCACCCATCACAGCCAACATGGCCAACCTCCCATTCTTGATCTCCTTTGTTCTCAACTCCTTGATCTTCTCAGGAGAGCCAGTTCCCCATCCAAGAGGGTCAAACCAAAGGCCACCAGGGTACCCTACATCAGTCCCAGTGAGCTTCTTGTTTGGGAAGATAGGGTCAGTGTTGACATAACTTGGCTTTATGATATCAGCCCATCTTCTACCCTCAGCCCAACCAATGAAAATGAGCTCAATTATGAAGAGTGTGGTGGTGTCAGTGAAGTATTCTAGCTCTCCAGCAGGGTACCATGAAGGGGTGTTTAGGACACCAATCTTTGTTAGGAATTCTGGGATGAAGATGCCAGCAGCACCCAACATTGCCCATCTGCAGTGCACAAGCTCTGCTTGAACATTCCATCTTAGGCTCTCAGGATCAGATCCTGTTGAAAAGAACAACAAACTTTTGTGGTCACTTGCAATCCGCACAAGAGATAATGGATAGAACAGTATCTATATCGAGTTCTTTATATCCATTTCATTCAATTCTCAAATGATCAAATGAAGTAATGACATAGACATTTTTCTTAAAATGAATGATTTAAAAGGTAAAAGTTCGCCCTCATCTCAACAAAAATATCCACGTAATGTCATCATTTGATTTGAAATTTGGATGAAATAGATGTAAGAAACTTGATCTAAGTTTTTTTTTCCAATGGATGTTGCTGCGTAAGCTAATTCAGTGATGCTAATAGCATGTTTGGATTTCAATTTGCATGTTCCAAACCATGGTGATGTATGTGAACTATATTTAATATTATTTCAATATGTTTGGCAAAATTACTTTAAATTACATATGTTAATATGATTTTAGTAGCAAACCACAAGTAAAAGTGAAAAAAAAAAAGCTTGGTTTTCAATTAAACCAAACCATGATTGGCAGACTAGAAATTGTAGACAATCTAATTAAAATTAAAAAATGATCACTTTCCAAGTCCTAGAGGATAAAATCCGAAGTCTCCTGGGAGACTGCCATCAAGCCAAGGTGGAAGGGTGCAGCCTGGGAACCAAAGAGGCCTGTCAAGGTCAGCAGCTGCACACACTGTGGTGGTGGATCTTCCTCCAACTGGTGCTGTAATGTTGTTCAACTTCAGTTTCCTCCCACTAAGAAAAGAACCTTTTGTGGCTCCCAAGGGTGATCCATTCTTCTAAGAACTGCATGCAAATTCATGCTATTCATTTAGTACTACCTTGAATCTCAAGGAATGATTAAGTCAAAAGGTTCACGTAATTAAGTATACATTAACAAGTGCATTTTATTCATTTGGGTCAATGCATGAAAGAGTTCAGTACTTGCATCGAGAGTAGTGCTACACATTCAGAAAAAATATATAAAGAATCATTGATAGAAATCATGGTGATTATTGAATAGAATAAAATGATATGACTCACTAATTTATCTAAAGGCTAACAATTATGACACGTCATTCAGGTTACAAAATTTCTAGTTGTATAGCATTTTCAACTTACATTATGTTTTACTCTAAATATGAGTTCACTAAAATTCAACTAATCACACATTAAAAAAAAATCCACTAATCAGGTTAGAGTACTATTTACATCACTAGTACATAATGGTAATTACATGTGCAAGCAAAGGGTGCATGGAGAAACTTGCCTTGAGATGGCAACAGCTGCAATGGCAGAGCAAGCACATGCTGAAGCCATGACAGGAATTCACATAGCTAGTGAGATAAAATGATCACCTAGCTTAGTTGTTGTGTTTCTTTGTATAGTTGATGAGTTTAAAAGAAAATGCAATTTTTTTTTTTGTTACTTTTTGAAGGGTTCTTATCTAGAAGGATAGGAGTGTGAACCACAAATTAGATGGTGGGTTGCCATCTTATGTTTATCATATACTTAAGGTACATTTTTGAAACCAAAGAAATTTGTTCTTATTAAAGCAAAATAAGAGTAGAAGAACAAATATGTTTTACGGAGGATACTTTTCTGATATTCATTTTGCTCTCTTAAATAGAGCTAGGTTCAAAACATACAAAAAAAATATCCCTTATTCTTAAGAATGACTAATAATATTATAATCTGATAAAACAAAATCAGAAACTCCTAAAGACACGTCTTAAACAATAGAAGATTAAACTTCTAGAAATTGAATAAAACATCCACGTGGGCAGCTGTTGTAGGCACATTTTCAACAAAATTAAAAAGCCTGACTCTAAAGATAAGAAAGACAAGGAGGGGAAGAGTGAGAATGCTCCTGAGCACAGAACAATTGCTCGACTTCAGGTTGGTGTGAGCTGTTCTTTATTTGCCTTTCATTTGTGATCATTTTATAACTCTAGTTTTTGGCTACAAAGAGGGAATTCTTGTATCATATTTTAGTTGTTTTTTATATGCCTTGCACTGCTCCTCATTGTTTTTCTTCTTTTGTTCCAAAACATGTTTTCTTTCACCATGAAACTGTTTTCTAAATATGCAGGAATGTGGCCCTCGTTTCACATTGAAGTTGATTAGCCTGCAGCATGGAACTTTTGACACTAAGGGTGGAGAATATGAGTGGGTTCACAAGGTAATTTATTTGTTAACTACCTCTGTATTCCTGTTTCGATTCCCTGCATGACTTTGTGAAGTATTTCTTCTGTCTCCTTAATTCACTGCCTTCTTTGTCTTTATTTTGTTCCTGTCTTCTTTCCCCCACTTCTAGCCGGAAATGGACACAAGCCGAAGGAGGTTTTTCCTATGACTTGATTGGGGATGTTGCATTTTGGAAGTCATTTCTGCTGTAATAGGTTTTATCTGCCAAAGGGCCGGTTATCATGAAGTTGCTGCAATCTGTGAACATTTTTCCATCATGCTGGTGCATTTTTTCCCCTTGTTTTTGGGTCTAATGTCATCTAATCTCTGTGTACAGGTGATAAATTTTGACCTCAAATCCATTGGTTGTTGACAAAAGAGAGAGTCGAATTTGCAAGTTTCTTATAATTTATATAATTTGTTAACTTTACGCTTCTAGCATATCAGTTCCCAATGTCTGCGGTTTTCATTTCTTGAGCACTAGTGCTTATATTCATGCGTGACAAGTTGATATGCTGAGTTTACTGAAGTTATACAATTGATTCCACATGAGCAGTAGTTCTGTACCATGTGTGATGCATGCTTCTAGATGAATTCATCAAGCCTTAAGCATTGTATTGACTATTGTCAAAGGTTGCTTCAATTCTTAGTGAAGAATATTATTGGTCTAACTTGTACTTTTATTTTCTATGTTCAACTCTTCAATCCTGCTTTGCTTTTTAGCTTTATCTGGGACTGGGGATATGAATTTAACGTGCCAATCCAATAAATGATAAGCAATACTTGGGAGTTATTGAATCGATGGTTGAGAAAGCTTCTTTTTCCGATACTAATGTATCTCTTTAAAAGGATTTGATTTTTGGTGCATATATTGATGTTGCCGAAACTGAAAAGCATAAATTGATCAAGAAATTGAGGATTATTTCTCTTTTTTTTTTTCCGGGAAAATGGCTTACAAGAAGGTACGAGCTTCAAATCTATGGGAGGGAGCACTTGGATCATTTTAAAAAAGTGCAAGTTGGGTTGTGAGGGGTTCCAAAACCTGGAATGCACTGTCTTCTTATTATATCAGCCCTCCTATGAACAATATTAATGATGATAAGATATAACTATTTTTTGATCCTATTATACAATAGTCGCGAGGTACTCTTCGTTAGGTCCACATGGTGCCAATTAAAAGTGGTGCCTTATCAAAGCCAATATGAGGTGACCACAGGAAGAGGGGGCATATGGTGGTCAAATGGTCAGCTCAACGTTTAGGGGCAAAAATTTCAAAAAACTTTTGGGCTTCTTTTTCGCTTTTCTTTTTAAAAAAAAGAAATTAAGTTTTTTCCAATAAACCATGTCTTCTTCCCTTTTTTCCGGTAATCAGCATTTAGTACCTGCCAGTACCACCACCATAGCACCGACTAGTAGCAATATAAGCAGCATCAGCAAAAAGTCTCATGCCTTGTGAGCAAGTATTCATTTAAGTAAGGTCAATATAGAATGATAGATAAGATGTAAATCGACACGATGTCTTATATTCTGTGAGTATAAATAATATTTTTCATAATAATTATGCCCAAAATGAGTGAGTAGCACAATAAATAAATTTGATGAGATCTTAACATTTATAAAATAAGAAAATCTTTATTTGCATAAATAAATGATTTGAACATTAATTATAAGAAATAAACTGGTTCTAATTTATTAGTTGATATTGTTAGACGCCCCCAATGAAATCGTTTTGAAAAGATTTTGTTGGAGTGAAATTAGACATATTAATTCATTAATTAATGTGTCTAATTTTATTGAAAGCTATAATGAAATCAAAGCAATCATTTAATCTATGTTAGTTGCTATTCCAGTTGATCTATGCACTAAATTTTATTATAAAGGTCAAGGGTTCACGTCATATCTTCAGCCTTTCTAATTTTTGGCAATTATTTAAAATTTTCAATAAATAATAACAAAAAAAATCTTCTATGATTAATGTATTTATGTAAGAATCACACACACACACACACATATATATTATTGGTCAATGTAATTGTATATAATTAATTAACTTGATACATATTGTCGCAATTTATAATTTATTTAAAAAATTTAAAAACATTAGGTACATTTTGGGATTGATATTACAAAAGGTCTAATATTAATATATTGAAAATTAATGCACACAGTTAATTGAAAAATTGTCTCGAGAGTAATCTTGAAAATTAATTTTGCAAAATTTTAATATCTTGAGCACTCGCCAAAATTCGATACAGGTGGTATTAACTCTTTTCATTTCGAAACAATCTTTTCCGTAGTTAAGCACGGTATATTCACTGTAAAGAATATTATGTGTCTATCTTGTAACATTTTTCCGTGTTCAATTCTTCAATTCTGCTTTGCATTTTTGCCTTTGTCGAGGGATCCGAATTTAACATACCAATCCAACAAATGATAAGCAATACCTGGGAGTGACTGAATAGATGGCTGAGAAAGCTTCTTTTTCCGATACTAGTGTATCCGTCTTAAAAGATTTGGTTTTTTGGTGCATATATTGAGAGAATTGAAAAGCAATAATTGATCTTGAAATTGAGGTTTCTTCTACTTCTTCTCTTTTTTTTTTTTTTGAAAAAATTTGACTAACAGGAAGGCGAGAATGAGTCTAGCCGCAATGATAAAGTTGCTGCTTTGTGACTCAGCGATTATAATTTTTAGACTCTACTTGGTGAAAGCCTTGTCCATACTATCCTTTATTTATTTATTTAGTTTTTTGGCTAACAGGAAGGTTCGAGCTTCGAATCTGAGGAAGGGACCAAATTGGATCATGTATTTAAAAGAAGTGCAAGATGGGTTGTGAGGGGGTTCCAAACCTCTCAATTCCACTCACCACTATCTTATTATAATATCAGCCTTGCTATGAATGAGAGTAAGGATGATCAGACAAAACTATTTTTTGATACAACAGCTGTGAGGCGCTCTTCATTATGTCCACACGGTTAAAGTGTCAATCAAATTGTGCTCCATCGTTACCTTAAAAAAAATCTAGTTTCAGAGAACTTCCAAATTCACTTTTATCAGAGATCTAGAGAATAAGTCATCCTGTGTCACTAGATATGGATTGAGTTGAGCTGCTTTGTGACTTAGACAAGAGGTTTATCTTTTCAATTTCTCATGCAACTTAATCTTTCTTGTATATGGTAGAGTTTAAAGTTCATGATGGTCACTACAAAAATTTGGATAAAAAATATATGTTGCAAATGAAATGGTTCTATTTCTATTTTTTTTTTTTCCGACATGTCCTTTCAATGCATTAAAAGAGCAATTGGACATCCTTGTCCTTAAGATGTCAATTGCTGCCCCATATGTTAGTTTATGTGGCCAATTATTACTGTGTGTCCCTTCTTCTAAGTCCTTGCTACAACAAATTCCCATCTTAAAAAGAGATAGACAATACTGGATTCATTATTTGAGTTCTTTTCTTTATTTCCTCTTTGATTTATTAGTTCATGTCTTTTTTCAAGCAAGTGGTTGATCTTATGTGTATGGAGGTGATTTTTAAATCATAGGAAAAAGGACACCGACATATATAATTTGTACTCTTTCTCTCAACTCTGGCTACCCACAACTGCCTTCCGCGTCCCCTGAGATATTAATAAGTTGGGGATGAGTCACAAGCAAAAAAGAAAAAGTTTAAAGAAAAGCAAACAAACAAACAAAATGGGGGATCAATTGATATAGTAGGAACTAAGGAAGAGAAGCATTATTTGACCCTTGAAATTCTGTAGCATATAATATTTACTTGCTTGGATGTGAAAAAATTATATCATGCACAGTACTTGAAAGATAAGGATGAATTATGATTGATTTCTCTGAACTTACAAGGCAAAGGAAGCAAAGAAAAGAATAACCCCCATTCACATTATTTCTAGTGTTAGGCAATCACTCTCCACTTTACACACTATTTGATGATGTGAACCAATGATCAAATTAAAATATGGTTAGCCTAACTTACTTAAACCAATGATCATGTACTTTATCAAAAACTAATGCCGAAACAAATTAATGTTAAAGCATTACTGCTATTCTCATGTGAATTTTAACCCATTATTAATATAACTAGTAATATATCAATATATAAGCGACTTTTATAATAATCATTGAAGTGACTGGAATTTTAGTACAACGTAAATAAAATCTCACATCTAAGTCTTGTAAATCTAAACAAAGCAAAATATTTTTAATAATAAAATAATATAATTGAACAACTACATGGAATAAGTTGTACTTCATGATGCATCCAAATTAAATGTAAAGATAGAATCTCTGCCATTCTTTTTATTTTTTAATGCTATTTTTTTATTTCCTTATTTTCATGGAAGTGATCATGAAGACGTGCTGCTTACTAAAGCGTCCTGTCAATTAAAAAACTCCAAAGCAATAAATAAATGAGTTTTGCGTATCATTGTTTAAAAGTACGGATTACCGATACCAAAACAAATAAAATTGTAAAATTTCGTAGATTATAATTGGGATAATAAAGTATATAAAAAATAATTGGGATAATAAAAATGGATGTAGTGATAAGGAATGATGAAATTGAAGTTAAATAATTATTATAAGGGAGTAATATAGTATTTTTTTCACTTTATTTCTTGTTTTTTTCTTTAATTTTATTGTTAGTCACTCTTTTCCATCATCTATAAAACTCTCAATCATAATCTAATATTCCTCATATTTTAAAAATACTAAATTTCATCTTCTTAATACTAAAATTCCCTCTTTTTAGTTTCTTAAACAATGTCGTTAAAATACTAATTAGATAAATTCTAAATAAATAAATAAAATAAACAAATAATATATTATAATTTACAGCACATCACATGAGCTTGTGCTCTCTACGCTTAAACCAAGTCGTGCTTCGTCGCCTTTTGTCCTCCACTCTCTGCTCCGTCTTTTCTCTCTCCTTTCTTCAACATTAACACCCAACAAAAACAGGAAAAAAAAAAATAACTTTCTATGTATGTTACTCACACCACACAGAAACACACAACCTTAACTACACACAAAGAGGAAAAGGTGTTGACAAAAAAAGGCATAAAAGGAGCTTCATTTTGTTCAGTTTCATTGCTATAATCAGTTGCCCATCTCAGATTGTCACGAAAAGCTCACAACTTTGCGTTTTCCAGAACCTTTTTCGCATACCCTTTTGAACACTGGCGAGGATTTTGAGAATGGTAGGTTATTTCTCTCTTTCAAAAACTTGAAAAAAGTTCTGTTTTTGCTCATGTCGGCTTTTGTTTTTTAGTTCAAAATAGGGAAAAAGGTTGAAAAACTTGAAAATTGTTTTGATTTTGATTTTGGGGTGTTGTTTCTGACAAGGAAAAAAAAAAAAGAGGAGGAAATTTTGATATTGTTTGCTAATTAGTGATATTGTTGTGAGTGTGGAATTCAGGTGGTGGCTGCAAGTTCTAGTGTTTCCAAGTTCAATTTGAGAAGAGGGAATGGTTCTGCTCATAGTTTTATGAGTGGTGATAATAAGAGTGATGGAGATCTTTCCAATGTTAGTAGCAGTGAGTTTTATTCGTCAATGGTGGAGTTGGATAGAGACCCTTCATGTGTTTCATTCACTACTTTCAATATCTTGGCTCCTATTTACAAACGGCTTGATCCACAGGTCTTGTCTGGTGCTCTCTCTCTCTCTCTCTTAAATTCTTGCAATTTCCTGTTTTGTGGAGAATCATGTCTCAAATTGTATGTGTTTGTGAACAGAACCAAAGCCTCCGGGAAAGTGACTTCAGATCACTCTGGTTGGCCAGGAATGAAAAGATTCTGAATTCCTTGCTTTCTGAATCATCTTCCATAATTTGCCTTCAGGTAGCAGTTTCTCTCTTTTCTCTTTGGTGGTGGAAAGAGGGCATTGTCTCTTGTGTATGTATGTGTGTGTGTGTGTGTGTATATATATATAGAATGTTAGAAGGCATGATGAGAAATAGCAATACGGAGTAAAAGATGGAAGAATCTGTGTGCATTATTGATGTGCTGCCTGTAAATTACAAAAATGCATAGCCTATGTATCAGCCAAAAATATAATGATAAAATCAATCAAATACTAAATCAGTCTAAACCAATCCTAGATATACCTAAATTAAACCAAAATAAACTAAGATGTTTCTTCATTTCTAACAGAGAAGAGAGTGAATAATTTTTATACATCGAAATACTGAATTTTATATTGTCATTCAATAGAAAACAAGGAAATTGTGAATCATGGCATACATACATACACACATATGCTTTGCATTGGAAGTGATAGACCAATCTACACAGATCACTATTTTTTTCCCACATGCTCTCACTTACTCTATAAGTTGTGATATATATTTTTTTTTTGTAGGAATTTTGGGTTGGAAATGAAGAACTTGTTCACATGTATGAGGAGAGACTTGGGGATGCCGGCTACCATCTCTTCAAGCTTGCTCGAACAAACAACCGTGGAGATGGTGAGTGTGTGAAAGTAACATTCATCCTTCCTCATTTAGATATTTGGATTGCCAACTGCAATAATCAATTGCTTACTAAATAAATAGTACCAATGTTCCATGTGTTCGTAGTTTTTGTTTTTTTTTTTGTGCTTTTTTCTTTTTTGTCATAATCTAAAATATAAGCTTCTCCAAGTAAATTTGTTGCTAAGCTCATATTTACCATCCAGGTCTGCTTACTGCTATACACAAAGAATATTTGAGTGTTGTGAATTATCGAGAGTTGCTTTTAGACAAGGGTGGTGATCGTGTTGCTCAGTTGCTACATATTCAGTCAGTTGCCCCCTTCTCAAAAAACCAAAAGGGAAGTTTTCATCAAGAGTTTCTAATTGTGAACACCCACTTGTTATTCCCTCACGATTCAAGTCTGTGTATAGTGAGATTGCATCAGGTATTTCAATCCCTAGCAACGCACTTCTTGTTCAATTATTATTTTTGTAGCTAGCTTGCTTTCAATCCTAATCCTTTGACTTTTATTTTCCTTCTTGTAGGTTCACCAAATATTGCAATATGTGGAATTGTATCAGATAGAAAACAGGCTTAAACCTGTGCCTATTATACTCTGTGGGTGAGTTTATTGTTTGATTTTCCTGTGATGTTGGTGTCTCCTTATAGTGTAAACTTAATGTTCTGTCTAATGCAGTGACTGGAATGGGAGCAAACGTGGGCATGTCTACAAGTTCCTTCGGTCACAAGGGTTTTTATCATCATATGATATCGCTAACCAATACACTGACAGTTATGCCGATGCTCACAAGGTCAATATCTCACTATTAGACAATGTTCTAAATATGGTTTCCCAATATTAAAAATATAATGTTTAAAGATTTTTGTTTTGCTTGGATTTTTGTTTTCTCACTAATCTAGCAGTGGGTTAGTCACCGAAACCATAGAGGAAATATCTGTGGTGTTGACTTCATTTGGCTTTGCAATCCTAACCAAGCACGCAAGCCCTTGAAGACAAGTTGGGCTGAAGCTGTTTTCAGTATCCTAAAGGTGAGTGATACTGCTCATGGGAAGATTAGTAAAAATTGCTGATGGTAGAGCTTTAATCTCCATTCTCCAACTTAACTAAAACATATACTTTACACTCCTTTCGAGTTGTTATAGACTCATAATCATAGCCACAGGACTCCTATTGTTGTAAAGAAGTAATGAGACTATATATATATAGCTGAGCATATGATGTAATTTTGTTTTTTTTTTTTCTTTGGGTTGATTTCAGTACCAGTTACGAAAAGCTTCAATGTCCGCAGATGATGCATTTGCCTTTCTGAAGGGTGACAGTTGTGCTGATTCAGTGACATATTCGAGTTTATCTGAAGCACTCCAGAAGGTACTTCATAATCTGCTAATATATGATCAGTGATATCATACGACTTTCCAGGAGCAATAGACTTATTATATTGGAACTGTTGCAGGTAAAGTTATTTGGTGTGCCTTATGGACTGTCCTTCCAACAGTTGCAAGATCTATGGAATCAAGCAGATGTTGATGGAAATGGTGTCATCGACTTTGAAGAATTCAAGGTATATCACATGCCTTCACTTCTAGATGATTCTTTTGTCGTCATCATATTTAAGTTTACTTTGTCAAATCTATGAATATGCATGCACTTGTATATGCCTAGTGCGTTGTTTTTTAATATTACTCCCTCCATAATATCTGTCCATATTATGCTCATGAATTTTTTCTTACCCACAAAAAAAAAAAAATCCGTCGATATATCTCATACATCAATAAAGTATTTATTGTTATGAACTTTCCAATTTTACTATTACAATATTTAACCATACCAATAATTGAGAAATATAGTGTGACTTTAATATGATGACTTAACAAGGTGTAGAAAATTGAGAAGGTATATTTTATTGAATGTTTCATAATTAAACATTAATTTTGAGTTCCTTATTTCTTGTGCATATAGCTATAAACTGACAGATAAAATGAATTGGAGAGAGTAAATTTTGTTATAAAGATCAAATGCGGTATTAGTGATACCAAACTCTTGCAAAGAATTTGTGTTACTGAATAAAATTGTGATAATTGAATTTGCAGCAGAAGATTTGGAATTCTACATGTCCAGATCATGTGTTGGAAAACTTCAATGGTTGTATGGAGGATGCCAACACAGAACTGGAGCAGGAAGCCATTGGCTTTAAGGTGACGAATGCAATGTTCTCCCCTCGTAAAGTGGAGGAAGGACTATGGCCAGAAGACTACTCTCTTTCTGATCATGCTAGGTTGACTGCTGTCTTTTCACCAGCAAGGATGAGATGTTATGGATCACAAAACTGTAGTTAGCTACTTCATGGCAACATAGGCCTTTACTAGATTTTTTTTTTCCCTCCTTTAATTGGTTGAAGCATAATATATAGCTCACAGAAAATATTTCCATTTGGTGTGACTTGTATATCCTCGTGTGGAGTCAAAGTAGTGCAATATGTGTAACCAATTTTAGTAAGCCCTGGCCAAATTTTTTCTGGCAAATGGGGGAACAGTGTAAAGATTTTTTTTTTTGGCAATGTGAGGAATGGATGGGTATGCCTTTTATCTCCTATGACATGGAAAATGGACAGCCATTTATGTGAAAGACCCTCCATTCGACCATTCCCACCCAGAAAAGGGAGAAATCCTCAAGTCATTTTAGGAGCAAGACGTTCTTTCTTACTTTAATCCATTCACTAACTATTGACATCAAATTTGTGAAAAAGGGCAGAAAATGGTTTTTCAAAAGGGCAGGATAGGGAAAAGGGTGACTCAGCATGCACAATAGACACCAGTTCCATTGCTAAAATTAGTTTTTTAATCAGATCACATCCTTATGGAAGTTAATTGGTGCCATATAACAGATGGAAGTTAGAATATGACCCTAGATTCAACTTGTACCTTGAAAAGGAGATCACTCAAACTTTATAATCATATGATTATCCATTGACGATAAATTTGGACAGAGTGAAGTTTCTGTCGCTTAGGTCATGCAGATGTGATAGTGGGGAGCATAACAAACTACAGAAAAGGAAAAGCAAAAAAGAAGAATAAGAAATTGACTCAGAAAGATTTTCTTCTTTTGTTGAGGCCTTGAGGAAAACGGCAAGAAATTGAAATGGTGGGCCAAGGAAGAAGCCTTGGGGATCAAGAATATTAAACCACAATCAAAACAAGGAGCATTTCACATCATCTACAATCAGATTAATATGAGAAAGTAATATTATTTGTGCATTAAAAAAAGGATACATAATATTTTTTAGTGGTAGATTAAAGCTAAAGTTTTTTCTTTTCTAGTCTATTTGGTGTTTACCATGTATATATACTTTTAATTAAAAGAAAATTACATTACTCCAACCATAATGGCCTATTTTTGCTACTTTTTGTTGGAAGAAAAGAATGAAATGCATTAACCATTTTGTGCAAATTAAAAGCAACAGTCTAGTAGCCAATAGCTTGGTCTTCTTTTCCCTTATCAAGTCATATTCTTGGATAGAACTTTCATAGCAAACGCCATAATTTAATATATGGTAATTAGTACAACTTGATGGAGACGTATAACGGATTCTGAGAATGAGGAAAATAAAAGTAAATAACAATATGTCCATTTCCTAGATGGTGACTCCAAGGAGGAGTTGTGTGGCAGAAGATTCTTATTCTTACGCGTTTAATCTGTGGCATTAGTACACAAGCTCCATTTCGTGTCAAGACAAGGCTAGTCCAGAGCATCTATGTACTAGCAAACAGTTGAAGGCATATTCATCAATGACTTGAAAAAAGCAAGTCAAGCCTTGCACTAAGGGGAAACAAAAAAGTTAACAATAAGTAAATAATCAATGAACTGTTGAACTTATTTATTTAACTGATTGATGGTTGGATGTCCACATTAATCACTTATTACCATTAATTCATGTTTACCCTATTTATTCATTTGAAGGAAAAGAAGAAAAAGCCAGGCACAAAAAGACAGAAGAAATATTTAATTCGCACTGTTTTATACATATAATTTTTAGACATTTGAATCTCAATTAATATCTCTCTATGTAACTGTGTTTTTACCAATTTTATTATGTATGATCTTGCAATATCTTATGCATGTTAAAAAATAATAATTTATATGCCTATCACATCGGTAGCTTCCTATATTTTTGGTTTTCTTATTATCTTTTTATGATAACTTATTAGTTAAGCCAAAAAGAGAGAGACACTTATCAACTTCAAAGTCAGTCAATGACTTGTTTCCATTACAAATTGAGAGCTGAAAGCCTCATGCAATAACCGAAAGAGTGCGCTTGGTTTCTTCCTTCACTCTCGCTTTTTGATGAATTCTTCCTCCACTCTCTTTTACATAGCATCATCTATCCACCTTCCCTTTCTTCTTTCCTTTGCTTATATATGTGCATGAAACACAAACCATACTTTGTGAAGAAACCAAAAAAGCAATGGCTAGCATTAACAACACATTTCCAATACATGAATTCATGCCAGTGGGATTCAGGTTCCGCCCTACAGATGAAGAGCTTGTTGACCACTACCTCAAGAACAAGCTGCAGGGTGTTGAATTCCCTTTCCTTGTCATCCCTGATATTGATCTTTGCAAGGTTGAGCCTTGGGACATACCAGGTAAAAACCAAAAAACAATAAGACCACCCCATCATCTTCAGTGAACTAAAGCTTGTAGCATTGTCTTAAGGGCCTGTTTGGTTTTCAAGTTTGATTAATTGAGTGTCACCTTGTCTTTTCATTCAATTTTAATCTTGTTTGTTTTCACTGTTCTCTTCACAGAATCCTGAAAAAAGGAAACTGAATGAAGTAACTAAGTTTGTTTCCCTCTTCTTTTTTTGGTGTAGGTAAGGTGGGAGAATTATCAGCGATAAAACCAGATGACCCTGATTGGTTTTTCTTCAGTCCACGTGATTACAAGTATGCAAGGAGCACAAGGTCTAACAGGAAAACAGGACTTGGCTACTGGAAAGCCACTGGACAAGACAGGAACATCAGGGCAAGGGGAACAAACCGTGTGATTGGTTCCAAGAAGACACTTGTTTTCTATAAAGGCCGCAGTACTGAAGGTGCCAAGACCAACTGGGTTATCCATGAATATCATGCAACTACCTTTGATGATAGCCAGGTTGTCTTTTGAGTTTCTACATGTTGGGAAAATCATATTTTTTTTGTTGTTTTCCATATCACATGAGTTTTCAGGTTTTGGTATTTCCTACTTGTCTGGTTGTCTTTGGATGGGTTATTGGATCCATTACTGGAATCCCTTGTTTGTTTTTTTGTGTCATAATCTAGTCATGTCCCAATTTTCTCAAATCAGCCTTGTTTGTCAATCGATGACTGAATTCATCACTAGTTTTCATCAAATGTATCATTAGCTTTCATTGAAATCTACCAATTTCTGCTATATAACACTCTTGAGATGAAGTCTCCATTCAACTGAATGTATCATACTTTCGTATGGCCAAATCAAATACCAAGCCTTTCTTCTGTGAACAAGTTCCTGACTTCGAAGCATTAATTAGCTTTATTTGTCTTGAGTTTTTATTTCAAGTAATTGTATCAAATTAATGCTGATTATCTTCCTAATTTTGTAGAGGACTTTTGTCTTGTGTCACTTAATGGAGAAAGTTGAGAAGAAAGCTGAAGGGGGAACTAATCCATTAGCCTATGATGAAGGGGAGCCTAGTGGCCACATGGCTTCTGACTATGAATATCCAGCATCATCAGAAACAATTCCAAGTGTAAGCAGAAGCATCATAAATGAGCATATTGAAAATTATTTTTGGGTTTATGCTTGTGAAACATGCTTAGCATTGATGCTTGTTTCATATTTGTGTTAGGTTTGTGATTTGCCAGCAATGGATATGGATTTAATCTTCCAACAACCACTTCAGGCCCCCTCATTACATCAATCTCCAATTAGCGTTGAGCAAGAAACATCCTTCCCAGTCCCCCCATCTCTCAATACCTATCTTGGAAATGAAACTAGCAGCATGCATAGTCGATTTGCAACTCCCGAAGAGGAGGTTTATGCTAATGTCTTTGCAAATTCACTTCTGGCTGACCAGGATTTCGGTACCAATGAAGGAAGAGCGCAGGCCTTCATGGTTGGTTCTGCCCAGTCAGAGTCATTGAGAATGGTACACCATGAAAGCAGTGACACAGATGCTGAAGTAGGCTCTGCAAGGGTAAAGATGAATCCTCCAGACAATATTGGGGTGTGTATCTCCAATTGCTTATGAACTATTCATTGGTTCTGTACATTAATTGGTGTATGCATGGTGTGAGTTATGCCACAGTATGACTATGCATAGTTAGTTTCTTCTATGGGGTCTTAAAAGATACTTAGGTGAAATGTCTGGTTTAAGTTGCTTTGATGTTTAGTGCATGATTTGGTGAAGGAAAAAGTGGAGAAAGGGAATGGAATGGATATAAAACAATCTATTCCATCCCTCTTTTTAACCCCTCCTTTCATCCCTTCCCAAAAGTAAACCTCAAGACTTCAGAAGTACTGCTTTTCGTGGGTTCAAAGTCCCTTTTTGTTTTGAGCACTTCAAGAATTGACTTATAGCATGTTTGATTTGGCATTTGGATAGCTCCAAACCATGGTTTTTGGTTTCCAAAGGCTAAACCAAACATGATATTAATTTATTTACTCTCTTCTGAAATCAATACAGTATGGCAATATTCTGGATACTTCAACATTGTGTTGTGAACAGGCTAGTTCAAGGGAGTACCATGTATCAAAAATGGTTCAATCATCACATGGTGCTGTCTATGGTGGCACACATGCTCCATCATCTAACCGAGAAGCACGCAGAGAGAAGAAGGAGAGCATGATTCAGGATAATTTCTGGGGAGTGGATACATCCTCTAGTGACTCAACTGCTGATAATCCTTTGGAGATCAATTTTGTTGAAACTTCTAGCTCTCCCAGTCTAAGGAGATGGAAAAATCAATATCAACCAGGACCAGACAACTTTGTCTCGCAAAGAGCAGGTGGAAGAAGATCTCAATCACTGAGAAAGGTTTCAAGCAATGCTGTATCCCATCTTAAGGTGAGAACACCAAGCAGCCACACTAGAAAAAATGGAGAAGCCTGTCTTGATCGAGTAGGCAGACCCTTCATTTGAAGCAAATATGATTTTAACATGCCATTGATAATACCGTACTCCATGTGGTGTGTTATGCAGGATAGGAAGTTGGCCACTGTGGAATCGAAAAAAGATCCAGAAAAATCTCAAAATAGTAGTTCAAGAAAGAAAGTAGAAACCAGAAGCTCTCAAGACTCCGATCTTAATGAAAAAAAAGGTTATTTCGTCTGCCAAGAGACACCTTCATCAAGCCAAAGCCTATTTCCACGCTCGGTATATCTTGTCAATGTAGTTGTAGGGATTCTGTTGTTTATAGTCATTAGTTGGGAAGTGTTATCATCTTAGAAGTGCTGTTAGTGCATGTGAAGGGCTAGTTGGGGGTAATATGGTTCCTTTTTTAGTAGTGCTGCCTCTGGGCAAGCTTTGTTTTAGGAGTTTCATCATTTTAAGACAGGTAAGGTATATAGTTCACATGGATTTTGCACTGATGCAAGCTTACTGCATCTTTCCTATCATAATGAAACTTTTATGCTTATCATTAGTAGCTTTTTTATATTCACTAATTCTACAATTGCAATCCTAGTACCCTTTGTAATTTAAATCTGTTACAATGTAAACCTTAAGGCTAAGTAAATTTGTTTTGTTCCCTGAATTTTGAACTATTGTATCAAGATGAATTTCTTGTATGTAGTTAATATATCTTGTGGTTCTTGGAAGTGGTGTTGAGTCATAATATATAGGCAGCATATCTGCCTATGTTGGCCCTTTCTTGAAAATGTTTTGATGCTGTACACAATTAGCTTGTATGTTTGTCAGGTCGAGAGTTCAATAGGTGGAAAACTTCCATGGATGAGCTTTATTGTAATTTAGAGCTCATCCATAATTTTATCCCAATTTTACTCCCGAACCAAGTATAAACAGATTAAGCTCATTATTCCAAAGAAGGAAATGGGAAGACATATGGGAATTTAAGCCATTCAAAACTTCATTTATTTAATAAATGTGCCTATGGCTGATACAATAGATCAAACCAGCTTACATTGGCTGTATACTGTATGTGACTAGCACTGTGCCTGGCAAAATCTGAACTGCTTCAAATTTTTCTTAGGAACAGCTAATAGATGCTTTTTAGAAAGTCATTGTTTCATTTCACTATGCTGTCAAGAACCATTTATATTAGCTGCATATGAGAAACTTTATCCTCATAGAATAGTTGACAATTCAAATAGCAAAGAGAGTTTAATTTGACCATAAGGTCTACAACGTAATAAATTCATGTTGAGATTGCAATTGTAGAATTAATGATTATAGAAAAAGGTTACTACCTGCGGCTTTACAAGTTTCGTTATGATAGGAAAGATGCAGTAAGTTGCATATGGTTGTGAGGCCATGTGAATTTAGCCTTATGCATCTCATCATGTTGAAATTCTTGAAACAGAAAAAGGTGTCCAGAATCAGATGAAGAGAAACTGTCTAGCTCCATTCTCTTTACAGTCCTTAGCAGAAAAGATCTTGCTGCATGTAAGCTTCCCAAAGACTGACAAGAGGCATAGAAAATTATTACAAATGGCTTTGCTGCAGAACATTTGGAGTGCTAAATGTCCAAGCCTGTGCTGAAAACTTCAGTCTTGACCATATGAGAAATATTTAAATTTGTGGTAAATATATGTAAAAGCTTTACACATGCATTCATTTGAGGCTGCAACTTTTGTTTTGTATATGGATTTAACTTTTGGAGATATTCTGTGACCAATATTGTTGAGCCCTGGCCAATTATTTTCAGGCAAGGGGATAACATTGTATACAGATTCAAATTGTAAATAAGAAATGTTTATCTATCTACCTTAGTTTGCGGTGCATACACATCTTATCTACTTTGTGAAGAAGGGGAAGCCATTTATTTATATATAGATTTTAAAACACAACCATGCTCCACTTCCTATTGCTAAAAGAAGCTTATAGATGAAGTAGAGTGACATCGGTCTATAAATATTAAAGATACCAAGGAAATTCTTTTTTTCTTTTATTTTGCGCCTAGTTCTTAGGTACGTGTTACGTACTGTAACATTGGACTTAGGCCCCGCAAGACTGAAGCGACCCTTTCGATAGTTTGAGCGGTGAGGTGGTGGGACTCCAATGCCCAAGTTAGTGGATGAGGATAGTAGTAAGAAGAAAATAGTGAAAAATACTTACCTTTCGTTATTGTTTCCCTTTCACATTTATACTTTATAACCATGCCCAAAGGTGAGATTTTTAGAGCTGAGCTATTATGTACGGACGATATCCCAACCATCGAAGGGGTTCTTCTAGGTCCCCGAGGTTCCATGCTCCCCCCGTGTTAGGTCCATTCCATGTCGGGTGTCCTTACATCGGCGGGATAGAGCGGCGATATCGGGAGAGTTCCTCGGGATTTCTAAGCTATCTTGGGATTTCTCTAGGTAGGAAGTCGGTGAGAGATCGATAGCACGTCGATAAGGGGGTGGAATTTATTCCGAGGTTCCAACGCATTGACATATGGTGATCATGGTGTAAATCAGTATAGATTTTAGTTATGTAAGTATTACACGCAATATTAAATAATAATGAATATACACTGTTATCGAGGACAATACGTTGATTTTGCTATAAATCAAAGATTATGTGATGTCCATTAATAAATTTAGGTGATTGATTAGGATCTCATTTATTATCAATTAATATGATTTTATAAATCACTTCAGTTGTATTGCGCTCAAAGGTTAGAAACCTAGAATCGCATTGTTAGGCATACAAAAAATAATAGAGAATCTCATCTTTTTTTCATTTCTTCTCTCTCTCTCTATTTTACAATAAATTTACCATATTCATAATTAAAATTCACACTTATTTGAAAACTAATTACCATTTATTGATTCTTGTGTTTAAATCACTATAATTGAAGATGGAATTGAACACGTCTCATCTTTATTGCCTCTATTTATTTATTTATTTTTCTTTTTCATTTTCGTAATGTGAACCTTAAATCAACTAGTCATAACAACATGAGAAATACTAGCCATAACGATAAAAATAGTATGCAAGTAGTATCTAAATTGGAAATCAAATTTTTCCGTGATCTGCCAATTATCCTTTGACAAGATGACCTTCCATCTTTTCAGGTGACAAAACTTGGTGGGGAGCATAACAAACTTACATTTAAGAAAAGCGCTTCTGAGGACAATGACTTGAGATAGTGGGGACCTGAAAGAAAAATTGATTCAAATGATTTGGTTCTTTTATTAGATGGAATTTGGAAGACCAATGACCAATGACCAATGATTTGAAACGGTGTTGGGACAAGTAAGAAAGAAACTTGGGGAACAAGTCTCAAACCGTTTCACAAATTCAGATAAAATTAATGACTCGGTGGCAATTCCAGGCACTCATCATAGATTCCTCAATACTATCACCTACTTTTTCAATTTTAGATTAATATTCACTCAAAAAAAAATAATGTAATTTTATTATATTAAAAAGTTAATATACCTTATTGAAAATAGTTATTTTTAAAAAATTATGTAATTTTAATATATTGAAAAATTAATGTGTCTAACTACAATTTATAATCAAATATATTAATTTTTCAATAGCAAAATTACACCATTTTTCAAGAAACACTATTATTATGGAACGGAGAAACTGCTATATATGTAAAAAGTATTTTCAATTTTTAATAATTCAACCCAATTAAAATATATATATAATTTAATTTTAATACACTGATAACATCATCAAATCACTTAATTAGGATATTTTTCATTTAGTGATTATGAGACTCAGTTATCTTTATTGATGTGTCAATATTTGATTAGATAATAATGTAGAAGTTCTACACCATCAATGCATATAAATTAAACTCAAATTAAATATGTATTGCATAAGTTTAGTTTTGAGATATCATATCCCATCATTCAATTATATGTTTCTTATGAGATTTTTAAAATAGATTTCAATGTCTATGCTATGCTTTGCAATCTAATAATTGTTCAAATAGAATAATTGAATTGAATTAAGGTATAAAAAAGTTTTATTACATATTAAAATATATTTAGATTAAGCTTAAAATTTCTATGAAGGCTTTGTAAATGGAGGTGAATGCATACGCGTGGCTAGTCCATGGAGTCAATACAAAGTGGAAACACGGTTTACGTAGTGGGGTTCACTTGATGACACGTGTCCACTACAACCTAGTAATTCACAAACATACTACTTTACTGTCTTACATTTACACACGTATACTACGTAAAAAGAATAAAAAAGGTACCTTCTTTGCTAAGTAGAGGGAGTTAGTCAGAAAACCAGAGTCAACTGAAGGCGCTCCCTAGCTTCTTCTGCATTCTCTTCTCTTCCGTACCTTCTTGTTCTTCTTCGTCTGATCTTCTTTATTATTGTTGTTATATGTGCATGTAATTAAGGTTACACACAACACTTGAATATAATAAGCAAAGCAATAAGAGCACAGCGCAGCCTAGGTTCAATTCAATGGTGGAATGTAGAGTGCCAGTTGGATACAGATTCCATCCCACAGATGAAGAGCTTGTGAGTCACTACCTCAACCTCAAGTTGCTTGGTCATCATTCCACTGTCATTGCAGAAGTTGATGTTTGCAAGTTTGAGCCTTGGGACTTACCAGGTATTATTATTATTATTATTATTATATATTGTTGTTGTAGCTCCTTAATTAATGACCAAACTCAAGTGTTATTTCAACGTAGCTTTTTTCCTTTTTCTTTTTCTTTCTTTTAGATAGAGTCATGTATAAATAATGACTAGGATTTTCGGCTGCATCATTAGTGAATTCTTAAGATTAAGAACCGTTGTTCCTGCTCACATGAATGCCTCTTCTGGGTTTTGAAACGTGAATAATTTATATGAATAGAAGATCACAAGAATTGAATGCCAAACTACTTGGTTATAGAGGCTGTGATAAGATGTCATGGAAAGTTTATGCTTCTAATTGTAATAACAAGGGATTGATGAATCTGGTTAAAACTTTTCCTTATTGATGCATGAATTGATTAGTTACCTTACTCTATCCAACCCCCCCACCCGGTAGGAATGTAGCTTAAATTCCTTGTTATTTAAATCAATCCTATATGTCTAAACCAGTGTGTGAAATATATATTCGAAAAACATTTCTCATGAGTAAAAGACATGTATAATGCCTTTTTTATTTTTCTACTTTAGTGTGCTTTTTTAGTGGTATTTTTTCGAATTATTTATTTATTCTTGTTTACTATCTTCTTACTTGGATTGTGATGGTAGCATTTTCCAAGGTGAAATCGGAGGACCCGGAATGGTTTTTCTTCAGTCCAGTTGGTTTGAAGTACAGAAACAGCAGCAGGTGTAACAGGGCAACTGATGCTGGCTACTGGAAGACCACTGGCAAAGAGCGTAAGATCAAGGCTCGAGGCACCAACAATGTCATTGGCACCAAGAAGACACTGGTTTTCTACAAGGGTCGTGTTCCACTTGGTGTCAAGACCAATTGGGTTATCCACGAATATCATGCTGTTACCTTCCCTGATGACAAGGTAGGCAGCGGTTTTATTGTTACCATATTTATTGGGTTTGAGCTTTGCCACTTTGTACTGAGTGACATGGATTTCTCTTGGGAACTCATCTTGGTACTTTTTGTTATTGTGAATGATTATGACTTGAGTTTGGTAGGTGCTTTAATTTCCTTTGATGTTGTGTTGGTGGTCATTGTGAAAGTTAATTGCAGTTACTGGAATTGCATGAACAAATTGTTGTGTTTTATCGTCAAGGATGTTGTTAAATTGGATGGAGTTAACACACTAGACTGGATAGAATTAGGAATAGATGCATTTGAGAGATATTTGGGGCAATGCCTATATTTTAGAAAAGATGTGGAACTATTAAAAGAGAGGTAGCTATCAAAAGAGATTTAGCTGTTAGTGGTTTGAATCTAAACACGATTTACAACAGGAAATTATGATGTGGTGTTTGATCTATGTAGGCAACATCACCTAACTGGAGAAGGCTTAGTTGTTAATATTGTCTGTATGGTCAGTACTAATTTCCATGGAAGACTCTCATGTCTGTTGCTTTTCTCATTTAAGATTAAGGTTCTAACCAAATCAAAGCTTATTATTGTTCGTGCATGCTACCTAGTCATTCCTTTGAGTTATTGCCGTCATTAGAAAGTGTTTAGGCTAGAGTTTTGAAGCATGATATTTGTTCATCTTTTGTGGTACTATCTAAGATGGACAAATCTGTAACAAATCAATGTTGATCATTCCATTACATCTTGCAGAGAAATTTTGTCTTGTGTCGCTTAATGGAGAAATCTGAGAAAAAAGCTGGAGGGGGAACTGCAGCATTGGTACACCATGAAGAGGAGCCAAGTAACGATAATGCTACTAACTATGAAAGCCAAGCAATAACAGCACATAAAAGAATTCCGGATGTGAGTGAAAGCATCCTTTATGTGACATATTGGGAACACATTCTTAAGCATGCTTTGCACAGTAAAATGAACTTAGAAATAACACTCGGTTTATTTATATTTCAGGCATATACTTCACCGGAAGTGAATCTTGAATCAGTCTATCTATCAGAACTTCAGGTGGAGGACTATGACATCCCCCCACTACAACAATCTCCAGTTGCCATTGAACAGGAACCATGTTTCCAAGGTTCCACATTTCCAAATGACTTTTTTGGCAACGAAAACAGCATTCTGCAGTTTCCAGTTGAAACTATACAAGGGGAAGATGATGTTGATTCGTTCTTGAATTCAATTTTAGCCGGTGAGGATGTTTTTATCGATGAAGAGGCAACACATGCTTTCATCACTGAGTCCACCCCTTCGCAGAATTTGAGAGAGGTGCATCATGAAAGCAGTGAAAAAGATGCTGAACTACTCCCAGAACAGGTAACGATGTAGAAAAATTCTTTCATGGACACAATGGCCTTCAACATATAACTCAGTAGCATATTCCTTTGTGCTTGTGGGCGGTGTGCATGTAAGTAGTGTGGCCATGGAAGAAAAGCTCATGTAGAAAAGTACCTTATGCAAGCATTATTTTCTTGTTGCTTAAGGTACCTAGTTATAGTATATTATGAGGTTATGACATTGAAACATATGGATTGTAGATATATTATATGTGAACATGTTTGCTTGAGAATCAGAGACCAAAACACCGTGAAAGAGAGACTAAAAAACGGAAACTATTTGGGAATTGGCATGTCCACTTGCCAAACATCACAAGGATTAACTTGATCTATTTTTTTTCCTGTTGAAATTGATGCAGCATGGCCATATTTTGGACACTACTTCAACACTGTGCAATGATCCTACTGTTTCAAGGGAAAACCAATTGATATCAGTGGTTAGATCATCACATGATGCTGTCTATGATGGCCATCCTGCACTGTCCGCCGATTATGATTTCCGGGGCGCTGACGATTCTGTTGACTCGACTGCAAAATCTGTGTCTATTTTCCTTGTTGAGAATGCTAGCTACCCTTCAAGCCAAGCAGTATCCCAACAAGAGGTGAGAAGCCAATTTGCTGCACTATAAATATGTCATGAACCAAAAATCGTGTCTAGTATATAAGGGATATTGTCCGTTATGGAAGCTTTGTGTACTTAATTTCATGCAATCATGCATACTAAATTACTAAATTAATACTCATAATAAATTATAAAAATAAATAAATAAATTTCTCAAAACTTCTTGAAAACTTTATTCATAAAATACATAAAATATTTAATTCTTCCAAATCGTTCCAAAATCCACAATTGAAATCAACAATCTTAAATTATGTTCCTGGAAGAAATTATATATCATGTCATTATTACAAAATAACATAACTTTAAAATAATCATGCATGTTAAATAATATTCGAGAACCCTGCCTGTACACTATTGGAGCACTCTATTCTAACATGATCCTAATTTAAACTTCACTACAAAGTAAAGACCACCACTAAAACAGCTGCAAAGCTACTGAGATTAGGTATGAATGATAACCGAATCTACAACTGTAACTAGAAGAGGGAGGAAAAAGAGGGATGAGTTCATTAAAACTCAGTGAGCAGAAAACCACCCATAGTTCACATGGTACAACAAGGAATTACATAATAATAATACATATTACATCGATATGCAAATAATTATATAATAATAATATTTATAAACATTCAATTTGATCTTTGTCTTAACTAAAAAAAATCCAACTTAGAGGAAGTTTACTTAAAACTGAATTCATATTCAATAAGCATTCACTTGCATCATAAACATTTACTTATGGGATTGTCCAAGGACCGTGTCCTGTGGTATATCTAAATTATAAAAGAGTGCCTCATGGCCACTTGACATGCTGCCTCCATAGCAGCCGAGTATGCTAAGGTTAACGACTTATAAAATTGTCTCCATGGCTTCTACGTATACTGCCTCCTTATCAGCTAGGTATACCAAGGTTAATATCTTATAAGATTGCTTCCATGGCTACTTAGTACACCGCCTCTTTGGCAGCTAGGCGTATTAAGGTTAACGAATTTTCCAACACAAATCGCAACTCTACTTAGACTAATCTCAGGCATACATAAGTTAATTGAATCAACAACAAATTCAAAACACTAAGTCTTATTCTTGTATCTCACTTGCTTCTTATGTGATGATAATTTCATCATTTAATATTTTGTCGTAGAAACTATTCATGCTATACTGTCCACTAATCCTTTTGCAACAATAATAGTAATATTAATAACAATAACAATGATTTAACTGTGAACCTTTAATTATTACTTATCTATTTTATTATTGCTAAAAAATGTTGGATTCTCTCATACTATATAAATTAATTAATTTTAGAAACTAATAGTAGTTAAATAATACCCATAAAACTAAAGCTAATCTTGTTATATTGAAAACTTCTTATACTCAATAACTAATTCATAATTTTAATGGAGCACCATGCTACTTGTTTCACTGAGTTCCGATATTAGGCTGGACTCTATTTATAATTAAAATTTACACAACATTATATCTATTCTTGCTATTCATATGGTAACCATTAAGTAGTTATAAATTGTTTTATCTTCTTAACTATTTTATGATAACTAGATGGATCATACTATGCTAAATTGATAATAATAACATTTTATAATATTTGTACGAGTTGTTCCATAACATCTTGCCTACTGATGCTTATAACTAAGAATTGAATAGTATTTTTAACTGTGAAATCATAATAACTGTCAATCTGTTTTTTGATAAGAAGATTCATATCATGCCAAATAAAATCACATATTCCTAAAATATAATATAATTAGAACTGGTGACATTTTTCTGACAATCATGTATCAAACAATAGTCCCATGAGTTTTTCAAAATATGATTTTCATGATTACAGTGATAATAATCATGTTCTAAAATAAGGTTAATGGCTAAAATATAGCCATGAGCAACCACTCAGATATCATTCGTTGCAGGGAGTGCCTGGCCACTGCCTATATGATACTGAGATTTGGAATGACACTCTTAACTGTAGGGAATGATTTGGAATTGAATAAGAAGAGAAAACTATACCACAATAGTCTAAAAATTGGCTAAACTTATAACTCATATAAGGATAGGGATAAGAGCATTTAGCAGAAGAGATTAATCGAAAAGTGTTGAGATAAAATCACACTTTTCTCTCTAGGGATCAATCCTCGAACGATTAGGATTTTTAGAAGAATGTTTAGAAGTATTATAATATGTCAAATATATATAGTGGTATAAAATTTTAAACCTCAAAGAGAAGGAGTTTCGCGCCATGTGCATGCGTTGCAATACCTCATTTATAGCAATGGCCAAAATATACGATTTAATTTAAATTAATTAACAAATCACGCATTCTTCCACATTCAAATTTCCTTATTTACTTTTCTCTTTTTTTCTTTTCTAACAAATAAATCTAGCTATGATGGTCCAATATTAGCGTTAATAATAATAATAATAATTTACATAGTCAAGAAATTTCAAACATAATTTTAATCATTAATAACTTTTTAAATAATATCTAATAATCCTCTATTAAAATAATATGGAACAAATAATATTCATAAGACATGTTAAATATAAATAATATCTAATATATTCAAATAAATATCCTTATAATTCATTGATGAATAGAAAATATTTTTCAAATCATAATGTTTATAATTTTGGTTAATTGGTAAATTTTAAGTATTGATTTATTTGTATTCAAATTTTTATGAAACTGATATGTATATAGAGAATCATATTTTTCTAATGTATTCATTTAATTTTATATATTTATATTATTGAAAATATTTGACTGCTTTACAACTACTTGAAAAATTATATCTATTAGCAATATGAAATATTTTATGCTAATATCATTATTACAAAAGTAATATCTGTGAAATATTTCATATATATAGACTAATAATCAAATCTTTATAGAAAAATTACAAAATCTAATAAAAGGAATGAACCAACATCAAATTGATACCTTATATTATATATATATATATTCTCAAAATATATTTGATATTTACACCATAAATATAAATGATAGATATCTAAATAAATCTTAATGTAACCTTAGTAATTATAATAAAATCAATTTCTAAAGAACATATGTGAAAAAGGAAATATAGTATATTTTACCTTCTCTAATTCCAACAAAATATTATATAATGTTGATACAAATATTAATATCAATGGTACGCATAAACATATTAGATCTAATAGATTTGATAAGATAATATTTTTAAAGTTTAAAAATAAAATAACATTGATTATTAAAAACAATAGTGAATCTAATATATTTTGACAAGATAATATCTTCAAAATTTTAAAAACCAAACGTGATATCACAAATTGAATATTAGATTTCATAAAAAGAATAAATATCAAATTTAAATATTAACTGAATATTAGCTTATGAAAATATTCATTATAAATTTATAATTTATTTCCTCCTTTTGAGATATATTATTTGCTTAAGTTAACGTGCGTCTATATATATATATATATATAAGATATTTGAATCTCTCTCAAGTTTCATCCAACACTTCCATAGCTTAGATTTGACCTTCCTAGAGACATTCATATTTGGGATATTACAAAATATTAAGAAGCTTGTGTTTTTATGTGAAACATGATTTGTGACCAAAGACACTAGTTTTGTCTAACCCAAGTAACTGATCCTAATAGAACAAGCTTAGTAGTAGATAGTGGTGGTGGTGTGTTAATGATGTGAAGCATGCTTTCATTCAAGCAAATTTCAATTTTATCATGTCATTAATAAAGCCTTTTGCTCTATGTGTTGTATTCTGTAGGTGCTGAAGGAAAGCACAATCAATCATTCAACTGGCATCACTGAAAAGGGTTTTTTTCATCTACATTGGGACTTCTTTGCTGCCAATTTCAGGGTTTCTTTTAACCTGGAATTCTTTGGCTCTGACCATTTTGAAATTCATCTGATATGATTAACACAAGGTGAAAACCCAGAGGGATCCTCTCAATAGTTCCAACACCTACATACTTCTTACTGTAGTGAAAATATTCTGCAATATATTCCTTACTGATATTCAGTGTTACATAAGTCATATAAAAACATTAGCCTTAGGCAAATGAATTATGGAATATTCAGGGGATGTAAACTTTAATGCATGTATGATATATAGCTTACATATTTGTCTCTTTCCGAGAGCATTGTTGAGTGAAATAAGAAGGCCTATCTGCATTCAAGCCTTTTGTTGATTGGACTAACATATTAAGATTGTTTTAAAGCTATAGCAATTGAGCATTGTATTATACATTGAAAATTTTGAAGAAAAAAAAAAAATATGATGCCGAAACGACATGCACACCCTTTTTTTCTTCTTCTATAGAAGACATGTACATGACATTGGCAAGTAAATCTTCAAAAATGATCAAAATGTGTACGCTCAATTGTTTTCAAATTTGCTAAAATATGGGTTTTGGCTTCACCATTTTTTTCAATTGATATTATCTTGGGCAAGGTTCACATGTAGTGTTCATATTTTATATACTCTTCTATATCTTTAGAAAAATGA
Organism: Dalbergia cultrata; assembly: GCA_031216105.1. Lineage (NCBI taxonomy): Eukaryota > Viridiplantae > Streptophyta > Magnoliopsida > Fabales > Fabaceae > Dalbergia > Dalbergia cultrata. The sequence continues at coordinate 1,463,942 of CM062351.1, forward strand.
AGAAAAAAATAACTCTTTATGTTTACAAGTAGGATATAAATGGATAATTGATTATACACTTTCTCACCTCACAATTCTGGCACCAATACAATAGCATGACAAAATATAAACTAAAATCATGATGGATTTAAGGACAATGGAGAGTGCATTTGATTCCAGCCTTGTAGTAATTGCTTTAACAATGTGAGCTCTGGCACCCGGGTGACAAGAAGCTTGATAGCATATGCACTGAAGCAAGCCCAAACACACCGACTCATACTTGCCTCAGTCATCACTGGTTCACAAAAATTGTTCATCAGCATTCCATGGCAAGCATCTTTGTCAACATTGTTCACAATAGTGTCAAATTGCAGCCAAGCAAATGCAAGCTCTTTGTTTTTTCTGTAAATTAGTGAGTGGTTTTTTATTTTTGATCATGCAAATGTACTTCACTTCACAGACATATGAAAGGAAATTAGTTATGTGCACTATAAAGCTACATTTATACTACTACATGCAATCAGCATAAATTGACTCGGATAATAGCTGGATTCACAATCAAAATGACATAATCAATCTCATCTAGTCATATATGTCAAAATAAACAACAGTAACAATTACGCCTTGTCCCATTTGATCAGCTGTATGGATCAGACGATGCTACTGTGTCATGTCATGAATCATGTTTATATTCAACTCATTAAAATCCATATGTCAAAGTTTTAATACATGCATGTATGTGTATGTGTATGTGCATGTGTGTTTAGGAGAGAGTCTGAGAAAGAACATCATTGAAAAACTCGCTAATATGACAGCTGGGGATGGAACAAAAAAAATTGAAGGACATCATACAAGGTACCGAGTTTTGTGAATGAGAGAACTGCTAATGCCAAATTGTTGTGAATCATCAAAAGGGTGTGTTCCACTTAGATTCTGAATGTGTGTGGTTACAGATTTCAACAAGGTGGGTAACATTATTACTAACCTTTCAATGCCACTGCATTAGATGATAAACAAAACAATTCAATGATGAAGATGACAGAAGTTGGAAATTCCCAGACCTACAGGACGCATGCTTGAAGGTCAAAGAAGTATACTGCATTTAACAACACATCATAGATAGGCACAGAAGTGAGATACATTGTACGGGGCAGGACCATCCTACATCTACATGTATCAAATTCCATTTGTTTTCAAATAAAAAAATGTAAATTTTATTATTAATATTAATCTTTTCTGTTTACTTTAATTATGAATGCTTTAATTATGTGATATTGGACATCTAATCATGCACTCAAATATAAGTAACATGTATTTGAGTACATGACATTTAGTGTTCAAACACATAGAATCTACATTTGAGTACAAGTCATGTAATTTTCAAAAAAGTGTTCAAATACCTATGATCTTAATTTCTATATCTATGTACTATTTTTACACCGTTGTCCAATCAAATTATCCCAATTGGTTGACTTTTTAGTTAGTGGGTGTGAAACTTAACTACTCTTTTTTCATGTGACAATATATGATTGAATGACAGTATAAAAAAAATATACTAAAAATCAAACTCAATATCTATTTCACTTTTTTAGAATTTTTGTTTTTTACAAAATTGTATGAAATTTGTATCTGCAATTTAATTTATTAAAATTTAATTTTAAACAAAAATGAGGAATAAATTTTATTTTTTACCAACAAAATAAAATTGAATAATACAAAATATTTATTACAACCTACTTTATGAATATATTAATTTTTTAAAAAAATTTAAAATCTTGTGGAGCCAAAATTGAAACCAAAGTTGATCCTTTCTATTGAAGAGAGGAGTTTCACTTGTGAGACACTTTGCTTTTCATGATGCCTATTCCATAAATGTTGATGTGGCATGTGGCCCCTCTAAAATGGGATCAATCCATTGGAGATAATGCTCCTACTCTTAGGATTATGCCTCAATAGTATGCTTCATTACCTTTCCACTACGATGGCCAAGATATTTTTCATGATCTCTTATGGTCATGATTTTAATGAGGATTTTTATTTCAGAAGCAGATATAGTGAATTTATTTAAACTCAAGTGCTAGTGGCAATCAAGAATCTGTCTTGATTTTATTACACAGTTTACAGTAATTTTAATTTAGTAGTATCTTGAAATAATACTCTAGCTCTAGTTGCTACCAACCAAACCAGAGGCAGCAAGAAAAAAGAATGGAAGAAAGAAAAAAGTTTACAGTTAGCCTTTATGTTGATATATGACTAATTTTGTTCTCCCAGGCAGGGTAAAAGAATGGAAGAAAGAGGAATAACAATTGATTGAAGTGTTTGGAAAATCTAATCAAAAACTAATCCATTGATCAAAACCAAAGCAATAAAAGTACAGAAAAAAAAAAATGAGATTATTTAAGAGGGCGTCTTTAGCCGATACAAAATGCCTCTTGAATGGTAAAACCAAAAGGCAAGCGAGAATCAGTTGATCGTTTGTAGTAACCAACCTTTGCAATATCATTTAGATTTCTTTCCTTGCTTCTTCTTGATAACTTCATCAATGTACATTATTCCTTTGCCTTTGTAAACTTCAGGAGGCTTACAGTCGCGCACAGCTGCAGCAAACTGGTGCACCCTGTGCTTGTCTATTCCAGTGCAACAAACCACATTGTTTTTGAAGCAGAAGACGCGCACAGCAGGTGGTACAGCCAATTCAACCTCATGACTATATCCCAATTTGAGATACAAGAGGCGCCCTTGAGCTTCAGCTCTGGCTTTGTATCCAACACCAACAATCTTCAGAAAACGGAAAAACTTGGCTTCCATTTATGAGTGCAGATTTTTTTACCCAAGATTTCTACAGAACACACAGAACTACAGGGAGTCAAGAGAAAGCAAGTTGAAAAGAAGATAAACATAAAACAGAGTCTCTACTTACATTCTAAAGAACATGCCACACTCATTAGTCAGTGTTCACTTTATTTATTTATTTTCAAATTATGGTTTAGACCATAGAGGCACAGGACATAGGAAAATTATATACAGGGTAGCCTAGTGCACTAGACTCCTAGCAGAACAAAAGAAAAACATTAATGCTAAAACACATTACGTAATATGTATAGAGAGAGCAATGTAGTGCCACTTGTTTGATGTAGTGTATATAAGAGAAGAATCAAGCAGAATGCTTATGTGTGTTTGGTTCTGTGTGTGTAAAATTGATTTAGCTAGAGTTGATTCTGAGAACTAGTAACCAAACAACATTAAAGTCCTCCAAAATCAATTCTAAAGCTCCTGAACAGAAATCCAGCATGCTAGCCTCAAGCATTGTTGTTGTATTGTACAATGCAAACAGACACCATTCATCCCTGTCAAGGGGGATATGGGATAACCTTTCCCGAGTTCCTCGACTGAATGAAAACTTGTAGAGTTCAACTCTGTCCTTATTTTTATTCTAACCTTTAACAGTTGCTTCTTTGCAAGGTGTTACCAATAACTGCGGAAACCAAAATCAAAACATTTTTTTTAAAAAAAAATTAAGAAAAGGGAAAATACCCATAAAAATGATTACGCCAAAGAAAACCAAAATGGGAATTCCACAGCAAAAGTGAAAACTTTAAGAAGCTTCAAAGAGAACCCAGAAGAACAAACTTCAGAAAACTGCCAATCAGACCATAGCAAATTCTGGGTCTTGAAGCTCCTTCCAACACTCCAATCACAGAGTTCAGAAGAAGAAAACGAATTAAAAATAAAATAAAAAACTAGTCGAAGCCAGAAGATACAAAATCAGAGGAACTACTCCTTCCAACACTCCAACCTTTCAGCTCCTTCACGAACTACTCCACCGGCCTCTTCAACACTCCGGCGGCAGCGAGAAGTTCCTCGGCTACGGCAACGACGGCAACTACGAGAAGGGAAGGACGCGGACGCGGATTCAAACGTGGTGGCTAGTGGCGTCGTCGTTTTCAAACTATGGGGCGAAGGAGGAGACGATTTGGGGATTAGGGTTCATCGGAGGGAGACGATTCCGGGGAGAGTGTGTTTCACTGTTTCAGACTTTCAGATTTAGGGGAGAGTGAATGAGTGATTCTGTGGGCTGACTATGTAATTTCAAACTTTGAGTGTGTTTTAATTTTTTAAACGGGAGTTCTGTAATGGTTATTATTATTATTATACCTTTTAGTTAAATGTATATAATTTTTGTTTTCATGTTTCAATTTTTTATCAAACATTTTTATTTAATTCTTTAATTTATGCCTTATGACACATGTGAATAGACCATAGTTATATAAGGTACACTTGTTTAAATTACAAAAAAATTAATTGTTTAATTTGAATACGATATTATCATAAAATTTTTGCATTATCAACTTTTATGGGGTGAAATGCTAGGGTCATTATTTTGGATATAGATAAATAGTGGCACTTTAAGTGTGTTATTGGAATTTATAAAGTTTAAGAGAAATATGAATTTTTTTTATACAAATCGCTACATAGTGATTTACTGTCATTATCAATTAAAAAATTAGTATTTTTTACACACAAACTATTATGTAGCGATTTGTGTGTGAAAAATATTAGTTTTTTAATTGATAACGAAAGTAAATTTCTATGTTTATAATTAGAGTTATTTTTGGATTACATATACTAATAAAAATTACATAATAATAATGGGCCAATTATATTAATAATTAAAGCTTTTTTTGAATTAGACATGCTAATGAAAAATTACCTAATAATAATGAGCCAATTATGTTAATATAGATTATACATGCCAATAAAAATTACATAATAATAATGGGCCAATTAACAAGATAAATAGAGCCTTTTTCAGATTGCTTGTTTGATTACAAAGCTACAAATATAGACATAAACAGAAGTCCACACTTATAAAGACACATTATCTCCCTTTCTTTTTTTACCCTTCCCCTTCCCCTTATCTTGGCGAAATAGTGACAGGCTATACCTTTCAGATGGCACTGATTATGACGGGGTAAAATAGTGACTGGATATGCATTTTGAAATTCATCTGATATGATTAACACAAGGTGAACACCCAAAGGGGTCCTCCCAATAGTTCCAACACCTTACACCTACATGCTTCTTACTGTAGTGAAAATATTCTGCAATATATTCCTTACTGATATTCAGTGTTACACAAGTCATATGAAAACATTAGACTTAGACAAATGAATTATGGAATATTCAAGGGATGTAAACTTTAATGCATGTATGATATATAGCTTACATATTTGTCTCTTTCTGAGAGCATTGTTGAGTGAAATAAGAAGGCCTATCTGCATTCAAGCCTTTTTGTTGATTGGTTTAACATACTAAGATTGTTTTAAAGCTTTAGCAATCGAGCACTGTATTATACATTGAAAATTTTGAAAAATAAAAAAATACATTATGATGCCGAAACGACATGCACACCATTTTTTTCTTCTTCTATAGAAGATATGTACATGACATTGGCAATTAAATCTTCAAAAATGATCAAAATGTGTATGCTCAATTGTTTTCAAATTTGCTAAAATATGGGTTTTGGCTTCACCATTTTTTTCAATTGATATTATCTTGGGCAAGGTTCACATGTAGTGTTCATATTTTATATACTCTTCTATATCTTTAGAACAATAAAAAAAAAAATAACTCTTTATATTTACAAGTAGGATATAAATGGATAATTGATTATACACTTCCTCACCTCACAATTCTGGTACCAATACATTAGCATGACAAAATATAAACTAAAATCATGATGGATTTAAGGCCAATGGAGAGTGCATTTGATTCCAGCCTTGTAGTAATTGCTTTAACAATGTGAGCTCTGGCACCCGGGTGACAAGAAGCTTGATAGCATATGCACTGAAGCAAGCCCAAACACACCGACTCATACTTGCCTCAGTCATCACTGGTTCACAAAAATTGTTTATCAGCATTCCAGGGTAAGCACCTTTGTCAACATTGTTCACAATAGTGTCAAATGCAAGCTCTTTTTTTTTCTGTAAATTAGCAAGTGGTTTTTTATTTTTGATCATGCAAATGTACTTCAGTTCACAGACATATGAAGGGAAATTAGTTATGTGCACTATAAAACTACATTTATACTACTACATGCAATCAGCATAAATTGTGATAGAGACCCCATGTACGGGAAAGTTTAGGTTAGAAAGAATAAAGTAGTGGGTGGGCCACAGGTAGTGCCCACCAAGGGAGTTTAGTTAGAACAATAATAGTTGTTAGGTGAGTCATTCTGCTAAGAAAGGTAATTAGAAGCTGATTAGGCTATAAATAGAAAAGAAAAGGTAGTTTAGGGCGGTTTATTCATTCAGTTTGTTGTTTTCTGTAGAGTTGAGGGCTCTAATCTCCTCCACCTCTTGTCTTCCATTCCTAGGGTTCTTGAGCAATTGCCAAGGTCCCTGTAATCAATAAAACTAGCTGATTTCCCCTAATACCAGTCATAACAATTGGTATCAGATTGACTCGGATAATAGCTGGATTCACAATCAAAATGACATAACCAATCTCATCTGGTCATATTTGTCAAAATAAACATCAGTAACAATTACGCCTTGTCCCATTTGATCAGCTGTATGGATCGGACGATGCTACTGTGTCATGTCATGAATCATGTTTATATTCAACTCATTAAAATCCAAATGTCAAAGTTTTAATACATGCATGTATGTGTAAGTGTATGTGTGTTTAGGAGAGAGTCTGAGAAAGAACATCATCGAAAAACTCGTGAATATGACAGCTGGGGATGGAACAAAAAAAATTGAAGGATATCATACAAGGTACCGAGTTTTGTGAATGAGAGAACTGCTAATGCCAAATTGTTGTGAATCATCAAAAGGGTGTGTTCCACTTAGATTCTGAATGTGTGTGGTTACAGATTTCAACAAGGTGGGTAACATTATTACTAACCTTTCAATGCCACTGCATTAGATGATAAACAAAACAATTCAATGATGAAGATGACAGAAGTTGGAAATTCCCAGACCTACAAGACGCATACTTGAAGGTCAAAGAAGTATACCGCGTTTAACAACACATCATAGATAGGCACAGGAATTTGTGAACTTAAAATAGGACTGAGAAAGAAGCAACTTAGATTTCTTTATTGCAGACATTACCATCATGGCAATAAGAAAAATCTTGAAGTAGCCTGAAATCAAGAGCGCAAGCAAAAGATCATTGCACCTGCATAGATGAACACATCTAAGTTGACGTGAGATTGATGGTCTTAAAACATCATCAACATGGATATAAATATTGACTGAAAAAAAATCAACTTACTAGTTATTAATGCTTCCATAAACTAGAAATAGTTCTATACTTGACCATTCTTTATATATCCCTTTAGTTACAAATTCCCAAAGCCAGAACCTTACCACATTCTCACTTGAGCAAATTACCATTAGTCTTTTGGTGAAAATTACTGCACCATTTTTCTTATTGTGATTCATCTTTCCCACCTCCATTCTCACTTGAGCATCTGAATCATTTTATCAGATCGGAATTCTTATTTCAGCCATAACTAGAGAGCATTTTATTCAATATTTATGTTAGACCTAGACTAATATCTGAAGAAGAATAGGACACTTCATTGATCACAGGTTAGGCAAATCACCATAACCTCAAGAAGATACAAGATGAACCCAAGGGAAGAGAATTTTCCCCAATCAAACTGTGTTACAAGAATATGAATTCAGACACTATACAATGCTTATTCCTTTCCTATTTATATCCTAGCTACTATCCTAAATAATTTTCCCTCCAAACTACTCTCCTTCCAGCCACTTCCTAACTGTTTTATAACTGTCTCCTTACTCCTCTGCTGTCTTGTGCGGGTGTGGGCCTGCATCTGGCCCATTTGCTCCCTCCTTATTCCTTCTAGTATAGACTCTACTGAACCTAGGGTCCCTAACAATTCAACATTGTTTCAAAATTTCCATAACTCATTCACTGTACACAAGAGTCTAGAAGCAACTCTCCTCATCATATATACTTAAATAAATTAAAATAGAAAAAGAAAATAAGAAACTCTTTTCTTTAACAAGATGCTGATACATTCATGGCCTTCATAATGGACAATCTAGTTACTCAACTTTTAACTAATTTTTCCTTTATTTACAACATGTATGGTATGAGTGATAAATCCGAACTATATACCTGGAGATGCAGATTGATGTATGGAGAAATATCTTAACCATAAATAAGAAAGTAACAAGAAACATGAAGTTCCCAAAGAAGACATCCATCAGCATCTGCTAATGAAAACCATAAAAGATTCATCAGAAATGGTATAAATATGCAAACCAAATAATATCAGTATAGGGTTGATCTTAATGTTTGTAGATATGTGAACCTTCCAAAATGTTGACACTAATGAAGAGAAGCTTATTGATGAAACCACATTGCCCTTGCTGCTATCCAAAATCAAACACTCGTCTTCAACAAACTGTAAGGCTTTCATATACAGTTTTGTAAACCAAAGACTAGAATTTAAAACTACATGCTCCTAAAGAATTAAAAAGAATACTACCATGATTCTACATATGAATGGATACAAGCATCAAAAAGAAGAAAAATGACAGCCAGTTTCCAGAATAGTCCCTGCAAAATCATCCGCAAGTAACATGTTGTTAAAATCATGTCTTGTGAATATAATTTTGAAAATTCACTCTCTCAAAAATAACCGTGCATTTCATCTGAAAAATCCCCACAAGATTATGAGGCCAAATCAAGTGCCTTTTGCACAGTGATAGAGCCGAAACTCAACAACAACTTCAGCAAGAGATCACCATAATGACTCTGCTATCAGCAATGATGCTAACTCAATAAATTGTGATATCACATCTGTAAAACAAAACAATTTGGGCCATTCACTAAAACATGCATAAAAACAGCACAGTCAAACAACAAAATGACTTTTAACTTAAATATGTTTTTTGGGCATGAGAATATAGCTCCCTAAAAAATTGATTTTAGCCCCTCATTTTTCAAAAAATGAACATATATACCCTTGAAATAATTTTGAAAGTTTTTCAAGCATTATTTATGCTCATTTTTCAACAATGTGGATTTATATCAAACAATTTATTTTAGAGTGTAAAACTAATGTTAAAATTTCAACAAATAAAAACACATGTAAGCATAATTTTTTTATTTGAACAAAACAACAAACTAATTGCAAAGCAACATAGTGCAGGGGAGGAATCATGGAGGGAGGAACTCATGTACAATACCTCAAACTTCAAGTTCTGTTGATCAAGGACATTGTAGAGAAGATGTCTATAAGCCTTTGGCTTGTGAAGTATCAAATCTATCACAAGAATCTGCAAAAGGCAGAAAACAGGACAGTTTCAAAAAAATAATAAATAAATAAATAAATAAACAACCTCCCAAAACCATAAACAATAAAATTAATGCAAAAGATTAAAACTTTGAAACCAGTGGCATAAAGGGGTATCAGAAACCATGATTTCACACTCTATATATTCGTCTGCAACGGCCTTGCAATTCTCCTACACATAAAAATTATAAAAATAAAAAAAATGGTCTCGGAAAATTATTGAAAAAAAATCAATTTCACAGCTAATTAATTGAAATGGAATGAAAAATAAATAAAAGGGTGGTTGAGAGATTTTACGCATTTCATCAATCGAATGTTGCCGGGAGAATACTGAACGTAGAGTGATTTGATTGGGAAGCTGCACTGAACGCATCTGTAACCCATTATTTGATGGAAGAAATTGCATCACAGCTTCGATTCGAATTGGTGATTGATTTTGATTGAATCAAACTCTTCAAGATTTCAATTTCGGAATTCCACCCCCTCAAATCGCACGATTCATATGGATGGGGATCCAAATCGTGTGCTTGAATCGGAAAAGTGATGGAATCGGGCGATTCAACTTCAGAATCGTACCAGCCGTCTATGAATCGCGAATCGCAGTTTCGCTGCGATTCTGAAGGGGCATTGTGTGGCTAACAGAGGAGGACTCCAAGGCTCGTGGTGTGTGACACAATGGAGGATGTGGTAGGTGACGAGGTGGAAGATGCAATGTGATGCGACGGCGATAATGGCTGTTTGCGAGTTCGCGGTGGTTTTGAGCACAGGCTAATGAGCTAGTCACGGTTGAGGTTTTGTAGATCTGGAATAAAGAAGATGACGGCCAGTCCCGATTCACGGTAGTGTTTGGCGTGATGGCATGAGCAGTGGCGATGGGGTTCGTGACAATTTGTGGCTATGGCAGTAGGGTTTGTTTGGGTGGTTTTGTCTTGACTTTTTTTTTTTTCAACATTTTTTACGGAGCTTGAATTTGTAAGATGTATCTCCAAGTTGATACTAGGTTGAATTTTGTACTAAGGCTGTCTTGGTTTGTTATTGTGGACAATTAGGTTCTGATTTTCAACTGGAATATTGGACAAATTTTGATTGTTTCCTTAGTTCAATAGCTTGTGTTTAAATTGATTTGTTTGAATGTTGGTTATGGAGATGTTTTTCTTTTCGTTTTTGTCGTATAACAAATGCAAGAATGAAGAGAAAAGAAAAGTACAAGGAAGGATGAAGGGAGAAGTTTTTTTTTTTTGGAGGACAGAATTAAAATTGTACATATTTTGATATAGGAACTCACTAATATCATATGGATCAATTAATAATTGTTTATGTCAGTAATTAATCTACACATTATACTCTTTGTAGTTTGTAGGTAAATTAGAGACCTATAGTGTCTTATTTTTATAATTATCATGGACCTTAACGCTAATTTATTTTTATCATAAACTAATTTATCCATTGATGATATTTGTCAAGGGCCAATTTAATGTTTTACTTTTTTTTCATTAAAAATAAAAACAAAGGCAGAATAGTGAGTACGTTGAAGCACAAACCTCTGAGTCTGTGACCAAAACCACCTAAAACCTAATATTATAAGAGCATTGTTGTTTTAATATTTAAAAATTGGTATTTAATTAAATATCCACTCTATTATTATTGGATGTAATGAATAGATCAAAACAGTAGAAGTTGCCACTGTATTCAATGATAATGAAATTGACACTCATTTATGAATGTTAGATATAGATATAATAATATATTATTGTGCCAAAATAATAATAATTATAATAATAACATACTAAAAGTCTAAGAGGCTGTAGCTAACATTTCCAACTTCGGTGTTTTTGTTCTTGGCCATCTTGCAAAGTATAAAATGCCACTTACACACCTTTTGACTTTAAGTTGTGAATTTTCGTCTCTTTTGTAGGAGTTTTTTACATAAATAAAAGAAAAAAAAGGGCATATTATATATATACCCTCTTATTAAAAGTATTACATAAATGTCCTTTTTTTTTGTTATATAGAAATCGGTTTAAATCGATTTTAGTTCAAGTTACATCAATTACTGTAATTCGTCAGATCGCGTCAGAATGTGTTAAAAATCGGTTTAAACCGATTTTAGTTCAAGTTAAATTAATTACTGTAGCTCGTCAGATCGCATCAGAACTAGAATCGGTTTAAACTGATTTTTGACACATTCTCACACGATCTGACAAGCTACATCAATAAACTTAAACTGAGATACAAAATCAATTCAAACTGATTTCTGTAGTGAATTTTCTTATATAAATTGGATTTAAATCAGTTTATTTTATGTACTTCAGTTGCCTAGTGATTATAACTCTGTAGTTCTTATCTTATTTTTTATATATTTAAATATTTTTTAAAAAAAATTAGAATCTCAAAAAATTAGTTTTCAGCATTTTTATAGAAGTTAAAAAGAGTAGTTTTTTTAAAAAGGTTAATTTTTCAATTTTTTATTAAATATAAAATTTAAATTTCATAATCATTTTTTAAAATTTAAAATAAATGTACCCTCAATCTTCAACTTAGCAGGCTTTGTACAGTACCAATTTGGATACTTGGAGCTGAAAATAAAAAGACAAAACTACCTCATTGCATTGCATTCATTAAGACTGAATATTTATCCTTGTGATGTTGGTATAGATTGCGTGACAAAATTTTGTTTAGCAAGGAGTAATTAGATTTGGCCTCAATTTTGATACACATTATTATATGGTTAATTGCAATTTAATTCGCGATCAATTAGCGGCCATTCATTCCACTAATTTAGAGATGAAAATTAAGGGTACATTTATTTTAAATTTAAAAAATGATTATGATATTTAAATTTTATATTTAATAAAAAATTGAAAAATTAACTTTTTTTAAAAAAAAAATGCTCTTTCTAACTTCTATAAAAATGCTGAAAACTAATTTTTTGAGATTCTAATTATTTTTTAAAAAATATTTAAGTATACAAAAAATAAGATAAAAACTACAGAGTTATAATCACTAGGCAACTGAAGTACATAAAATAAAATGATTTGAATCCAATTTATATAAGAAAATTCACTACAAAAATCGGTTTGAACTGATTTTGTACCTCAGTTTAAGTTGATTACTGTAACTCGTCAGATCACCTCAGAATGTGTCAAAAATCGGTTTAAACCGATTCTAGTTCTGACGCGATCTGACGAGCTACAGTAATCAGTTTAACTTGAACTAAAATCGATTTAAACCGATTTTTGACACATTCTGACGCGATATGACGAGCTACAGTAATCGGTGTAACTTGAACTAAAATCGGTTTAAACCGATTTCTATATAACAAGAAAAAAGGATATTTGTGTAATACTTTTAATAAGAGGGTATACATATAATACGCCCCTTTTTTGTTTTATTTAAGTAAAAAACTCCTTTTGTAGACTACTTTTTTATTTTTTGGCACACTCTTTTTAAGACCTGGTCGGTGGTGATGTCGTGTATTCTGGAATAGTGACACTGAACAATAATGATTTTATGTTATTAATTTTGTCAAGTTTTTGTTCATAATATTATTTTATTCATAGTATACCATTCATAAAGTCATTTTATATTATGCCTCTGCCATCTTACGATTCGATGCATGATTTACGATTTAAAATTGATGTTGGTGATTCCCATTATGGACTATGATTTGATAGCCATGCTCCCTCGCAGTGTAGTGAGAAGGAAGTTGAGCCATGTGAAAATGGGTTACGTCAACCTGCTTTGGGGATGTGTCTGACCCATTTTGAGAAAAAGATAAATTGGCCCCTTTTTTTATTGTTACACAGCCCGATTCATTTGTACTACCTTCTTACAAAAAGCTACCTTTTTATTTTTTAAGATTGATTTATATGCAAATATAATATAAGATTACATTGTCAAAAGAAAATATAATATAAGATTAACCATAAATTATAAAGGATAAATTAAAAAAATCATAAATAATTTATTGGTAAATCAGAATGACAAATATTATTAATTATTTTTTGGATAATATTATACATAAATAAAGAGGAAGTAATAACAATAAAAAAAAGGATAAATTAAGGACCTCCCTTGAGGTTAGTCATAAGTACATTTACCCTTCCAGATTTTAAAAAATCGCCTGCCTCGTTTAATTAATTGAAAAGCATCATACTTACAACCTTATTTTTACTTTATCGTTTTTTATATTAAAAATTTAAATGAATTGTCAAAAGTGCTCCACTCCCACCGCGCGCCACTATAGCCACCACCACCCACCTCATCCTCCTCCTTTACCCTTTTCTCTCCCTCCGCCTTCCTTCTGCCAAACCCAAACCACCAACTTTCCAGAACCCACCTATTGGCCATCAACCCCAAAACCCCCCAAACTATTCAAGATGACTTTAGTGTTTCTTCGCTACTTTGATAAAGCCTGGAATCAAGCAGGAACTATGCAAACCAAAGACAGCAGTGAAAAAAAGTTAGGGTTTTTTGTAAAACAAAATTCAAAGCACGAATGTGAAGTGAACAAGCAAATAAAATTAAGATCAAAATTAAAATTAAAATTAACCTTCTCCAATTCGGTGTTGCAATTGATATTGGCATCGATGGGATCGACAAGAGAGGTAGGCTTCATGATCCCAAACTTGGTGGCCGCTTCCTTCGGTTGCAGCGGCAACGGCGCTATAGAGCCACCGATTGGAGTATTAGAAACCACTAATTTTTTACAACGATTTTTTTCTACTATTTTTGGTTCAGAAAGCTCAGTTAACGTACCCATGCTTTTCTTTGCATGTTTTGTTTTTCAAATCAAATCGTTGGCATTTGGGCTTGCCCTAGATCACAATTTGAATTCGCCCCCAAAATTCAAACCAAAAAAACAAAGAAAAACAAAAGTATCAAAAGGAACAGCAACACCGATTTGGATTTGGGGAGTTTATTAGTAGGGTTAAGGGAGCGTTTGGGAATGATAATCATATTTTTGGGGTTTTGGGGTTGATGGCCAACGGGTGGGTGTTGGCAAAAGGAAGGCTTAGGGAGAAAAAGGGGAAAAAGGAGGAGGATGAGTTGGGTGTGGAGGGTGGGGGCAATGGTGACAATTCGTTTGAATTTTTTGTTATCAAAAATTGAAAAATAACAAGAAGGGTGTAAGTGCAATGAATTTAAATTAGTTAAGGGAGGTAAGTGATTTTTTAGATTTGACCAATCATCTAAAAAAAAAATCCTAAAACAAAAAAGGTCGGCATATGTAGGATCAGAGAGTGATAAACGTTTCCTCCTCAAGTAAGTTCCAGAAGTGATGTTACACGTGACGAGTTTTGAGGGCAGCAATTGCATGACTGTATTGACTTTTGACTGCATATGAGTAATTGCCTAAAAAAAACCTAAAATAGAAAAGGCCGGTGTATTAGGCTTGTATCATTTGTAGCCCCTAACTTGATAATCAACTAGTCAAGCATGCCCTTTTATTTGGTGCGTAACTGGTCAAACATGTCGGGTACAAGGAATCAAATTAGTCCATTAGTTTGATGAATATTTAGTGCTTAATTATAACTAACTTTGAAATAAAGCAAATAAAAAAATAACACTCCAAAACCATAAACAATAAACTTAACGAAAAAGATTAAAACTTTGAAACCAGTGGCATAGAGGGGTATCAAAATCCATGATTTCACACTATATATTCGTCTACAATGGCCTTGCAATTCTCCATTCAATTTCGACTGCTAATTAATTGAAATGAAGATAAAATGGAATGAAAAAATACAGTGTGATTGAGAAATTTTACACATTTCATCAATTGAATGTTGCCGGGAGAATACTGAACATAGAGTGATTCTTCTTCTTCTTTTTAATAACAGAACGTAGAGTGATTTGATTGGGGAGCTGCATTGAATGCATCCATAGTCCATTATTATTATTATTATTATGTGATAGAAGAAATCACATCATAGCTTCATTTCTAAATTGGGTGATTGAATCAAATTTTCAGAATTTCATTCCTTTTCATCAATCTGTGTGGATGTGGATGATGATCGAAGGCAACTTCTGCTCACTCTCTCGAACTGCAGTGATAAAGAAGCTGAGAGCGGGAGACATAAGGAAACGGGTGGAATCGACCCACTTCAAGATAGCCTCGGCCCATTTTAAGACCAAGTTAAAATTGGCCCGGCTCGTTTCTCCAACTCTAAAGTGAATATACACCTGATCCCGCTCTTGGAAATAAAGCAATTTTGAAACCCATATATGCCCTTAAATAAGTCTACTGAGGGGATTAATCGTTATGTCTAATGATAAAGAATAATATTTTATGTATAATAAAATTGCATAATAAATGTACATCACATGTCTTATTATCATTGGATGTGATGTGTGGTTCACACTCATCCCATTTATTTATCACATCCAATAATAATAAAGTATATGATGTATATTTGTTATATAATTTTATTGTACACAAAACAATACTCAATGATAAAATCTAGGAAGATAACAAAAAAGAAAAGAAAAGAAAAGAAACTTCAAAGTGAATAAAGTGAATAAGAAAAATAGATTGACCTGATTCAAATCATATTGATGGTCGGGTTTAATGATCCTGAATGCAATAAGGTCTTGTTGGGTTTTGGAATTGTAAGTGGTTAAATCAATTCCAATTTTAATTTTTGAAGTAATCTCTATAGAATTGAAAACATAATTCCACAATTTAATTTCATAGAATTAAAACACAACTAAAATATATTCTTCTTAATTCCTAACTTACACCCTATAAATATCTCTTTTCTCATTAAAGCCTATATATATTTTTTCTTTTTTTTAAAAAAATTTCTAACAATTATATTACAATTTTATAGTACATCCAAATATAAAATTTAATATTCTAAGCCAATTCCAATTGAAATTAGAATTCTACATTACAACTCTAATTCCACCCTCCAAACGAAGCCAAGTTTATACAGCAAAAAAAATATGTTCCATCCAAGTCTCTTTATTTTGTTACTTTTACAAGTTGAATGAGAAATAAGAAATCTAAAATCAAGACTCGTTTATAAAGTTTCCTTATTTAAATTTTAGAACAAATTTATATACAAATTTGTAAATAATGCCACACTATATTCTTTAATTAACCATAACAATAAAAAAAAATATCAATAATATATTGATAAATAAGAATGACAATATTATTTATAACTTTTTTCCGTTAATATTATAAATAAATGGACTAGAGGTAATAACAATAATAGTAACTCGTAACATTGAATTAAATCTTGATATTGTGAATGGTATCAAATAATATTTTTATAGATTTGCTATCTATGATTTTTTTTTAAATGAATATATTTGATAAATTCGGTAATAACTTTTATCCGATCAAACCTAAAATAAAATGTCGGTGTATACGTTTGCATCATTTGCAGTAGCCCCTAGCTTGATAATCAGTTAGTCAAACATACAGGGTATCAAATTAGACGACAAATCCGATGAATGTTTAGTGCGTAATTTTACCTAACTTCGTTCTTTTCGTAACTTTTAGATCAAATTGAGAAAAATTAGGCAACTCATTAAAAACATATTTGAAGACCGAAAAAAGTTAAATAAAAAAGTTGCCAGTAGTTTGTTGGTTCAATCAAGTTCCTTCATTCTGCTATTTTCTCGTGAGTATATATATATATGATTCCTAAATGGAATTTTCTTTTTTCACCTAAAAATGTCGTTTGCAGATATATATACTTACAAAATACCATTATAAATATAAATTGAGCACTTCATACTTAAACACATTTCCAGTAAAATTAATATGTAAGCCCAAAAATAAGTAAATGCCTTTCAAACAAAGTTGATAGAAACCAATTTCATTATAATATGTTTATATATATAGATAGATAAAGAAGTAAGTATTCTACACATTAGACACTAAAAAAAAAACTTATACACTTTAATCGCAAAATATTAAATGAATATACTTTTATTTTATGTTAAAAATATTAATCTCTTAGCAGAAAAATCATATACACATCAATCTCTAAAATATTAATAAATTAAAAAAATCAGGGACTAATAATTAAATATAGATTATTTGATTTAAATATGTTATCAATAAAAAAAAACTTTTACATTATCATCCAATTAAATTTTTTACATGTGCATAAATTTTGAAGTAATAAGGTGAAAATTAAACTTGATTTACTGATATAACAATATATAACTAAATAGTATGTAAAATTTTATATTATTAATATATTAAAATAAAATTTATAAAATGTTATATATTTATATTCATGCATAATTTTGATATGTTTGGTCCCGGTCACCAAAAGCGACATATATTTCAATTCAAACCATGCATTGGCACTTGTATGTATTCTCACATTAGTTTGTCTCACTCTTATACTCTTAATTATTGTTTCAACCTATTTCCCCACTACTATATATATATATATATATCTGTGTGTGTGTGTGTGTGACCAACCAATTCCTGAAGTGTATATATATATATATATATGTGTGTGTGTGTGTGTGTGTGTGTGACCAACCAATTCCTGAAGCCTGCACTTCCTTCCATTCCCCACTACTAATTTCCATTGTCATCTAGTTAGCTATGCTAGCTAAAGTAGCTATCACAAACAACTGTAACAAAATGAATTTCATTACATGAAGCCAACAAAGAGAAGACACATCTTGGAATGCATGAATGAATATTGAAATTGGAAAGTAGAGGTTCGAAATTGTGCATATAATATATATAGGTTTTCCTAACATGTGATTTAAGGGCATTTAATTTGTTACGTATTCTTTAAAAAAGAAGAGGAAGTAAGTTTGTAAACTTTTTAGCCGATCATACATCTTTAAAGTTCAAAAATCATATATTTTCATTAAAAAAATTTCTTTAGAATCCTTAACCAAAATACTAAAGAGACTAATTAGAAAAACCCTGCAAGGGTATATTCTCTCCATCCATAAATAAATGTATTTCTAGGAAAAATATTTGTTCAATATTATCTATCATTTGATAGTTTTAGTGAAGTATTAATTTTTTTTCTTCATATTTACATTTACATAGATCTTCTCATACTTCTCATGACAATTATTATACAAATAAAATAAAAGAACAATCATATTAATATAAACTAATTTACTTTGATAGTTGTGCTTTTCAAATAATTTCTTAATCTACGTATCTAAATTTTAGAAGATACTTATTTATAGATGGAGGTAGTGTAAGTTTTGTTCTATGCATGTAGTACTGTCTCATTCCAATGTAAGCTCCCTCTTACCAAAGCATTGGTGTGTTACCTAACCAGAATCCCCATTTACGAGAGTTACAGTATCTCACATGCATCTGATCCAATAGTAGTTGTCATATTCAGGGCCAAAATTACCACCCACACTCACATAGGCACCAGGATCGAGGGTCTATGAATGGAAGACCACATCCCAAAGTGACGACATGGGGTGCCACTAAAGAAGCTTCGTACACATTACATTCTCTTGTTCCTTTCAAATTTGGTGCAATAAATTCAAAGCAGACAAAGGATAACACTAAGGGGCATGTGGAAGCTACCTAGCTAGAGCCACCCAACAACTAGCTGGCCAATCCTTCATCTACCTCTCCATTCTTTATTAGCAGTGATAGTGAAAAATTTGGTAATTTAGTATATTAAAAAATTAATATATTTAATTATAAATTATGAAAAAATATATTAATTTTTTAATATATTAGCACAAATTTTTATCATAATTATTAATATGAAATAAAGTAGTGTCTTCAAACTTTTTTGTTTTTCTTATAATGGTAACTTCAAACTATCTAGCTTAGGTTTTGAGAAGGCACCATTTGTTGACTAGCTATTATGTGCGTATATTGGAAATTATCCCTTTATATGTGAAAAAAGCATATCACCATAGTATTATGTTTTCATTTTCATCACTGATAAGATTATATTAAAACATGAGAAATTAAAACATAACTTCATTAATCCCATAATTAAAACATATCCTCACCTGATAAAGTCTAATCAATTAATCTTCCATAATACGGCCAAAATCTAAATAAGAATCCATCCCAAATTTCAGCACTATTTTCATCATATACATAAATTTTGAAATCAAATAAAAAACCACATATTTAAAAGATGTAATTCTTTTTCATTCTGACCCAGGTCATCTTTTACAATATACACATGCTTAAGTGGTATACATTATATTTATTTAATAAAAAAATATTATTTTGGTATAATGAGCTTTGAGAGCTACGTTGACACCATAGGAAAAGACACAATTTTGACCCCCACCCACCACTAGTTATTCTGTTTTTCTCTTAATAAATAACTGAGCAAATTATACCCCCTCAGATTTGGTAAAATCTACTATAATTCTTTTATTTGAGTGATACCGATGTCTCCTGAATATAATATGCAATGTGCAAAGAAGGGAAGAACAGTTTAATAATTTTATAAACTCAGTAAAAGTTGGTATAATAATTTCAATTTCAATAATTTAGATATCTCCTAGACAAATTTCACAAGTAAAGTCATCAAGGTGTATTTCACCCTAATTTAAGGGAGTTCATTGTAATTTGCTATAATTAATATTCACTCTTAACATCCATTTTTTAATATTAAAATAATATTTCCTTTTTAAGGAAAAAAAAAACAAATTTAGCTACATGAAACTTGGTAAATTATAACGTGGATCCTTTTTTTTGGGTCCATCATGGGCTTTTTTTTATTAGTTATTGAATAATTACTATTTTTATTATATGGTTTAATTTGATCTAATGATTAATGATAGAGGTCCATAATGGACTAAAAAATAAGAGGTCTATCATAAATTCCACCGATTAACCCTAAACAAATTTTATACAGAAAAAAATAATAAAATCTTAGTGATGAAACCTCTGGAATGAGTTATTAGCCGGCTTCTTCAGTTTTCTTGGCCACCATCATCAGGAACCAGCTAGATAGCCACCTTGCCTTCTTCTCTGATCTTTCTTTCTCTCTCTGGTGGTCCTCTCTCTTTTTTGGGGCAACATGGTCCTCATTCCTCAACCGATCCAAATCAATGTGCATGCATCTGATTTGTTAAGCTTATGATCTTGGTAAGCAAAGCATATAGAAAGCCGCATAAATGACTTCATCCCATTTATGTATAGGATCTGTCACTTTTGGGGGATAACTTACTGTGTCCTCAACGCTCCCATTCATATATGTCCTCCTCATCTCATCTGGTCCTCCATGCTATTAATTTGTTTCCTATAAATCCACTATGAAATTAGCATCATCAAATAATGTATAAAGCGGACATCACAAATTATAAGGTATATATCAAATTTTTAGGTTCATCATGGCCCCTTATTATTAGTTAATGAATAATATATTTTATTAAATGATTTGATCAAATGACTAATAAAAAGAGATTTATGATGAACCCAAAGATAAGAAATCCACTATAAAATTCACCAGATTGACATATAGTAGCTTTGAAATTTTACTTTTGAAATATTTGGTACTTGTATCTTCTTAACTTTTAGGGCTTTCAAGCTACTAGCCATAGCATATATAGCAGAACTACTCACTATTAGAATCAACCAACCTTAAATCTGTAACTAGTTCCCCTAACAAATTTAACCTTGAATGTAATCTTAATTAGTATAATTGTCATAAAATAATCTCTCTCAAAAGCTTCAACTAATTGGCAAAGACACACATATAAATAATTTTTTATTTTAACATATCTCTTTACACAAATGTCTCTTTTGAATTGGAATGGAACATGAATTACTTTTTCATAATGGGGATAATAAAAATTAAACCTCTAACCGTTTTGTTGTGGAGGTTCCGATATACCATATCATGAAACAATATCTTCCAAAACTTATAAATTGATTAAAGAGATACATGATAGTTTTATTTTCTGATAATAAAACTCACCCTTACCCTCGCCCTTAGGGCTAAAGTTTTGGGCAATACCAATTATGACCAAAAAGAGTTTGGTTATTATGCACAGCATCTTAAACTTCAAAAAAAAAAAATCTAATAAGAGATTGACTTTTCTTTCTTTTTCTTAATCTATAATTGGCTCATGCATGCTATTAATATATAAGGGGTAGAATTAGGTGGCAGAGAAAGTGGTCCATATTGAAGTTATACAATTACAATGATTTGGATTGATCACTGAAGGAGTACACTGCATGCGTCCAATGGTTTCTGATTTTCAGTTAATTAATGGAAGGCCACGCCGTGGGAAGTAAAAAGGGTGAAGAACTCCTGCTAGCTTTTACGGTGCAATATCTGCTTTATGATCATCGTCGTATAAATATTAATAATACAAACCTAGCTACGTATCACCTACATCTATAGGGTTCTATAGGGTGGGCGCACCCCTTCATTCAAAGGACCATTTCAGATCCCAAAGTGATCTCACCAGTGGCAGATTCTTGAATGTTCCTTCTTCTTTCTTCAAGAACATTTTTTAAAATTATATTACATATTGTTGAAAATTTGTCATTTATAAATTTTTGTACGAACAAGCTCCGTGACCTCTATTTTAACTTATCTGATCATTGCTTTTAAAACTTGGTTAATTCCATATAAATAAACTGAAACAATCTCTCCTTAATAATATATCCAAAGTCCATATTTATATAAATATATATATTAGTTTTACATCTACGTAACTTCGATGACATGGGGCGCTTTTTATTTCCCAAACACATTTAGCATAGAACTCTCACAAAAAGGGAAAATCAACCATTGATGTAAAATGGAAAAAGTGACAGAAGGGAAAAATAATTAAAAGGAAAATGATTAGGAAGGAGTATTTGCGAATTTATAAGAGAATGCTATATTAACCGCGATTTTGCGTTAAAATTTTTAATCGCAAATATTATGTTATTTCAAAGTACTAGTTGATTTAAAAAATAAAGATTAAATATCATATTGCCTTTACATATATATACAAGTTATATACTCAAAATTAAAGAAAAAATTATGTCATCTTTAAAGTACGATTATATATGGAAAGTTGTAAATTTTAACTATATAACTCATTATTATTTTCTTCATTTTAGGTACCTTGACTGTTGTATTCTGACTTCTTATCCCCTGTAACGACTCTATACTCGAAGGGGTCAAATGAAAAGTTTAAAGAATGAATATAAAAGAAGTGAATTCATTTAGTTATTATTTCATTAAAATAATAATTTACAATCAAAACATGATTGCCATAAACCCGCAAAAGAAACGTTTTATTTACTTTATTTTACATAGATTTATGCTAATAAAATTTGAAAGAAACTAAGTTTATAAGGAATGAACTTTTAACGTAATTTTTAGTCAAAAGTGAGGGGGGAAAACTACAGTATATCATATTTTATACCCGAAGTAGGCAGATATGAAGTAAAAAGTAATCGGAGCGTCAACGTGCAATGATTTTCAGTATAAATTACCATAAAAAAATATCCTTTTTTTTTGCTATATTTAATTTTAGTCTAGTGGGCATCTATATATATAACATGGTTATTTTGTCTCCTTTTAGTATTTGCCAGCCATTCAATTCCTTATTAAGATTAAAATTGACTAGTGATCCATAATTTTCTTTAAACCCCCACAGCACAGGCGTATAGTCATAAATAAAAAGAAAAGGTGTTGGAATGTCAATCTGATTAACTTGAAATTTCGGTCTAGATTATTAAGAACATAAATAGGATGTATCACTATCAATTGAGGTGTTAATATGAGTGGAAAGAAATTGAATACTTATGTAGTTATGCTTTGAATTTAATCTCAAAATTTATGTGTACGAAAAAGAAAAAACTATTTGAAAAGATCGTTGCCACCATAAGCTCTTGATTGTATCCCAAAATATTAGTCTTTCATTTGTCATACGAGGAAATATGATGAAAAATTAAAAAATTAGTAAGATATATAATCACTATTTATTTTTACAAGCATTCAAGTCTTTATGTTGACACTTAGTCCAATTAATTATCTATACACTCCAATAAATTTGACCTAAAACAACACTTATTTTTTAGAATATTTGAAAAGTGTTTTTTTATACACATAGGTAATACTTTTTTTAAATGTGTTGCCTTTGATATCTAAAAAATGTTGTTTTCTCTACTCAAAAGTGTTGCCTTAAACAATTGGTCACACTTGATATGACAACACTATGAAAAGTGATGCATTAACTTAAAAATGTAGCCTTTTATTAAAAAATATTGTCTTTAATAATTGGCCATATGTGATATGACAACTCTTTAAAAAGTGATGCATTAACTTAAAAAATTTAGTCTTTGCTATATCAAAAGCAACATATTTAAAAAAAGTGTTGCCTATATGTACATAAGCAACACTTTTTAAGTGTACCTAAAACTAAGTATTTTTTTAAGCATAAATTTCTTGTGGTGATAACTAATATTTTAAATTT
This sequence comes from Dalbergia cultrata, assembly GCA_031216105.1. Classification (NCBI taxonomy): domain Eukaryota; kingdom Viridiplantae; phylum Streptophyta; class Magnoliopsida; order Fabales; family Fabaceae; genus Dalbergia; species Dalbergia cultrata. The sequence goes on from CM062351.1 coordinate 1,487,670, forward strand.
TAAATTGTATATTTGAATGGCAAGGATTTCTAGGCTAGTGGATTTTGGTCTATTTGTTTTTGTATGGATGGAACTACAATAATCTGACTTTATTACTAGGAACTCGATCCGACAAAGGTTTTTTAAAGGAGCATGGGTTTATTAATGAGATTTTTTTTTTTCATTTCCAGAGCTGGAATTCGAGACTTTCGAGACTTTTGGTTAATGGGCAATGTATCTACTACCTTGATGAATCCATTAAGGTTAGTGAATTTTGATCCACTAGAAAACAAAAGTTATACATGAGATTATTTGTATTAAGATTTTTTTTATTTCTAGTAAAATTCTCTAAATAATTTTAAACATTTGATATTAAAAATTTTATTGATGAATAATGTTTGTACACTATTGATGAAATAGAAATTATCTTTAAAATTATTTAGTGAAATACACACTACAATTTTAATAAAATTCGTTAGGAGGGAAAGTTAAAGGTCAAAGCATTTGTGAGAAGTAATTAATGTAAGAAATTTTCTTCAAAAAAAATTCATTGTTGATGAAATTGCAAAATTTTACATTTTCAGTGAAATATTGTGAAAAAAAATATTTTTCATTACCAAATAGATATATAGACGTTAAAATTTATTTATTGTGATGGTTTACAAGGCAATGGTATGGAAAGGCTCAAAGATATTTTTGTATTTAATTTCAATGCATCATGTAAAATTTTTAGTTTATTTTATATTTAAGTTTGACACATTGTCAGTGTAAACTTTTTTTCATATATATATAAACATCTAATTACGTACAATTATGAATTCATTAAATAATTTAACTCTTTCCATAATTACTTTAAAAATCATAAAAAATATGATCGATTAGCAATGAATTTTTTCTACTCCATCAATATATTAAAATTAATCTCATTTATTATATCAATCAACTTATTTCTTATCTCAATTGATAAATTGATCGATTACTTCACTTGTAATCTGTGGCTATCAGTCTCTACAATATAATAAATCAAAGGTAATAAATTAAATCTCTATTATTTGGTATAGCTTTTTGTATTTCTTTGGAAACCTATTGATAAAATCTAACTATGAAATTATACTAATGAATAATAATCATGTCAATGTGGCATTTTATTATTATTAATCTTAATAAAGCTTCTTTTATCACATATTCCATTTTTTGAAAATGTGAAACTTGATAAAAGATAAAACCTTAAGTCCCAAAATGCTTTTATAACTGGTCCTTTAATTCTTCCAACCTTGATCCAAATAATTTTCATAATTATTGTGAAATTTCATTGACATGATTATTTCCTATATATCACTTTTATCATCTTTTAGAATAAGCTTTTTGGAGACTAAAGAAACAGAAAAGAAAATAGGCAAAAGATTTTGGAAGGCGCATGTAATACCATTGCCGAGCCTTTCTACTTAGGATTCTCTGTTACCTCAAATTTCGAGATTATAGAACTAGCAGTTAGATAATGAACTTCAACTTAATTTTTCAAACGAACAAACTAGGCTTAGCGCTGTTAAATTTATCATATATGTATGGCTTTGGAGATCCATGTGAAAGCTACTAATTAACACAATATATATCCCAGCTGAAAAAAATTAACACTATAATTTTACTATGAATTTTTCAATCTTGTTGGATATTCACAAAATTAAAAAGTGTGAATGATGCAATCAGCTATATGTCACAGTGAAGTTACGGTCTAATAATAAATTAAATGGGAGTCCAAGCAGTGTGGTCATAATAATTTTCAGTTTAAAGTTCTCAACTATTTTCCAAATAAATTCATGATCTTTCAATTATTTTACTCCAACCTGTTTATGTATATTTTAATTGTGTATGCAATATGTTACAAATACTTTCACCCATTTATATGATGTTGAAAAAAATGTAAATTTATTTTAATTTCTAACATTAAGTAATTTTAATTTTAAATACACTTACAAACATCGGTTCCTATCAGTAGTATTTCACAAATGAAAGATCAAGACTTAAAATATACTTAACAATGTCCATTGTATTTTTTATGTGTTGAATTATGTCCATTTTTTTTTTTGTTGTTGATGAACATAGTGGATATTGCTATATATATATATATATATATATATATATATATATATATGCAAGGGAATATATGTCCATTTTTTTGTTGTTGATGAACATAGTGGATATTGCTATATATGCAAGGGAATATTAGTTTTTTTAAATAAATTGAAGGCTAAATTAATAGCATAATGTAGAGATACCATCGTTTCATGACTTAAACATTAGATAAATATGCAGCCACTGCCCCTAGAAGTAAAAATGAAAAAGAAAAGAGCTATATGTTGAAAAAATCTAAAGTTGTACCTTCACTAAATACTCTTCAAATCTCGTTGCAACATCAGGTGTCAAATCTTTATTCACAAGGTCTACTGTATAGTGTTTATGTTTTTCTTCTTCTCCATAAAACAACATAACTATCATCAAGAGACTTGATAGACCTAATTAACGTTACCAATACACAACCATATGATTGAAAAATATTTTATACACTATATTTTGGAAATGCACTTCCCAAAACAATAACAACCATGTCATTGCTACCTTTGCATGAACATAAAAATCACATTATTTACAATCAAAACATGAAGCATTATGCTTTGAAATAATCAATCCGATGAACTTATGGTTAGCTTTAATCAATTAATGGGTGTAAGAATGCTATCAAAATCATGATTCATTGTGTGGAAGACTGTTAGACAAATATATACACTTAGCTAGCTACTGGTCAGTAGCTAGTATTCATGCATGTGAGTAATTGAGAAGCATAAGGCTATTCTGAATACTCTTTAGCATGATAAAACACAAATTTGAGATAAGAAAAGAAAAAGAAGCCACCTTTTGAAGTTAGCGGATGGCTTAATAATTTTGTGTCTTTACCCTCTTATGTCATCTGATTTCCCTAATTAAGAGGTCATGGCTGCCATAATAGCAAGGATGATATATAGGTGAATGGACTGCAACAAAAATTGAAGGAGTAAGAAGTGCATAAGACATTATTTTAAATTTCTTGTTTTTTGTGTTTGTTCTTTTCTTTATCTGAACTATCCTTTTATGTCTTGTTGGGTTCCAATGCATTTTACAACTTTGATCATCCCAAAAAAACAAAAAGCTTCATTTCTGGTCTCTTTCATTCTCTATTTTCCATCAGTCAAGAGTATTCTTCCAAGGCTTTACAGTTAAGATATTGGAAATTGACTTCACACAAGAATTTGAGATATTCCTATTATTTTTAACACAAAAGCATCGCATTCAATTCTGTGTATACCAAAAGATATTCAAGCTCTGCTCCCATGTATGTCTTGTCTAGCTTAACCACTGTTGATCTTTTACTGTCCTGCATGTTGCTCATGCTTTCCACATCATCACACCCTGAGAACATAACATACATTCTGTTTCATATGTCTCTCTTTTATGTTATGAACAGTATATTTGCATTAAATGTTGTCAGTTTGATATTCAAACCTTGGTGATCTTTAATTTCCATCAAGCTATTACGCCTAACACATGATATCAAATATCGAACTGCTATTTATAAATCCTTCGTCAACATAATTTGGACATATATATGAGTTTGGTGAGAATATTATACAATAAGAAAATAAAAAAAAGCAAATTAACATGTACTTCTTAAGCGTATATTATATGATGAATTATGTTAGAATATTGTTGATCAAAATGTTTCCACGCTTCACCATGCGATTGATGAGTCATCACATTATCACCCCTCTAATTTTCATTGTGCTACCTCATACGAGAAGCCAGACTTGTTGATGCATAGAGTCTCTTAAGCCAAGTGATTCAAGGTAGATAATGTATTCTTTTTCGAGGGACATTCTTATACCTCTCACTTCCACATCTCTTGGGGTTTAAACCTAGGCACTTGCCATAACTTACACTCGGTCAATGCAATATCATCTTTGTAATAAACTATGCATCCTTTTAAATAGCAGTCAATCTTTATTTTCTTCAATCTAAGTTTAGAAACTAAATTTTTAGCTTGATAAATATCTTTTGAAATTATGTCGGGACTTGAGCTTAGCTCACTGATCAGTAGCCCATGGATCAAAAGGACTTTGGCTTTGGTTCCCTTCAGACTTAATACTCAACATCCGAACTGCTAATGATAACTCGGAGAGCACAGTATCCTCCCATAAAAGTTGTTTGCCAGCTTCTAGCATACTATAAAACCTAGTGGCATCTTGGTTGGGCTCATCAACTAAAGGTTGCAAATAATGAGCTGCAAATTGAGGGCCAACAACATCAAAAATCATCTCTTGATGTCAACCCAAATTATCCTCCCACAACACACTACCCACATCGTGTTGAGCTAGGACGCGACCAGAACTACTTCCAATGTGAAACATACCTACTTGATTCCCTACATTAAATACCTCCCCATGCTTGAACCAAATCCAATGGTCAGACATGAACCCTCGCTTGTACAAATGAACCCTCATGGTATCATCATCTAAATACTTCCTATATTTGCACTTATTACATGGGCACTCAATTTTTGTATAATCAATGAATTGTTGTGTTTGATATGCTACCCTTATAAATTCTTTAATACCACTATAGAATTCCAGTTTTATTCCCTTTCTATTAGGATGTAATCTATCATAGATATTATTAAAGGTCATAGACATAAGGAGTTTAAATTAGGAGCTTTCATCATCAAATGTTTCAATGTATTCAACAATCATAGATATTATTAAAGGTCAATAACATAACAGACATAGTCAAATAGTTACACCTTAACAATTACATACGATTCACATAATCCTAAAAACCATTCTAGAGTGCATCCCCTTATAACTCCATAACATGCATATTCTGCAATCTTCACAAATACAAAGAATCTCACGATAAACAATGCAAATAAGTCAGGGAAGAACCTTCGTGGCCTTTCTCTTAATCATGCAATCCCCATTTCCTACAATTCTATCCTAGAAATCATAAGCCTAAAGCATATAAATAACAAAGATTTCATTACTAACCTCTACTGTAGTGCAAAAAACAAAGAATGAAAAGCTCCCTGCACGCAACCATATCCAATCCCACTACAAGAAAATAGCGAGTTCGCAGCGGATTTTAAGCGGATTTGTTCGATCGGTATCACAAGGATTTATCGACGGAAATCATGGAATTGGGAAAATTTGGGTTTCAGGTCATTCTGAAGCGGAAAAATCCGTCGGTAATTCCGTCGATAATATTAGCGCCAACTAGTACGGATGGTAGCACATTACGTGCGAAACGGAAAAATCCGTCGTAATAATTTTGAAATATTTTTATTTTAAAAATTAATTTTACCGTAGTTTTCCGTCGATAATAATACAATTTATTTTTAAAAATCAATTTCACCGGCGGATTTTTAAAATCGGTAACAATAATGAAAATTTTCGATGAAGGAAAGCGCGAATTGCGTTTAATTAGTGCAAGCCAGTTTTTCGTCGGAAATTTCAATCCGTCGGTAACTATAAAGATAGCATTTTTATTTTAGCTCTCTCTCTGTTAGTCTCACACCCTCATCCTTCTTCTTGCTCTCTCTGTGTACGTTGCTCTCTTTATGTGTACCAGATTGGCCACCCACACTTGCCCGTATGCTTGCCGTCAGATCGTCCAGTCATCATTGCTCTGCGTTAGATTGCGCCAATCATCTCATGCTTGTATTTGTTCTCGCCGAGCATCTCTGCTTGGCGTCGTGGCTTGTTCTCCTTGAGCATCTCTGTAGCAGCGCCAGCCTTTGTTCTCCGCCAGGCATCTCTGCATGGCAGCGCCCTTGTTCTCTGCTCCTTCCTTCCTCCACGACCCGGACCTTGCGCAAGGTAAGCATTTCACTCCCATTTTTGTCTATGTTTTCTCTCTGTTTGGCAAGCATTACATGCAGTAAGCATTTTGTCTATGGTTTCTTTAGTTATATGCTTCTATCTGTTTGGTAGCACAACCAAAGGATCGACTTAGCGAGAAAAAGTGAAAAAGGAACAATGAGCAGTGTTTCTTGACTTGAGCCGGGTAACTATATGGATTGCCATTGAAATTAATTCTTGACTTGCAAAGCTTTTGATTTTCAATTTCCAACTTTCAAAGTTATCATGTAATTATTTTACTATGCTAATCAAATTTGTTTTTCATTTTCTAATTTGTGCGAGAAGGCATCTGTTGTTAGGCAAGAGCTTGCCAAGTTGAAGAAGGCCGTGTTATTTCATACCTGTAATGTTCTTTAATTTTTATGATAGATTATTTCATTTAGTAGTACACCTTGATCAATATGTGATATAATATATGTTGAGTCTCACCTGTTCAAGTTTATTAAGTGAGTAGGTCATAAACATGCGAAATTTTTTTGTGAGTATTCATATCAATGATAACATGAGAAATTTTTTAAAGCAGTCAAAACATCTTTAAACAGATTTTTTTGAGCCCAGGCTTATGCTTAAACCGGCTTGGCCAGATTCTGCAATCGATGCTCGTCACTGGGGCTTTCCGTTGATATGCATTAATAGCCATTCTGATACCCGAGTCAAAAGTTATGTCCATTTCAAGTTTTTCCCCACAACAAAACTTGTTTATGGCCAATACACATGAAGTTTGGTTATTTATTTGAAGTTTGTAATTATTTATCAATGCATTTATATCAATGCTTATTTATATCAATGCTTATTTATCAATGCATTTATATCAATGCTTATTTATCAATGCATTTGTACTTATTTATCAATGCTTATTTATTTCCCCCACAACCCTACATTTGTATGTCTCTTCTGGTGCTTTTTTTTCTCGTCTTGGTGCTTATTATATCAATGCATTTAGTGTTTAATAAGACACTTGCTCTTGCTCTTTATCTATCTATATATCATGATGGGTGTATTTCTTGCAGAACAATTGTCATTGTTGCATACCAAAACGGATAAATAGCGTCAAATAAATCCAGTTGGAGCATCATTTCAGCACACCAAGTTTAAGTTTAAGGTTAATTTGAGAAAACTTCTTTCAGCTGAAGCTTCAATAATATGAGGATACAATTTCAACTCATGCAGCACCGAACACACACATAAGCACATCTTTGAAATATTTTTGCATATAACCATACAAAAATTCATGTAGGGAAAGCATTGAGGAAACTGTCATCTCTCTGTATGCATACAGGACAGAGATAGTTTTGAAAGTGTGGCAAATTTTTTCTCTAAATTCATCATGTAATCTAAAAACTTAAGTAATTTAGAATTTGTTCTCCTTGTAACATAAGAAGAATTGGTTTTGCTTAACTAATTAGTGACTGCATTTTATTTATTTTGAAGTTATTAATCTAACTAATTGCTTTTATTCTGAAAGCGTCAAATTCGATAGGAGTATTTCTTCTTGAGCGAGGAGGATATTATTATTTTGTGTCTTTTTAAGGTAAGTACTTGTTTCTTCTTTTTAAATGCATTTTTGTTAGGATAGAGACTTATGATTTCTAAGATAGAGTTGTAGGAAAATGGGATTGCATGGTGGGAAGAGCGTAGAGGTCCTTCCCGATTTATTTGCATTGTTTCTTTGTGGAGATTGATTGTGTATGTGGAGATTGCAGGATATGCATGTTGTGATGTTATAAGGGTGTGCTCTAGAGCAGGTTTTAGGATCGTAAATGTTTGTTTGATTGTATTGTGAATTTTTTTGATCATGTGTATTGTGATTCTATACATGTATATATTGAAATTTATTTTTTGGGATGTCTTACTTTCAGAGGAGGTTATGTCGAATTTTTTTTTAATCTAAAAGAGTGGAATGGAATGTTAATTTAAAAGGGGGTGCTGTCGAAAATTTTGTTAAATTACATAGGACAAAATATTTACTTAAATAACTTCTTTTAAATAAAATTTTAATGTGAGAAACTTTAAATGAATTTGTTAGGTTAAATTACACATTCAAGAACCATGAGCTCTACAAATAGACTATGGATGTATGACAGGGTGCACGCTGATCGAGAATCAAACCTGAATTTTATGGGAGTTGAGCAGTTTGTAAATGTGGCTTGTCAAGCGATTGCAATTTATGAATGAGCAAAAAGTTAGGTGTCCCTGTGCTAGGTGTAAATGTAGGAAATATTTTGAGATGGACACCATTAGATATCACTTTTTTTCCATGTGTAGAGCCACTTCATCATCCATCCCAAAGATGAAGAATATATGTTTAAGCTCTTTAAATCTAAAGTGACTCATTTGCAAGACATATACATCGACATCGAGAAACGGAGACGAGACCCCCAGTGTGGATGACTCAGTCTAGCCTAGACTATTTGTGGCTATCTTGGAGAAGTGAGACATTTAAAGAGAAGTCTCTCAAGGCTAAGGCAAGCGAGCGTCGCAAAAAGGGTGGATCAAGTTCATTGTGGTGGTTCAGCTACTATAGAGTCTCTGGCGTCGCGGATGGTTTAGTCATTATTTTAAATATCTTTTATTCTTCTTGTTAAATTTATATTTTTACTTACTAATATTATCAATTTTCACTCAAAATGCAGGCCAATGAGTTGAAGAGACCACCCACACAGAGTGAGTTGTTCAAAAAAAAAAACTCACAGCGCCAAAGAGACAAGACATGGGTCGATACCATCGAGAGAATGTTTGGGTATATATGTTCTTAGCACTCATTGTTTGTATATATATTTAATTTATTACTTAACATATTTGGTAGACGTTTAATTAATTTTATTTTCTTATAGAATGACTATGACGGCGATATCAGGCTACGAGCCCGAGCAGAGGATTGCGGTGGTGAGGTGCCCAGATTGATGAGGATTAGTTGTGGCAAGAGGTAGTTGGCGGTCCTTACAAGAACCGCATCTATGGCATGGGGTCATTCTATGCTAGTAGTTTGTCCTTACAAGGAGGCTTTCTGACATTTTAATCTATTTTACATTTTGGATTTAAATTTATTGCATTTAGTTTTTATTAAGTAATTTTTAGGGAATTTTGATTATTCAATATCCAGGGAATTAATGAATTATAAATTTTTAATCTCTTTTAGTGTCTAACATGTTCAAATTCTGCGGATTTTAAAGTCGACAATATATAAATTAAAAATTTTAAAAAAATCGTGAAAATTACCGACGGTTTTATCCGTCGGCAAAGTGAAAAATAAATAAAATTATAAACTAAAATTTGAAAATTACCGACGGATTTTTCCGTCGGTAATTTAATAAAAATCCGTCGGTAATCCTTCGCGCAGCCAATTTGGTAGCCAATTTACGTCATCTATTCTCAAACGGAGTTTTGGATAAAATTAAAGTCGATATCTAGTCGATAAAATTTATCGACGATTTTTCCTGATAATAATTAAAACCTCCGTTATTACCAGGTTAACAAAATCGTCGATAAAATCAAAATCGATAGCGAAATTTTCATCGGTAACACTAAAAAATCCGTTGGTAAAATCCGTCGGTAACAGCGTTTTTTCTTGTAGTGTCCTGAAAATCCAATATGAACAAATATTTATTTTTCCACACTTATAAACATGATACATAGAAACACAAAATAAAAGTAAGAAAAAATGGAAACCAAAGCTGTCAATGTCAACACATTTAGCGCCACCCTGTAACACAACTCCTATATTTACAAAATAACAACAATAATTACTCTCCAATGCATTAAAAAAAGACACTATGGGCAATAAAATGAATGAAAAAACCAAACCAAATTAAAAAAACTAAATCGATTAAAATGCTCACTAACATACCTAGATTGCAATGGTGGTCTTGGTTTCGTACACAGAGCTCTAGCAGCGATGAACGATGGCGATGGCACAGAGAGAAATAGGGATAATAAAGAGAAGTTACAGAAATAAGGAAGGAGAAAGGTGTTGCTTGATAATATATTCGTGAGTTATTGACTAGTTAACCCATCGGTAACCAATAAATGAAACAGTGTGCTTAGGTCTTTAGTAATTACCGATGGGTTTACCGATGATTTTAGGGGAATTCCAAGAGTTGCGCACCAATGTTCTAATAATTCAAAAAACCATCAGTATACACATAGCTAAATTAAAAATTTTAAAAATAATATTATTTTAACACTCATCCGTCAATAAATTCATTGATTAGTGTAATAAAAAATAAAAAATGATGAAAAATAAACAAATATTTTTTACTTACCCGTTAGTATTCAAGTCTGTAAATAAAAAAATTATAAAAATAATAAATAAAAAATATTATTTCAATGCTTACCAGTCGATTAGCTTAACAAAAAAATTAATAAAAAAAATTACATTTTACTTATCTGTTGGTATACTTGTTGGTAACATGTGGAAAAAAAATATTTTTTTAAATTCTTATTTACTTGTCAATAATTTATTCAAAATGAAAAAAATAATTTTATTTTCATATTTACCCGTCAGTATACGTAGACCTGTCAGAAGTGACTTCGCGCCACATGGCACAAGTGCATGTACCAATAAGTTACCAATTGGCTTCAAATTATTACTCAACCAATTAGTAGACTAGTTGGTAAACCCATCAGAAATTGTGTGTGCGTCATATAGTGCATAGTAGTGCCATCAACTGCTGATGAGTATACCGACAAGTTGTCATCTACATTTATATTCAAAAGCTTGATAATGAAAAAACATGTCAACTCGTTGGAATCACGCAGATTTCCAGTAGTGCGATGCATGCAATGGGTACGGAGTAGAGTTGGTTGCACAACAAAAAGGGTAGGAGAGGGGTACCAGCGGGGGCAAAGGTGGCACCAATTAAGGGCAGTAATAATGAAATTGGCATCAATGATAGCTAGGAGAAAGTGGAGAAGGAAAATAGGGGTTACTTGGGTAAGGAAATGGATGGTGTGGATGAAAAGGAAGGCAATGAGCTTGACTTGTGCTGCACTGAGATTTGACAATGGTGGCAGATAGTGGTTACACTGCACTAAGAAGGTAGAAATAGTCAAGAAGAGAGAAAATAAACTGATAAAGAGGTAAAATCAAAAATTACAAATGAAATAAGGTCAATTATATAATTTACATATGGTAGAGCAAGGACCATGTAAAGCTCTAAAAGTGAAGCAGACCAAATTATTCGTTACCATGAAACCAATACCAAATCCCTAAAAATGCTACCAAACCAAAGAAAAGGCTAAAAGATATGTAAACTATGCTGAACCGAAAAAACTTAGATGTTTTTAAGAGCCACCTCCTAAAGAGACCAAAATACAAAAGGACAACCCATCACCAAAGACAACGCACACCTATGATATCCCAGGTATATGTGTCAGTAGACAAGTTCTATAGGACCTACCTATGTTGCCGGATCCGGGATTTCACTAAGTTTAGAGTCTACACCTCTTTAGAAGGCTATATGATAGAGCCATATTCTTGGGATCAAAAGTCTCGGTAATTGCTCTCCAAATAAAGATAAGTTAAAGAGTGATTTTTAAGGAATTTCAGAAAACCTCTAGACGTTTCATTTTTAGCTCATAAGTTTAGAAAATCGTAAGAATTTCTAAATTTGAACTAAAACTCAAAAATTAGATTTTGATTGGTTGGGGTTTTAATTTTTTTGATATTTTATTTGGATTCAAATTGGGGTATTTCCTATTTATATTTATGTTTTAAAGTTAATGAAAACATTACCTTAAAATTAATAAATATAAATAAGTGAGTAGTGAGACAACCCAGGTGCAAATGACAGAAAAATATAGAAGTTGGGGGTTGTTGTCATTGTTATAGCGCTCATAGGGTTTGTTTGCACGGGCTTTGGTGGTCTGAGGACTACTATAGCAGTCATAAGTGTATCAGTTCATGCATGAGAAACGGCTAGACCGCTATAGCAGTCCCCCTGGAGCATAAACAGTAACAAAAAGCAATGCCGTTTCATTTTTTGCCCTCTTTAAAACCCCAGATCGGGTTCCTCCTCCCATTTTCAAAAATTTTCACCCTAAACACATTTTGTCTCTTTCTCTCTCAATCTAACCCCAAATTCTTCTCCTTCAAGATCAAAGGTAAGAGATTATAGTTAGTTTATGTTAGATTTCTCCATGTTCTTCCTCCTCCATATTATGGGTTATTGTTTTTCTCCATTGTTGTCAAGTGGAGGTGCTCCCCCAATGTTGTTATAGTTAGATTAGAGCTCTCTAGAGATTTTTAGAGTTTAATCCAAAGTCTATGTTGTTCTATGGCAGTTCTTGGTGTCATTCCAAGCTCTCAAGGTAAAGTTGGTAGTGCCCACATACTCATGACAGTGACTGGGTTTAAACTCATGACCTTATTTTAGTCATTATAATTCTATTTTATGCATTATGTTTATTATATATATGAAGTCAGGGACAAGATAATGTATAGATTATGATTTTTCGAGTTATGATAAAGTTAGTAAATATTATAATTTTGGCTATAGCATGAAAATGAAATTTAGAAAATCATGGGATCATGATTGATGTGTTGAATGCTATGAAAATATTTTATATATTCATAAAGAGATTTGTTACAAAATTTATGATTTAGTAAGATGTCAAATTGAGAAAAATAAATAAATAAATATGTTCTTATGGATTTATAACATCATTATGTTTTCAAGATTAAGATTTCAACTATTTTTTTATAAACCCTAAATATATTTATATATGTTAGATAAATATGAAATAAGAGTATAACCCAGCTTTATGAATAAATACGTTAGATGATTTCCAAGTTTTATGAATATGAACCCTAGTGTTTGAACTATGATATTAAAGATTTCAAGCATATGAAAATATATGTTAGCTTAAGAAATGGATTTAGAACTTTAGTTTATAGTACCAAGAGGTACGAAAATTCAGTATGATTCTTAGCAACTGTCAGATACATATTTTGTAGGCTTGAAATCGGAATACCTGGTGAACCCTTGAGCTCGATTTTCACAAGCACAATTATGTTAAAGTCAGATTGTTAGAGTTATATGAGTCCAGAACTCTCAGAGTACTAAGATTTAGGGGCTCACGTTCACGAGGGACAGAGTATCCCCCCTTCATGTTTAAATGATTTTATATATATCCAAGGATTTTATGACTTTTCAAGAGTAGACTAATTATATAGAGTCTTAAACCCAGAGAAGAGCCTAAAATAGAGTTTTAGAGAAATAATTAGATTTTATGATTTGGAGACTAGACGGTAGCTACAAAGAAACAAACAGTGAGTTAACGGCTGGGAAAACGATCGTTAACATTGGTACTAAGTTTTCCTTAGGGGCAATCTCACAGTGCAAAGATGGAACATAGTTAGGTGTCTTATTTGGATCCTTGAGGGATCCCAGAGATCAGAAAATTTGTTATGCCATGGTTGACATGCATAACTAGAAAATGTATCGTTATGCAAATGTAAAACTAAAGATCCATGTTTCCCTATTAGAGTACTGTTATTTATGTTTTTTGAGATTATTGATACTTTTAGAAAATCTTTGATGAAAGAGCTATTACGTATACGTATGAAAATTATTCTTGTTAAAGTAAGAAATCAAATATGCTTTTCTATGAATTTATAAATATAAAGATATATTTTCTTTATAGTTCTGGATATGAATATCAAATGGTTTATGATTGTTGCATGCATATTGTATTATATTCATTGGTTGTCCCATGTAGGTAATAGGTGAGAACTCACTCACTGAGTCTATTGATCATCCCCTTCCCTTCTTCTCATAGTTGCAGGTTCAGAGGTGGTTCAGATTCCTATTTCATAGATACAGTTATTTTTGCAGTAAGGCCTAAAGTAGGACAATGTTAGAGTAGAGTGCTCTAGTAGATGTGCAGGCAAGATCCTAGCCACACATTGTACGTTAATATATTATAGTATTTTCAGAGATTAAATATGTAATTGAAATGTAAACTATGGTTAGAGATTTATTTGATGAACTTGAAATGTATTTGCAAGTCAGTTTTCAAATGTCAGGATTTTCAAGTTTAAGATTAATACTATGTGCTGAAATGGTTATGATTTCGAAATCAGTGGAGCTGGATAAGATGTTTTCAGAGCTTGAAATATCAAATACTTTTAGTTTATGAAATTAAATATTATATTTTAATTAGAGAAAAATGTTGAATATTTAGAAGAGATCATATTTTAAGTATTATATTTATTGATAAATTAAGTATTAGAGAGACACATCACCCAATAGACTTACATGGGGATAGGATTCCTCACGTGCTAGACATGTTCCCAAGTCAGGTCGTGACAAAGTGGTATCAGAGCAATAGATTTCCTTGCATGGTACTGGAGCAAATGTCCACAAGTGACATGGCGTTTATGTAAATGGAACTGCAGTCATTTGCATCAACGCAAAGTTATTTGAGGCCTATAGTAAAGTAAGTCATGTCTAGGTTCAATAAGAGTCTATGTCAGTTCTTGGAACTCCTAATCTAGCCTTCTATCCTTATCTTTTCTTTTCGGGTGCTTGATGACCATCACCACTGCAGTAACACAGGTCAAGCAATACCTATTGCGTATGGCGCCTCTAGCAGGCTGATTCGAACCTGTCAGAGATAGTTGGTGAGCACGTCTAATGCTAGAATGCATTAAAAAGGAGCACAAGTAGGAATGATTAGCTTAGACAAATGTCAGACACGGGTACCTTTTACTAGGGCTACCCCTTTTGGTGCCCTCCCAACACGTCCCATTATCATACAACGAAAAGGTCAAGGCTAAGCTACAATGGCAGAGTTTAGTGCGGACCGGTTGGTCATACCTCATTTGTTAGATGGGCGGAAAGCCCCATGAAGGTCAGTCCCTATAGGGCACACCCACCTATTATGAATGCAGTTAGAGAGAACACAAGATGAATGATTGCCCTTTATCTGAGAGAGTTACAAGTCAGGGAGTGGAGCAACTCGATAACCCAGAAGAAGGGAATTCACATAGGAATGACATTGAGTTAGTGGGTAGAATCCTGATGAGAGCACAAATCATGCATATAGGCATCCTGTAAGGTTGATGCTTTGTTTTTGCTATATGAAAGTATTTGGAGTAACCTTCGATGCCATGAACATCTTGCATGTCATGTTTCTAAAAATATATGGTTGCATGATTTATGTTGAAACTTTTGCCTTACATATGCCCAGTATGTTAACAACATAATACGAGTTGCTAGGCTAGTTCGAGCATCCATGGTGAGTGATTATGTGTGTAAAGCGCACTAGAATGTTTTAGCCATATTTTGTTTTCTTTTCATGGTTGTGAGCATGATGAAAATAATAATAATAATAATAATAAATGAAATATGTGTTGCTAGCTATGAAGGTTACATTGCTATGATTAGAGTCAGCATGAATAAGTCATTAGAAGTTTTGATCAAGACATGAGTAATCAATTTCGTCAAGATAATTAAATTGGAACCTAATAGAAAGGGTAATAGGATTGCATGACTGCACGTGTAAGTATAAACAAGCATGTAGGTAATTAGACTTGCACCTCATAGACCTAGGATTGGAGTAGAAAGTACCTGCGCCTCATATGACATTTAGAGCCCTGGTGCATGGTTTTTACATGTTGTTATGTTTTATGAGTTTGGCATGTGATTTGAGAACTTTGTTAGTGTCTTTTAAAGGAGTTTTATGAATACTTGAGGCTCTTGGCCAAAATTTTGCAAATTCTAGGAGGAAGGATTTGCCATTGCGCTAAGTGAGATTAGCCATTTAGTTTTGAGAGCTAT
This sequence comes from Dalbergia cultrata, assembly GCA_031216105.1. NCBI lineage: Eukaryota > Viridiplantae > Streptophyta > Magnoliopsida > Fabales > Fabaceae > Dalbergia > Dalbergia cultrata. The sequence continues at coordinate 1,503,373 of CM062351.1, forward strand.
TAAGAATGCATTAATCAAGGGTTTAATGTTTAACTACTGGTGTAGAAAAGAGGGTTAATCTTTTTTTTTTTTTTGGTATTAAAGTGGGTTAATCTTTATCTTCAATAATTTTCTCTTTCAGGGAGCCAAATGTTCCTTCCATATCCTTATAGCCATTTGAATATTCCTTTGAGAAGTAACCTTAAATTGTCTATTTGGGATCCACTAAGCTTTCCTTTAAAGCCTACTTTTTATCATCAAGTCATTCAAAGCAGGTATAGTCTAGTTTGCATTTGGAGGTTTTGAAGTTATTGCAATAATGAAAATTAATAGAGAAATTTATATGAGAATATTACCTGCACAAGGAGTTTTTCATATTAAGAATTGTTCAATTATTGGTTCAAAGGATCAATTCATGATGATGGTTACTTTCATTAATTATGTATGTTATCATACAACAATGATGTAATTCTACTTAGCGATCACACAATTGCACTCCTATTAAGGTTTGACTAACATATATATGTACAAGCTAGTAATCTATAATCATGGTTCTATGAGCCTATACCAGTTTAATTATCAATTACAGTAACATAATCTGCCAACAAAGTTAATTACAATCCTTTATCAAATTGATGTAATTTAATCAATTGATCAAATACCCTAATAAAATTCTAATTATACTTACAACCCACAACATGAATGATCACACAATCAATTAGCTCTTGAAAACACAATTATAATAAGTCATACAATCAGTATCAAAGAGAGATGATAAAAAGAAAAGAAAAATCAACCACAAATTGCAATTGAAATAGGAACCTTAAGAACAATTTCAATCTTCAGTTATCCTTGCCCAAGGTAAAGATAATTACTCCTTCATAGATGGAGGATTACAATTAATGTAATAGAGAGTATGATTGTAATCCCAAATGGGAGGTAAAACAAGGCTTGGAAGCTCCCCAAAACCTAGAGAGAGAAAGTAGATAGAGTGGAGAGAGCCTTAAAACAAGTGCGAAAAATCTCCCTTAACCTAGGTTAAGTGGGTATATATAACATATCAACATAATGTCAACCAAAGCCATAACATAATAATAACATATGCTATTTTACGAATTGGTCTAGTATAGACACTACCTCGTACAATTTCAAGCTCATTTTGAGCCCAAAATGTTCAAACTAGCTATTGGTAATAGAAATAGAAGTTGTAGTCATTTGAATAAACTTTCCAACACCAAAAAATCATCTCAATCAAACATTTATAACTCCAGATATTGGCGAAATACTAAATCAAAGTCAAATTGTGGACCAAAAAATCAGTAACCTTTAATTTTGTAACTTGATTTTCATTAAGAGGCACTTAGAGCTAGGTTTTGAGCTAAACATGAAAGTTATGAAGGATTTCTTAAGATTTTCAAAATATCTTTATTTGTAGCAATTCAATCTTTATAGAGAGATATATGATTTTTTTACTACAATACTTGATACAAATGTGTTCAAATAAGCTCTATAACTCTTCTATTTAGCTTATCAAATTCTCCAAAATTGAATACTGCTCTAAGTCTCCTGCACCAACATAGGATGTTCCTACAAGCAAATAATATTCACAAAAAAGGATTAAAAGTATATGAAGCTCCAAAATATATTTATTCATTAAAATGGTACAATTAACCATGATATTACAATGAGGACTAAATAAAAATCTACCAAATGTCAACCAATTAAGCACATAAATGGTACAATATGCCTAGAGTTATATAGAAAAGGGGATGCATGAATGAAACCTATCACAACCTGAGTTCTCCTAAATTGAACATGTGCCTGAAAGTAAAATAAGAAAAAATTTGAAGTCATTTTCAATATATATGCCTTACATATTGATTCTTCCACTTGAGACCTATTCTTCACAGTTATTTAAAATCTTCCTCTTTTTCTTTCAAAATGGATACATTCACTTGTACTGAACCAGTGCACACACTCATGCTTCATATATCAAATATACAGGCAAGTGTTCCATTGAGTCAAAGAACCTGGGAGGAAATATTCTCTTTAATATGCATAGAATTAGGAAAATATTTTTTTCCATGACAAACAGATCATCAACCCTTAGAGTATAAGAGCATAAATCCCTAAAATATTGACTCAACTCTATTACAAGCTTCCCGAGAACATTAGATAGCACTCTAAATGCAAATGGAAGTAAACACTCCATGAAGACGTGATAATCGTGACTTTTCATGCCAATGAGCTTACCTTGTGCAACATTGACGGACTTATCTAAGTTAGAAGCATAAACATCAGGCATTTTCAACTCTTTAAGCCACCGATAATTAACTTGTTTCTAAATGAAATTCAGAGCATATTTAACCTTTGGTTTGAAGAAATGATCATTTCTTAATTCTTATAAATGCAAATTAGGCCTGTGTAATACTTAGCCAAATCATTCCTTGTCATGTCATTGTCTTTTATTTGATATGTATCTATCACTATATTCATAATGTTGTCAAATACATTTAATTTTTTCTTAATATGCATGACATCTAAACAGTGACACATTAAATTATCCTTCCAATATGGCGACTCCTAGGAGATGCTTTGCTTAGCCCAATTATGGTATATCCTATAGCCTAACAATCGCAATATCTTTCCAACTTCTATTATTTTTAGGAAATCCTTAGCTCAATCCCGGATTTGGTGACCACTTAGTCTAACTGGAGGCTCATTATATTCAACACAATTACTTTTAAAGCCATATATACTTTGCCTATTCGATGATCAACAAGAATCTCCTTTGACAATCAAAGCAAGCGTTCTTTCCTTTGTGTTTCAAAGTGAATGACTTAGTATCCTCCATGTAAATCGAGCATGCTAATTTGCCTTATGTCATCTATCCAAACAACATTCCATACGCTAAAAAGTCATTGATGATCCACATTGGTCTGCCTCATCATGAAATTCTTCTTTGTTGAAATGTTGTAAGTAAGAGCACCCTCGCACCATAACTAATTCTATTCATTAATTAGGGGTTGAAGATATACATCAATCTTAGATTTTGGGTTATCACGGCCAGGGATTATACATATTAAGAACAGACAAGAGTCTTTCATGCATATTTCAGGAAGGAGATTGAAGAGCGTAACAATTACAGGCCAACACGAATAAGATTTGCTAAATTGGTTATTCGGGTAAATCCATTTAACCAGAGTCCCAATGTGACATTTCAAGGGTTAGAGGAACAGATGAATAGGTAGAATGAAAATATGATGTAAACCTAGAAGAAAAGTACATTGATGTGCCATTAAACATAGAGAACTCTCTTTAACTAGTCCATGCTAGAAACCACATGATGGTGGAACGTTCCCATCCTCAGCCAATATGATACACACTCTATAGTCTAAACAATGCAAGGAACTGGAGTAAGGGAAGAACTAGGTAGATGTAATTGTGTTGAGCAAATGCTAGCAATTGATCTTGTTGAAGACATCTCAGATTGTGGAAGGAATTTAAGATGCTCGATGGTGTGCAAAACATGAGAGGCTTTGTGGCATAAGGGAAGGGCCAAGCAAGCCAGATGTGAATGACAATGTAAATAGTGTGATGTGGTAGGTAACTTGATCCTTTAAAACATAGGTTTCAGATTGAGTCTAGAAATAGAAAAAAAAAATCATTGTAGAGAAACCCCTACCCCTTAAGCAGGCCTATATTAGGGTCAAACCAGATTAATTAGGTTCTTACTAATATGACTAAGATACCGATAGCTACATTGAGACCAAAAAATATAAATAACATGCTAAGCTTCAAGATATTCTGTTTGTTTAGGTCCAGTTTGTTTTAACATTGATATTTCGTTAATTTTTCAATTCTTGAGCCGTAAACTGATAAAAAAAAGAAAAGAAAAAACTAAAAACCACATGATAATTTCAAAGTAATATGCTTACATTACTCTAGATGATCAACTAACTAATAAATTAAAGTATGATGAACACCATATATAAAAGAAAAAGTTTCACTTTCTTATTATAGTATCCCAAGGTTTATATGTCTGCTTTATCATAAATTTCACATTAAAAAAAAAAGACAAAATAAAATATACCTGAATTGGCAAACTATAAGCTGATAATTGATCACCTCACCGAAGGTAATGCTCCTTGAATTCGATCGATGTACAAAAAGTCTTTAGCTATAATTATTGCAATGACCGTGAAGAATCCCAAAATGTTTATTAAATAATGAATAACCATCGAGTTTTCAACCTTCAACAGGATATGAGTACTGTTTCGAAGACTAATTAAACATCACGCGAGGAATCTAAATCCATAAAGTATAAAATAACTAAAGTCTATATATAAAGGGATAGATAAATTGTATCACACTAATACTAGTATAAAGTTAGCGTAAGCATCAGAAGATTAAGCTACTTACTCTTTAACAAGCCTCGAGAGAATGAGGGTAAAAGCACAGTTTTTATTCAGCTAAGAACCACGTTTGTGAGTAGTGCAAATCCAGACAAAAGATTGCGGCTGCTGAATAGGAGAAAACAAGAAAGTGTATCAACAGAAGGAAAAACACACACAAACACAAAGCAAGTAGCAAGATAGTACAGAAAAAAAAAAGAAAAAGAAAAACATAAGTGGTGGTGTGGAAGGGTGTTAACTAGTCATCAATAATCAATAAAATGATTAATTTTGATTTATTTTCAACCATATTCTATTTGTAAAAGTCAAACATATTCACTAACATAAGAATACATGATTAGTGTGTAGATAATAGTTTATCAAAATTTAATTCATCAATAAATGATATAAGGTATAGCAATAGCATATACAGCAGCAATGTAGGAAAAGTAATCAGAAATGAATGGATATGGAGCTGGAATAAGAACAGGAGAAATATATGTACATATATTAATTAATTACCCATTTGACAGCTGTACAAAACTTTCTGCGCTTTATCTGCAAAGCTAAAATGCCTAACTAAGCAGTAGGCTTAGCAGAAGGAGCAGTGTTGTGATCGACATCAACCCAACAAGGCTAACAGAAAACATTAGAGGAGAGAAACAAAAGCAACAAGCTTTTCTGTGTACCATTAAATGCAAAGTGAACAGAAAGAGAGAGGGTACAGTGTGTGTATATATATATATATATATATATTGCAGCATTATTATATAATAAAAAAATGACAACAAATTGGGAACAAAACCATATATAATATTATTATTATAAATAAATATAATTTGTATTGTATTATACACAATTGAAAAGGCCTAAACATGTGGATTTTCATTCCCCTCCTCCTTAGGTTTGTGAAACCATATGTTTCCATTTCTTCCTTCATGACCCAAATCCCCACCATCTAATTTAATGCATTGAGCAGTTCCAAAACGTACTAAAAGTTCAAAAGCTGAATACTAATTACTGATGAGAAGGAGAAGAAGAAGATAGTCTGGGAGGGCACTTTCCTTGTAGCAAATGAAAGGTAAAAAGAAAGAAAAGAAAAGAAAATTGAAATATAATAAAAATGCTGCAAAAGAGAGTGTAGCTAGCCCAGGTAATAACTTTAGAACTGGTGTGTCTTCTTCTTCTTGTTCTTCTTCTTCGTTATTTGGGGGGGGTCTTCAACAAATTTTTTGTTTTGATCTCTCTCACTGATGATGGTATTGCAAAGAAGGGTCCAAGTCAAAAACCGTTGCAGCTCCTCCTCTCTGATCTCCAAACCTTGTTGCTGCTGCTGATGATGATGATGAGAGTAGTGGTTCTTCATTCAAGAGTTGAAGTGGTGGCAAAGAAGATGAAGATTTTGAGTCTTCTTGTGCTGTTGAAGAAGCACATTCCATGTTCACCCCAAATAGCCTTAGCCTTTTAGCTGCGGTACTAGTAGTATTGTTATTACTACTATTACCACTAACAGTACCACCATGGTGATTATGATTTTGGTTATGATCATGGTGATGATGATGATGAGCAACTGGCACAGAATCAATGATCATGGGGGCAATATTATTCCCTCCCTCTTGTTGTTGTTGTTGTTGCCTTGTAGTAGTATCAGCCAATGGCATTGAGGTTGTTGTTGACCTCAGGTAATAAACTGACCCTGATCCTGATGAATTCACATCATTATTGTAACCATAGTGGTGACTTAAGCTTCCACCACCATGTTGTTGTTGTTGGTGGTGGTGGTGATGAAAAGGGTACATATTGTTGTAATTGAGGTGCTGAAAGTGTTGTTGATCATGGGGATGATTCGTTTGTGGTGCTTGTGGTTGTGATGGGAGAGGATACAACCTTCCGGTACCCCATCTAATTGAGTAATTTGATGACAAATGTTGCTGATTTGGAAGGAAAAAGGGTGTGATGAGTGTTGTTGAAGAGGGATAATCTAGAGGGCCATGACCATGACGATGAAGATGATGATGATGGTTTTCTGGCCTTCTCCTCCAATCTATGTACAACCGCTGCCTATACAATTCCCCAACACCACGCTGGAAGGAGACAATGTCACCAGCATCAAGCTTCTTCTCCTTCACAAAACGGCTCCAACCTTTTGTCATCACATAGCTCTGGCTGCTGTTCCAGTATGAGTACCTGAACCTCCACAACTTTCCACTCCTGTCCTCAAAATTGAGCAGAAGCCCTTTCTCATTTGCATTGGAGTCAAGTGGGAAGTACTTCTCAGCATGCTGCTTTGGTATCACCAACCTGTTGAGCTTCCCTACATCACTTGGTGTCACAACTTTATCAAACATGTGCTCCTTCTCAACAGGCTGATTATTAAGGTGGCTGTTGTTGGCATAAGAAGAAGAAGAGGAAGTAGAAGTACTAGTAGTGGCATAATGGTGGCCTAATGATCCATGGAAATTGTTGGCCTCACGGTGGTGGTGGCTCGTCCCGAGTGACAAGTCCATGAAGTCCAGCTGCTTCCTTGCTGTGTGGTTGATGAAATTGGAGGCTGCATCTTGATGGTGGTGTAACCCTAACCCAGATATGATGATGAATTTTGTGAGATTCCATCATATAGTGGACACAGGATAATAAACTGATGAATGATGAAAAATTAATGATGATCATGAATCACACCCAACAACCATTGATTTTTCTGATGAGGGATTAATTAATTAATGTTTATAACATGGTGATGCTTATGATTACGATTTTGATGATTATGATGATGATGATGAGGACTTGTAGTAGTAGTAGTAGTATGATTTGTTGTTGAGGGAGGAAAAGATGATGATAAAGAGATCAAAGATGTGGTTGGGAAATTAAATTAAAGGGGTGGTGGTGGTAGTGGTGCTTACTGCTGATGCTGCTGCTGCTTTCCTCCCTTGTGATGATTTCTTCTGCTGCTTCCTCCTCTTCTTCCAATTCTTCCCTGCTATCAGAATACCCTTTAACTTCTTCCATCACCTCCATGAAATTATAGAGTGACCCCACCTTGCAGTTCTTGATATAATTATGACCTCTGTGGATCTCACAGAATTAAAACAATGTCACAGAAAGAAAAAGAATTATATATATGAAAAAATATGAAATGATTGGAATGAAGGAAATTTGGGTGAAGGAAGAGGGAGAATGAACAAACAAATAAATAAATACATGAGCAACCAAATTAAATGGAAAATAAATGAACAGACACGAAAAGAAAATGGAAAATTCTAGGAAAAGAGGGTCTTGAAAAAGGAGATTTCGAGGTCAAATAAATTAAAGAAGCTCACCAACAAGAAGAAATATCAATAGTTTATAGGAAGATATTCCACAGAGCCCAGAATTGTGAGGCTCAAAAGGAACACACACAAAAGCTAGCAGGCACACTACACAACAATTGTGGTGAAAGTCGGTGCCTTCATATTTGACCACGAGGCCTCAAACCCTAGAGAAAGACAAGTCATATTGGAATGGAAGATTCAAAAAAACAAACAAGGTCAAGTACTGTGGTTATTGTTGACCTACACTGCACAACACATGAGGAAGTTAAGAGATCTAAGAGTTAGAGAGAGAAAGAGATGCGAAACAAAGAAAGAAAGAAAGAAAGAAAAAGAGAGAAAGAAAGAAAGAAAGAAAGAAGGTGATGTGAGTTTTAGCTAACTAGTATAGTTACCTCACAGGAAGCTTCTTTATCACTGGGAAAAGCAGCAAAAATATATCTTTGTTGCATCCCCAGTTATATATTCTCATAGAAAGAGAAAGATTCTTGTATATTAGTCATGTTTATAAAAAATTTATGCCAGTTAATCTTATTCAAAATATATTCATTTATTTTGAGAAAAAGAAATATTGACGGTATGAAAAAATTTACAGTGTCATTTAATGGGTGAAAATCATTCATATTTTGTTGATGTGATAAAATATATTTAAATGAGTGTGTAAAAAAAAAATTTTATAATAAAATCAACATTTTTTAAATACCAAGATATGAATATGAGGTGTTGAATTCATAGGTAGACAAAACTTTTTTAATTAAGAGATTATTTACTCTCACTACAATTACGTGGGGGACCCATGAATAATGTGGGTATTGGGGTCATGTGAGCAAGTAGTCGTTATCATAATATTTGGGATAATCTGTACAATATATGCTTCCGGTTCGAGAGATCAAAAGGTTCCAGTTGTTCGAGAAGGCCATGATATAACTAGCTAGTGTGTGTTACTTAAATCTTATTTTTTATATATGTTTCTTGAAAATTAAAATAAGTGGACAATATCTATGGCCAGTTGTTGCTGCTTACAAAACACAATAGTATAGAGGAGGGTGCAGTGCCAACGGTGCAGTATAGGAGAGAGAAGAGAGAGGTAGTGCACAGTGTTAGGTTGTTTTTGAGTTTTTATTTTTTATTTTTTTGACTTTTGGTGCCATTGATTGTGTGCTGTGTGATGGTCCCAGCAGTAAGGAAAGAAAGGCCTCTCTATGCTGCAGGCTGTACCTCTCTTCCCACACTACTCATCTCTATCAAACATACATGATACATGTATGTATATCCCTGTATATATATTTATATCCCTTAATTCTCTTTTAATTATATTATTATTAAAATTTAATTTTTATACATTAACAGTATAAAATTCATTTATCTTGTCATCCAATCAAATCATATTATTTATATAATTTTTCAAGTGTGAAACTTAACTATTTTTTTTATTATGTGACAATACATAATTACATGATAATATATAAAAATTAAATTATCAGAAATTAAACTCTTATTATTATATAATATCATCTCATTTGGTCTCCCAGTGCCTCCTAAAGAATCAAGATTCCATCTTCAATATTCTTCAATCTTGAATTTCTTCTTTTATGCATAAAAAAGAAACAGATTTTCTTCCAAACCAAACCAAACCAACAACTTGAACAAAACTTCAAACCTCTCCAGCACACCCTACCTCCCAAAAAAAAAAGTTCAGTGATATTTGATAACCCAGATCCCCGGAAGAAAGTGCCAAATATGATGGCCTTTTCGTTCTAGCTTAATAATGCCATTGTATCATGTATCTTCATGTATAAATAAAAGTGATTGCTTTTGTGGAATTTCTTTACAACAAAGTTTTCTACATATCTTTGTTCCTATAATTTTTTTAGGTATAAAGTATGTGTGATTCTAATTGCAAGTTTTCAAATTTATTAATAAAAGACATGCTTTTAGGAAGAAAAATCGAAAAGAATTATGAATGAACTAATAAAATGGAAATTTTAAAAATAGTTTTCTGATATATTTTTTTTAAAATCAGCTTTGAAAGTAATCTAATTTCCAAAATATTTAATAGCAAACAAACTTTATCCACATAAAATAAAGGAGACCAAGGATTTATTCTCTTGATGAATTTGTATTACTATTACTATTATTATTATTACTATATATTATCATTAAATAATATATTGACATTTCTATTAATTGCCGTTTATAAATGTTATTCGTACCACCGATGTCTTTTATTTAAACAGAAACGGAAAAAGGAAAGTTACAGATATAGACACATAATGTTAGTTGCTTAATGTACGACTGGAATTGGCCTATGTATATAAATCCATAAAAATATGTACAAATTGTACATATTTCCGATTGTGGTATAATTAATCAAGGCGTCTTGACGTAGCAGTAAAATAAACATGTAATATTATAGATATATGATCATAAATTCGAATATAATATACGCAGAAAAATTATCTTCATAAATTTCCTAATCTCTCGTTAAGTCAATTGAGAAGGCCGGTGAGTTAATTTATTGAAGTCCTCCAAGTAATAGTCCAACAACAACACTAGCTGATCATATAACAAAAAATATCGGCCTTTAATTATTGGGATTATGTGCATCTGTACATGTTACTCACATAATTAGCAGTTTTAGGTAAGCAGGTTTTCCGAGAATAAACCGGAAGTTTGAGGTTAAAACAAATTGAATTAATTATAAAATATGCATAAATAATAATTAAACTGCTCCCTTCACGAGGTTGACCTATAATTAGGCACTTATGGTCATCAGTTTAGTTGTATATATTGTGAGTGCTTGATGTTATATGTACGAAAAATATTTAATTTAAGTTTAACATACATGCATATTAAGTAGATCATGTTTAGATTCTCTCAAAAAAAAAAAAAAAAGTACACCATCACATTGTTTAAGTTATCTCGAGGTAAGATTACACGCGCCTTGAATTAAGGTCCCTAGAAGTCAAAGTCATTAAGAATATGAATAGCTAACAAAGTAATGTTGTGTTTACGATCCCAATTATGAGCATACCTCAATTGATTAATAAAATCCTGTCATGCATGTTGTAATTTATATTGATGGATTTACATGCAATATACATTCAGGGTTCGATGGAAAAAAATTATTTTAATGTATATCCTCATGTTAATGAGTGGCCACTGGTAGGGACAAGCTGAATCGGCCATGAGAAAGGCATCATATTGGTGTCTTTAGGAGTGATTTAATCTCAACTTCTAGTATATATATCATCACACATGACGTATGGTATCTCTGAGTAGGTAGCTTCAAATGTCATCAAGAAATAGCTTAGTCAACATTAAACACAAGTTAGACAACTATTTAGATAGTTTCTGCATTACATGCGTTCTTCATAGAATTTGAAATGATCAGCTTGTATATCAATGTTATGGAAACATAAGTAAAATAAAAAATAAAAAGGATTTTTCTAAACACTGCACTTAGGACATTGATTAAGAAGTTGAAAAAAAAAAATTCATATGGGGAAGAGGAGCTTTTGTATTCTCAAGGAATGAGACCCACTACTATATTTTGAAACTTACTCACACAATGATATACACTCGCACAAAAACCTGGAAAAAATATGGCATAAATATTAGTTATGCACCAAAAGCAAATTGTGATAAAAACTAATAATTATTTATTGTGAGTGTCATGAAAACATCTCTTTTAAAAGCTTAAACTAATTAATGGATATATCCATATGAATGATGTAGTTTGTACTTTAATATATCCCCTCACACAAATTTCTCTTTTAGACTTGAATTATGAACAATTTCTCATGAAGTATGAATAATTTCTCATGATAGGGAATAAGAAAAATTGAAACCCTGACCCCTTCAAGCTTTTATATATGAAAGAGCTGTTTCATGACATTAGACCTCAATTTTTGACTTTGTTTGATTATTATAATTTTTGGGAAAGATGATTTCATAATATGGTATCAAAAATTCCATAACCAAATAGTCTAGGGTTCAAATCCTATTATGATAAAATTGTTCATGTTTTAAGCCAAAATAAGAAATTTGTATAAGCATATGTATTAAAATATAAAATTATTCATGTGTTTTTAATTTCTATGAAGAGTAATGACAAACACCAATGCACACAAAACTGTATTGTACTGAAAAAATATAAATACGAAGTTTTTAACATTTTACATTTTTCGTAGTTATGCTTTTTGAAAGCAGAAAGACAAACATATCCTTATCCCTTTTGGTCATTGACCAAGGTATATCTAGGGATGTTTTGTGATTGAGAGACCATCCCAATTTAAAGTATATATCTTCGCTACAATTTCAATTTGCCACTATATATATATTTATATATTCCTGAGAGTACAATTTACTTACTATTGAATCTAACCCTTATTGGTATGTCGCTGTCTCTTTGATGGTTGATTATAGTAACACTGTATCTTAATACTGTAGACTGTACAATTAATTGAAACTGCTACTATCTAGCTAGCTCTATGCGTAATAGATGGCTATGTTTATGAAAAGTAAGTATCATGTGGTCCAGGGTGGTATATATCTATGTGCCTATTTTGATTTCCATGGGTTGGATAAACTCTCCAATCACCATAAATCCAAAAATTGCATATATGATATAGACAAGCAAAAAGATTAACATTGTCATACTCAAAGCTGTGTATAGGTTGAAACATATATAGGGAATAATAAGGGGATCAAACGAGTTGCCTATGCCTTGGCAATAGGAGGAGCTGAATAATGGGGTCTAGTCACATTTCAGCTACAATCGTATCGTAACTCTCGTGTAGAATATCGAAGAGTGATACCCTTTAAATTTAAGCTTTTTTGTTTCTTTTGGCACCCACATGGCAAGTTTGTTCAAAGAGTAACACTGTATGCTAACAACACAAATTACATCAATACAGTAAAACGGTCGTTTTGGCAATCACAGGTTTTATGAGATGTTAGATGTAAAACCATTAGTGGCTAGAGCCAATAACTTAAACTTTTGATAGAAATATATCAGGACATAAGAAGGGAGCATTTTCATTGGAGACAGTTCATTCGCTTATGGATGTTTGTAATGATAATCGTGTGCTCCATGCATCTCAAAATATAAGTTGTTTTTGGGTTATACACAAAATTAAGATAATAATAATTTGATCTTATTTATCTTCTAAACAAATGAAAGTAAAAAAACAAAAATATCATTTTTATCGTGCATCATATATTATTTCTATATTAAATAATCATAACTCACCACCCATTCTCTCTCTAAATTCACATTCTCTCTTGTAGGAGTAAAATGAGCATAAAATAATTAATAATGCATTGAAACAAAAAAATGACAATCAATTTAAAACAGAAAAAAAAATAAAAAAACAACTTATATATTGAAATGGATGAAATATTATACATCAATTATCTAATTAAAACCAGATATCCTCAATAATAGGCCACATATAACAACAACAAATAATAATCATAATAGTAATATTTTCAGCCTATTTGGTTATCAATCAATGTGGCTTCCCGAGGCAGCCATGCCATATCCCAATACAATTTTTGTGAGAAGTTGAAAAACCCTCGATTGGGAAGAATAAGTTCTACATGCTATTCAAATAGACCCTTTTGTAATAGTAAATATAAATTTAATTTTAATATACTAATATAAAAAGTGTTTAAACAACGGTTCAATTATATATAAAAATATGATTTAAAATTATTTGGCTCTTATTATAATTACATAAAAATCATATAATATAAAAGATATAATTAGTTAGCCGTATAAAATATTTTATGTTGATATTGATTGTATAATTTGAAACTAGTTAAATCTCATAAAATGTAAGAGAGCCTTTATTTTAAATTTTTTCTCCGTGATAAAAAAACACTAAAGACTTTACCTTTCTTTTTAGGAAAAAGATGTACGAAAACTTGTAATTTGAGCAAGAGAAATGCTATCTTAACACCTAAAAATAGGTGTCTGAAACAGACACCCACTTTATAACCATTAGATGTGATGGATGTTAAGAATAAGTGGGGACATCCATCACATCCAATGATTATAAAAGTGGGTGTCTGCTAAACCCTAAACCCTAAAACTTCAGACACCCACTTTTAGGTGTTAAGATAGCTTTTCTCTTTGAGCAATTGTGTAAGCCCGCTTCTATTTTTATTAGTTCTCATTTTTAAAAAAATTAAAAAATAAAATAAAAGCCCATCTTTCATTTCCTCAAATGAGTTATCTTTGCACTGAGAGTATAGAATGCAAGAATGCTATGAAAGGAGCAAGATTTCATCTTCTACTTTATTAATTTGTTTTTGTTGATGGAGAGATTGAAAGCGATTGAAATCCAAATTTGCTAATTACTTACACATATTTATCCAATGAGAAAGAGAAACTTAATGAGGGAATATATTTCATACCCAAAATAATACTTAATTGGTCACAATACCCGTTTTGTGTATTAATTAATTATAGCAGTCTACAATATTTTTTTTTTCTTTTTTTGTTCCTTTTGGTTCTGCTTTTGTTAGCTTCTGGCATTAATCTGCAAACAGTTGGTAAGTAACACTTACCGAGAATTTCCGAGGAAATGTCACAAACACACACATGTTGAGGACAGATAGAAAGAAAAGCAAGCTAGCTAGGAATATATATGTATTTGCTAGATTCCAGTTAGGACTTGGGACCCTATTGAGAGCAATTGGGAGGATGGTGGTGCCGCCGCCCTCAAGTCCCTTTTTAGCTACTAATGCAAATTTAAAGCCTATGTACAAAGAGTGATAGAGGGGACCCCTCTCTTGAATATTCCAAATACTAATATGGTATGCTTTTAGCACGAATTATATATATATATATATATATAGTTAAGACTTTTTTTTTTTCTGGTTGTGTTTATAGTTAAGACTTTAAACAGCACTTAAATATATATCATTACTCAGCATACATGCAAATAAGCCAATAATAATCAATGTGTATTATTTGATGCATCATAGAATGTGACAGTTTCATCAATATTAATTTTTCGTTTTTCATCCAAATACATCACATTGAAGCAAGCCGTAGGAGCATTTGCAATGCGATTTGGTTCAGTTTTGAATGAAAAGTTCATCTGATCTAAATAATATAATTTTTTGTGGCTTGGATTGGATCAGTTTAATTTAGATTTTGAATCCGATCAATCGGACCTAATTCAATCCAATTTTAATTAGATTGGATTGGATCAGTTTGATAATTTTTTTAAAATAAAGTTTTAATTTTTAAGTACTATAAAGTTAAGTAAATTAGGTCAATAAATACATGAATAAAAATAAAAGTACAAAAAATTCATTTAACATTTATAACATATTATTTAAAGGATGATGATACATAGATTTTTTTTTTTTAAAAAAAAGTGAGATAAATTAAATTTATTATAATTTTTTTTAACTAACTCATTAAAACATGCAAGAGTCTATCACTAGACTGTAAACTCACTTGCAATTGAACTTATTATAGTTAAAGAATAAATTTAATAACATATTATAATATTATTCAATTTGAATTGGTTTTAACTATTATATTTGAAATCCAATTAGATCCAAGTGGCTTGTGAAAATAAAATCCACACCAATTCAAAGTTTTGCAGTTTTGATTGATTTTCGATTTCAATAGGATTTGAACACTCCTCCTAAGTAGATCATTGCAATGTTGCACTGATCCTTCATCATCCCATTGTGAGCAATATCTAGGACATATCATGTCCAATATTGATACCAATATTTCAATACTTTAAAATGTGTCAAAATTATTTTTTTGGGTGGTTTTACAAATTAGTTTGTCCATAAAATGTCATAGATATATATATGTTTTTTATGTTTTCTGAGGATAGTTATAATAAGAGTCAAATAAATTTAATAACATGTTGATGATACCACCTTAAACTTAATATATAATTAGTATAAATATATACATATACATGCATCTTAGATTTCATAATTTCATCGTTACCTTGTATCGGTATTGGATCATATCAATATCATATATTACCTTCATGGTTCATAGCATCATTGTTATACATATTAATCAGAACAATTAAGTGATGTAATGTTTGAAGGGTTATATGTACCAATACGTTATGTGTTCCCCATTTCGTTTTTTTTTAATAAGTTATTGTAATTGATGAGTTTTGTGAATTTAAAAAATTAATATTAAAAGAGTTTATTTTATATTAGATCAATTCGACTAGAATCATAATAGTTTTATTTAAATACCAAAAGCATAAAACAGAGAGAATACCGTGTATATAATTTCTTAGGTGTATTTAACTGAATCAAGTAGTAGCTAATTAATGCTTCTACAAAAAGACGAGAGTGTTGTTAACACTGGTATGGATAACAATAATTAAGGGTACGGGGGAACTGTTGTCTTCTCAAATATAGCTAGCTTGATCTATGCCTATATGTGTAGCATTTGGAGTTTATGGACCACCTCCTCCTATGTGATCCAACCTACACCCAACTGGACAATGCATATATACAGTCTCAAATCCTCTTCTTTTTTCCACCTAATCTCTCTCTCTCTCTCTCTCTCTAGCTAGCAGCTTTATGAGGTGGCCTCTCTTCCCTTTCGGCCTCGGTGAATGGTAGAGTGGGCTTATAAATGGGTACAAAGTCCACTTATTGGCGGTGATAAATGACAAAACTGAACAAATATAGATTTCAGAATCCTAACACATTTGAATGGTTCAATTAATTTATACTAAATTTCTGTTGAGTAAAGATGGTTGAGGTGCCCAAAATTCGAATACTTAAACAAATGGACTGAGAATCTATAGGTCCGTGAAAATTGCCCAAAATTTGGGAGATTTAAATAGATAGATTGGACAAAAAATTATAAAAATAAGACAATGAGTATATGAATCCTCTCATCATATATATTATTTACTTAGTCCAAACTTAACTAATATTATAGGACTCCAAACTCACACTTCATACTAATAATTTCTTTTAATTGCCTGTTTGATTTACATGTGAAAATGTCCAAACTTAATTTCTGTCATCTAAAAATGAAAATGATAAATGTTTGAGGTGTTTGACTACTCTTTATCACTCTAAAAATTACTTTTACCGTGAGTAGAATTAAGTTTAGTGGAATGAGACATTACATATTTTTATTTTCATTATAACAGAATCAAACAAGCTTTTATATATTTACCTTATTTAAGTTTAGAGGAAGGAGACTTATACATGCTTTTACCCTCCTTTAATTTTTGGCCATTATGTATTTAAAAAATAATTTTGCTTTATTTATTCCAAATAAAAATAATTCTCTTAAACTTATTTCTAAAATATCAAAATCAAATACAAATCAATTCTTTCAATTTTAATTTTTTTTTAAAATAATTTTTTTCTCAATTTAATTTTTTCAATAGCAATTAAACTAAAAGTTAAACCAAATGAACCCTAAATAAAGTTTTTGGTTCAATTTTTATAGATAAAAAATAAACTTATAAAATAAATCAACTTAATTTGAGTTAAATTAGTTGGAGTACAGCAGATTTTGAATACTGATAGTTAATATTAAACGTACATTTGACTTTACTAAAAATGAATATTGTTGGCCATAATGATGACAATTTAGAGCATTTTCTTCTTGTTCTTGATTCGTTTCTTCTATACCTTCTTTCTTTTTTGGGTGGGGTGGTACTTGGTGATTAATTAAATAACTAAATGATGACAATTTAGAGCATTTTCTTCTTGTTCTTATTTCGTTTCTTCCATACCTTCTTTCTTTTTTAGGTGGGGTGGTACTTGGTGATTAATTAATTAACTAATGGACTTGATATTCTAGGCCTTTGTTGTTTTGGCTCTTTGTCAAGTTCTAATTCCTTCCCTAACACTCTTCTATTCAGGTTTATGCATGCCAGTATATATACGTGACAGCAATGTGCTCCGAATCATATGCAAATGACATTTTGCAAAAGAAGTGTTTTTAGTATGTTATATAATATCACCATGTGGCTCTTGTTAGTATATTATACAAATATAAACTAATCATTTATCAGCACTCAGTTAATACGTAACAAAAACTCTAGATTAAAAATGCTTCTTAACAGCTAAGAAAGCAATTAATATAATGCAACTAAATATGAAACTACTATATTATGCACATAGTACAGAGAGTGCAGTTATACAGTTCAGTTTTCTTATGCCCATTTTCTGGTCTTCTCTAGGGTATCATTCCTCAAGGACAGGAAATTAGGTGAGGCTCTAAATATTGAGATTTCCACTATCGAAATTTGGGGAATTACAGTGTGAGATGAGGTTATAGAACCTCAATAATAATATACACGATAAGTTCAAGACTTTTTCAATTTATTTTATTTGGTTAATATGTTTGTCCCGTTAATTTTTAAGTCAATTTTTATCACTGTAGGATCTACCTAGCTAGTGGTTTGTTAAATATTGACAAAATAACTATTTTGATTCTATCATTTTCAATTTAACATCAATTTTATCCTACCAAAATTCTGGACATCAATTTAGTCCAAATATTTTTAATTTCAATATCAATTTAGTCATTTTGTTAAATTTTCACTTGAATAAAATGACTAACTTGATGTTGAAATAAAAAATATTATGACTAAATTTATGTTAAAAAATTTGTTTGGATAAAATTGATATAAAAATTTCTGTTAGGTCCAAATTGATGTCAAATTAACAATGTTAGGACCAAAATAGTAATTTACTCCTAAATATTTGCATAGGTGTTACCACCAATTGAAGTTTAAATATCACTCAATTATTGGGTAGAACACAATACATGCATGTGCTCTAGAACCATATAAGAGTTTCTCAAGAAAGAGAAATCAAACCTTTTTTTTTTTTAATCAAAATCACTAATATTCAAAGTTCATTGAATTTTAATTAATATTTTCTTATTAGCTCATTATAATAAAAAATTATGAATACTAATTAATTTTTTTCTATTTACAATAATTGGAATCCAAAACCTTTGCACAAAGAGAACAAGTATGGAGCACTTAAACCAATCAAACATTAGTTGTATACTTGCATCAGTTTTGCCTAGGATGTGTAAGTGTTTTGAATTTAAGGGAATGCAAAGATAGGGACACAAAGTTATAATTTTCACTTTATCAACAATATTAAAGTATAAAATTATTCATATGTCTTTACTCATCAGCTTAAGCTTTTGGAATAGATAATTTCATGACATGATAGTAAAGCCACCAGACCAAATGATCAAGGACATTATAAGTGTCAGTGCTAGGTTGATGGTGATAGAGAAGAGAGGAAACTAAGAGGAAGATAAGAGAGTTAAGATGAGTGAATGAATCTTATAGTTGATGATAATTGGATATCAGTTACAAAGAGTGTATATATAAATCTATGGTAGAGCTCATATGAGCTGGTACGTGTCTTAACAAAGTAATTGAAATTCCCACCTCGGTAACAAACTCTAATTCGGTTATTAAATTAGCTACTCTACCTTACATCCCCCTCAAACTCAGGGATTAAGGGTTGGCAATCCTGAGTTTGTCTTGAAACTTAACAAACAAAGTAAGGGAAATATGTTTCATGAATGTCACGACCCGACTTGGACATATGACTGGCACGTGAGAAATTCGATTCTCATGTAAGCCTCGTGACATGGGTTTCTCTATATACACAGTTGATTATAAAATTATTTAAAATAAAACTTCTTTTCCTATGTACAAATCACTTGTTAAATCCAAAATAATCAAAATGTTCAAAATCATCAAAATAATCAAGTATGCAGTTTCACAATCTGTCTCTAAGCTCTGAAATCATACTATAACATATGAATGTACGTTGCTCTCTGTCAAAATGTTCATGAACTTAATACAATTAAGTCATTAAATATAAAAAAACGAATAGACTATTATAGCATGCAAAATGCAAAACGTGATTTAAGGTCCAGGATCTTGCCTACAATGCACTGGAACAATCTAAACCAAAACATCAGAAATTTCACCCAGAAAACTCAGCAACGGGAACCTAATGTTGTTGGAAAGAAGGACGTTGTGAGCTATTCTCAGTAGCTGTCGTATCTGTAAATGGAAAAAGAAAAGAGGGGTGAGTTTTGTTAAAAAAACCTATTGAGTGAGTTCTTACCTGGAACCCTCTTTCCTGGGACATCAAGAAAAGATTGCATGAAATCATAATAGTAATAACAAATAAACAGATTTCGAAATAGTTACATATACATTTATACACATAATATTTAAAACAATCTTAACTACTTGGAATCATAAGAAAGAGTACTCAAAACATGATAAATACATACATGTGAAGCTATAATAACTGTTTGTGAATATCCACACTCTCTATAGGCACCTCACTAATCTGCCTCCATAGCAGCTTGGCATACCGCCTCCATCGTAGTCAGGTGTCCCAAGGTTAAGGTTTAAGGGAGTACCTCCATGGTTGCTTAAGAAACCGCCTCTGTGGCTGTTAGATATACCATGATTTACATTTCATAAGACTGATTCCATGGCCGCTTGGTACACCGCTTCTTGGCAGTTAGATGTACCAAGGTTACTACTCTCTAAATATGAATCATATGTATTTCAACTAAGAAGGGATATAATTAACTATAAACTCTTAGTATTTTGAGAGTATCTGAATCCTTGAAATTCTGACAGTTTGACCTTAGTATAATTGTGACTATAGAATCATGTCCAAGAGATCACCTTTTGTAGACATTGTGATTTCATAAGCTCACAGAATATGTAGCCATCAACTGTCATTAACCAAAGGATATCCAAGCTCTCAATTTTTCAAACTAATATTCCCAAACCATATCTTAAGTTAATCTATCTTTCTCTGAATTTTTGCAAAGATCTCTATCTTAGGGTTCAAAGCCCCAACATACAACAGTGTTCAACATTAAAATTCATACAACCATCATCATAATAGCTCTACACAATGACAATCACAATCCAATTCTTTATAAACTCGTGTTAACAACAATAGTACCATGGTGTTGCATATAACATATAATTCATACTATTTTGAAATTATAATATCATAAACCAACAAAAGTCACAAATCTTTAAACTAAAATTAAGCAGAAAGGCAGGTTTTGATGAAAATAATAATAATAACAAACATAGAGGTCATAGGTGTGAACCCACTCACCTGGAGGGGGAAACAGTGAAGAATTCACATAAACTAAACCCTGGGACGTAGAAATATGACACCAATATCTTGCATAGGATCAAAAGAACTTTAAATCAAACTCTAGGTGTGGAGAGTCATATCTGGGGGTGAGGGAGTCAAAGATATGTCTGGAAACCCAAAAATAGGGTTTTATTAAAATTTTGAGTGATGCAGCGCTAAGAGCATGATTTTCCTGACTTGCATCACCTTATTGTTCCAAGACCGTTGTAGCACTCACTAGAATGGTTTTTCTTAGATCTTTGAGCAATAATTCAAGTACTGGTATGTATTAGACCTGGTTGTTTCAGTATTTTTGTTATTTGTAAATAAGAAAATATCCCTCATTTGGATTCAAATAAAATAACAAAAAAATTAAAATCCCAACAAATTAGCATCCAAATTTTGGATTTTAGTTTAAACTCGAGAATTCTCACGGTTTTATAAACTTGTGGGTTAAAAACGAAGTGTTTAAATGTTTCATAAAATTCTTTAAAAATTACTCTTTAACTTGTTTTTCTTAGGGAATAATTACTGGGACTTTTGGTCTCAAGAAAATGGTTCTATCATATAGCTCTCCAAGAATGTGTAGGGTCCAAACTTAGTGAAATTCAGGACCCGGAACGACAGGTAAGGGTAATTAACACTCTTTTTAGTTCGAAAAAATTTCTAACCTTTTTATTTAAAATTAGGGTATTAAAGTGAAAATATCAACTACTTGATGTTCTGCAAGAATGTGGCCAATGACAACTCTACCCTTGGTAACATGATCTCTAACAAAATGTAAATATGATTCAAAGTGCTTGGACTTGGAGCATAGAATCAGGTTAGTAGCGATCACTACAGCACTCGATTTGTCACAGTAAATTCAAGAAGTGATTGAAAGAGGAATTTGCAATTCAGCAAGAAGATTGCGAATCCAAGACAGTTCAACCACTAGTAAAGCTAACCCTTTGTACTTAGCCTCACTATTGCTTCTAGAGATTGCATTATGCTTCTTAGAAGACCAGGAAATGAGGTTTGGTCCATGGTGAACATAATAACCATAGGTGGATTTTTTATCAGCAGGATCAAAACCCTAATCCAAATCTATATAGGTTGTAACAGAGAGATTAGCAGCTTTTCTAATGTGGAGACCATGAGTATTGGTGCCACTAAGACACGACCAATATTTTTTCACTACTTTCTAATGATCCTTAAGGGGATTTTGAATAAATTGGCAGGCCTTATTTATGCAGTATGCAAGTTCAAGCCTAGTAATGGTTAGGTATTGAAGACTTTCTACTATAGATCTATAAAGAGCAGGATCCAAGAATGTCGGCCTGCCAGTGGTAGAGAGCTTAAGTGAATAGTGTATTGGTATAGGATAAGGCTTGCAACTATTCCTTTTGGCTTTCTTAACCAATTCATTAATGTATCTGCCCGAGACAATAATAATCCACTATTAACAGTGTAAGAAACTTCAATTCCAAGGAATAAATGTAGAGCTCCCATGTCCTTGATAGCAAAAGAGGAGTTAAGGAGCTTAATGATTTCAGAAATATGAGCAAGGTTGATATCATCAACGTAGATAAGGATGAAGGTAGTAATAATAAGAGAAACTTGAGTGAATAAGGAAACATCAGACTTAGTTGGAGAAAAACCAAGTTGCTTTAGTGTTGCAGGGAGTTTATGAAACCAAACTCTGGGATCTTGCTTGAGGCCATATAAGGCCTTAGTATAAACGTCTTACACTAAGTATGCATTTAGAAAGGCATTGTTGGCATCCAATTGCCTTATACACCATGACTTAGACACAACTAGAGAAAGAATTTACCGAACAGATGTAGGCTTAATAACTAGGCTAAAGGTTTCTATATAGTCAAATCTAGGATTTTGATTAAAGCCCTGGGCCACTAACCTAGCTTTATACTTTTTTAAGGACTTACCAAGGTTATGCTTTTCTTGAAAAACCCATTTACTCCCAATAGGTTGTCAATTAGATGGCAAAGGAACCAATTTCTAGGTGTTGTTCCTCATTAAGGAATTATACGATCCTCATTCATAGCTTGTTTCCAATACAGAATGACTAAGGCTTGCTTAGCTATGGTGAAAGCTAAACTGGCAATGAAGGCTTTAGGTTTGTGAATGCCATTTTTAGGTCTTGTGGTCATGGCATGCTCAATAACAACATGCTTGATAGTAGTAGGCTTAGTACTAACAAATTTGATAATAGGCTCAACAATAGGCTTAGATATAGGAACTACAGTAGATTAAGAAGGAGGAATAGGCTGAGTGAATGGGATATGAGGTATGGAGATTTGAGGAGATGCAGGAATATCAATTTGAATGAATGATATAGGAACTATAGGGTTATTTGGAATTACAGTTACAAAAGGTACAAGAATTGAAGGTGTTGCAGGTTGTGAAGGTTTGGCTTGAGGAACTAGTGAGATAATAGACATTTTATCAGAAACAATGGCAGGGCTATTTGAGGTGAGAGTGATGCCAAAATTATCTTTGAAAGGAAATTTGCCCTCTTCAAAGTGGACATGCCTATATATGATAATTTTTCTTGATGATGTGAGACACTTATGACCCTTTTATTGTGTGCCAAAGCTAAGAAATACATAGGAAGTGGACCTAAAATCCAACCTGTGCCTAGTATAAGGTCTAAGATATATTCATTCACTGATCTATCTTTCTTGGTATTCCCTAATCTGTTTGTTAATTGGCACACTTTTGTTGTGATCTGAGATGCAAAAAGGGTCTCCAATCATTTCCAAATCTAGTGCATGAACTCACAACCAACCATACGTGAGCATGGTAAACGGCTTGGTCATCGATGATAATAACCACGATTTTAGCCGTGCATCTTACTTTTTCCATCTTTGATACTATGTAGCTATTGCTTCACTTTCTTGATCTTGCTTATTAGCATATTTCTTCAGAATCGATGTTCCAATGATGTGATCTAATAGATCAAAACCTTCAATAGTTGCTTTGGCTTGCTCCTTCCATGGAAGGTAATTTACTTCATCCAATTTCAACAAAACTGAATTTGAAAAGGTTTTCAGCAGTGTTGTTGATGAGTTAGCCCCTTGTGAAATTTGCGATGAATCTTGTGATTCCATTGCTATGACTTGAGCTCTATTACCATATAGGTGTCAGTGCTAGGTTGATGTTGATAGAGAAGAGAGGAAACTAAGAAGAAGATAAGAGAGTTAAGATGAGTGAATGAATCTTATGATTGATGATAATTGGAGAGCAGTTACAAAAGAGTTTATATATATATCCATGGTAGAACTCATATGAGTTCGTAAGTGTCTTAACAAACTAACTGAACTTCCCACCTCAATAACAAACTCTAATTCAGTTACTGAGTTAGCTACTCTACCTTATAGACATGAATCCCTAATTAATCTGATAAAAATAATTACGCTCAAGCCTAAAGAAAGGTATTTGCATGAGGGGGTTATGGGTCATTTTATCACAAAAAGAGTTAACCTCACTAGCCCAAGCTGAATTTAAACTTCTTTCATTCTTCTCTTCATATACATAATTTTTTTTCCTTAGTACTTTCTCATAAATTAAACATTTAATTTACTTGGATGCATTATCAATTTTGTCAGGTTGACGATTTGCGGGTAAAATTGAAACCAATTTAAATAGAGGCCTTTATGTTTACCATAAGTGACTTTAATTTGAAATCATAGTCTTCTATTTATAGGTGTTATATATATCTAACTTTGTTGTATGTGCTAATTGCAAATCATATAAAGGGTCTAGCTTATTTTTCTCTCCTTTTATATATATATATATATCAAGTATTTGTAGTTTTGAGAACACAAAAAGTTGCTTTCTTCATTGGTCTTCACATTAAAGTGGCAAGGGTTAGTAGCAGTATCTCTTATATGTATCCACATTTATGGTTCCTCCTCCTTCAAGCCTCAAATTATTTAATTTCTAGTGCCACTTGCATGCGCCCTAAAGTATAATCTACATAGTCAAAGTCGATTAACCACTTTAGTTTCATTAAAAAAAGAAAAGCTTATAAGTACATCTCATCCCTAGTTGCGGATAAGCTTATAGCAAGCCAGGTATTCCTTTTTTTTTTTTTCCATCAATTTGTTTTTGCGTACAACTTTTTCCACGTAACTTTATTGTTTTGTTAATAAGTCTTAATTCTAGCAACTGGCTATGCTTTGTAAAGTAACTAATACTACTTTGTGAGGGAAACTGCTAAGATATCATAATTAATGACCGGAGTATATTTGCACACAAAACAAATAGGCTACAATTTGCATATTTTTTATCCATCGTCAATAGCAAATTATTCAACCCCGTGCACATGGTGGTCCACGTTATTTTTGAGCTGTATTCACACCCAATTTTTCCAGGTACTGATGAAGATAGTCTTCAAAACTTTTATTAATCCACGTATGTGAGGCCTATCTACATCAATTAACATGACCAATTGTTAACAACAAATCCTGAGCGTCCAAGTCAATTCAGTCATATCTGGTCCCAACATATCACTAATGGACATATACAAATGAAATTTTGCAACCAAGATGTGTCTGGTTAGTGGCAAATTCTTGGATATATAGTTTAATAAATTTTAAAAAAATAAATGATACAATTTTTTTTTTGCCTAAAATACCATGTGAAATTCGTGTAGTTTAATAAATTTGTGATAAATTCTTGTATAGATACAACGAAGTTTAATAATCCACAACACCTCATCTCTTTGTAACTTTGACATCACATATAAAAATATGTTTACAATAAAATTGATGGAACTCAAATATATTTTGCCTAAAACGTGATCAACACCTAAACATTTGTATTTTCCACAAGTATATCCCACTATCAATTGCTATCCAAGAGTGGGATAGAGAGAGATATGACATATAACCCTACCGAAATACCCATTAGCATTTAGCATGTATACACACATATAGGACAAAATGATACCATGGGGGTGAGTTCATCTAATCAGAGGATGACCTTAACCAAAATTGCCCATTAGCCAATACACAGAGTCACACAGATGGGACAAAACGATCCCATGGGGGGATTTTAATTTCATCAGAGGACAAAATCTCATCAATCTATGCACAGACTTTGCTGATCCAAAAAATCCTGCTGCTACCACCAAAGGGATAAAGGGGGGAGACCACAGAAACACAGGGTGGGACCATATGTAAGGGAATGGGGACACACAACAAGTATCAAACCAGATTGCTGGAAAAGGAAACTTTATTCAGTGGTGCTGAGCTTACCCAATAATTCCATTTGAGGGGGATGTTGTGCATATAACTATATAACTATATGTAAGGGGCACAGTATGGTTGAGAGAAAGAGGGGTACAATTTATATTTGCCATATATATATATAGGACAATAAGTAGCTGGAGCATGCAGGGTTAGCTGTATAAGCAACTGTTGTTACAGTTTGTATTATTTTCAGCCCTCAGAGCAAAGCCAACACACGCCTTCTTTACATTGTTCATCTCCTGGAAAATGTTATAAAAGTCAAAACTTCTATATTATAATTATTTTTTCTTTCTAAACCTCTTCGAATAGAAGTTAATTGCACTTTAATTACTAATCCGACTTGAGTCCAATTGGTGATCTACCATGAAATAAAACTCTTGGAACGTTAATCTTTT
Organism: Dalbergia cultrata; assembly: GCA_031216105.1. NCBI lineage: Eukaryota > Viridiplantae > Streptophyta > Magnoliopsida > Fabales > Fabaceae > Dalbergia > Dalbergia cultrata. The sequence continues at coordinate 1,529,886 of CM062351.1, forward strand.
TTTTATTTTTCCACTGGCACACCTCAAACTTGAGACCTAGTGTAAGAAGAAAAATATTGAATAAGTTGAATCGATCAAACATTAGTTCTTTGAATTTATTTCATTTTATCTTATTTTAACTATATTTTTTCTTGTTGTGTAATTAATATTAATAAGAAAAGGTTTATTTTGGTCATTACAATTGTATACATAATTTACTTTAATTTTAAAATTAAAAAATTATTAATTTAATTCTTAAAATTATAAAAAGCACTTCAGATTAATCCCTGGATTAATGTTCATGGCATAACTTGGATCATTAAAAAATTTATGATTTAAATCACTTTTCACAATTTCAAAACATGCTTATACTATTTTAAAGACCAAAACAAACCTTTAATATTAACCGTGCACAAAAATATGAAAACCAGCTAATTAACCCCACACTACAAAGGAGGTAGCTATTGTGAAGCTAATAGCCTAATAGTACATATATGCCGTCGTCACTACTCCATCTACACCGCCCTCTGAGAAAACCGTTGGGCTATGTTGCCGTTAGGTCACTTTCCAAGCTTCAATTACGTAGCCTCTCTAGTAAAGGTTTTAGGCCACTAGATGCTACAGCTGCCTCTTTCATTTATTCATGTATTGTAACCATGTGTTTTTGCTTTTGTTTCATGCTTTTGTTGCTTTCCACTGCGAAAATTTGTATGACTACAATTATGAAGGACTCATCCGCCAAGCTGTATCTCGCTGACTGCAGCTAGTATCTACGTGTCCTTTGGTTTCTTTTTTTTTTTTTTTTGTACATTGTCCTTTGGTTTCTTTGTCACTACTAAAAAGTTGGCTTAACATTACTCAAGCCTGTCTATTTTGACACAAGTAATGCTACCTACATACCTATCATTATTTGTCAAAGTTATATCATCGATAAATTTTGCTAAGATTAATTCAAATAATTAAGTTGATCGGATAAGTCAAAATCTTAGAAGATCAAAATGCGTATATATATATATACACACACACACAAATTTATTATAATTATCTTTGTATGGTTAGATTTAAAATTATCTTTGTGTGACTTCTCTTGAAAATATATTAAAAGACAAATTAGTTTCTCAATATCTAAAAGTTGCATATTGGTCTTTTAAAATTTTAAAAATGAGATAAATTGATTATTTTATACAAGTTCGTATAATTAAAAGAATGTTATATGGACCAATACAAGGATATCAATTTGTCTTGTCTTTTTTTTGAAATTTTTTTTATGAAGAATCAATATTGGACTTCTAAATTCTAAGAGACTAATTTGTACCATAAGATGTTTTTAAGGGATTAAAATAGGTATTTAGTCTTCTTGTATTTCTACTTAAAAATACAAAACCTTTGATAGAGATGATTCATTATATGGGTTTTGCTAATCAATGCCCTAAGGTGGTGTTTGGTACCTATCACAGGACAGTGGAGACAAAGACAATGAAGATGGAGACATAAAAAATATTATTTCTGTATTGTATTTAGTTATATAGAGTATAAAATATGGTAACTATCTCTGTATCTTACTTGGAAACACAGGGACAAGAAAACAAATACATGATAAAAAAACATATACCCCTGTCAGATCGTTGCTAGACCGTCGCTGTCAACCACCAAACCAAGACTACACCACCATTGTTATGATGATATATAGGAAAATATTAAATATGTATATGGATATTATTAGAAGAAAAAATATATTAAATGTTTGTCTTCATATTTTATCCACACTGTTCTCACTTTTTGGAGGCACAGTAATTTTCTATATTTCTATCCTGGAACAGAAAAAAACTTTTGTCCCTTGCTTATGTCTCCACCTCAAATAGGTTTGCATCTTCAGTATTTCCATATTTCTGTATTGAGGAAAACAACCAAACACTACCTAAGAGTACTTATTAAGGATGCCAACAAATATAAATTTTAAGATTTTTAATTGAGACTCCAACCTTAAAAACATAAGAGTTGACCTTTCTAAGTTGAAAATTTTCTTTTTTAACTTGTTAATCTGAGCCCTCAGATAAAGCCCTATAACATAATATCAAATTAAAGTTTTTGTAATCAGAAGTTTCATCAAACCTTTCTTTGGATCTATACCCAAAAAATTTGTTCCTTGGATGACTGTTATGATACAAATAATGTCACGTCATTTTTTAACCAAAATTCTGGCCTGAGACTGCATGCATTTAGCATTTTCGTATTCACACACGACACATCCTTTTTATATACATCAGTTTACAGCTATGCCATTAATGACTATGATTGACTTGTATCAGTTGTATGCAGCGCATGCAGGTGAAGTATTTATATATGCAAAGAATGTAATGCAAATTCCGACAATTCTATTTTGACATAAATCGCTAATTAAAAAATGCATGCTCAAATTAGTTATAAATAAAATATTGGTTATTAGATGCATATATACAAGAATATCCCAAAATGTAGTTATATGTCTTAGCCGTATACATATTACTGGTTTGCCACATGAATATATATAAAATGAGAAAAACTTCATTTTAATGTATTATTTAAAAAATATGACATCAATAACTTATAATGATACCACATGATGATACCATCTTTCTCAAAAGTTTAATTTGATGAATAAAGACATATAAATAATTTTATACTCTAATATAACTTTTTAAATTTTAGCACACCAATAAATGTACGCTTACCATGGGCCTATATTTACGAGACCAACTTTTCTGACAACTTAAGCTTACTTAATTATGGAGGTTAAGTTATATATATATATATATGATATTATGTAATTGTTTTGTTGAAATTTTGATTCTTACTATTGATAACAAATAATAAAAAATTCCTGTTTTGCTTCACATAAATATTTTAATTTGGAAAGTGAAAGTGACTCATGAATTTAGGTTAAGTTATATATATATGATATTATGTAATTGTTTTGTTGAAATTTTGATTCTTACTATTGATAACAAATAATAAAAAATTCCTGTTTTGCTTCACATAAATATTTTAATTTGGAAAGTGAAAGCGACTCATGAATTTTTAGATTTCAGAATTTTGTCAAAGGAATATTTAAATTCGACAATTTCATATGAACCGTCAAAAACTTTGTTCTCAAATCTTGTTTGTGTTAATAATAAATAAACAGACAATAACTAATAGAAAAGGAGAGACAAGAAGATTGGGAAAGAAATAAGAAGAGATTAAGAAGAAAAGAGAGAGAAGAGTGGGAAAGAAAAGAGATTGTATCATGTGAATATCAGACTCCAAAAATTTTCCAAGTCCACATCGATGCCAACTTCATGCTTCAAACTACCATGTGTCGAACGTGTTTTCAACACTTCTTGAAATAATTTTGCTCCCAACACCGTGCTCATCTTACTGCCTGAAACTGTCAATGTCAATTAAGTTACCAACACTTTGCAACTGTCAATGTTGATTAGTTTATTGACACTTTGAATTTCCAGCTTAACAATAGTGAATTAAACTTCTCATCAAAAGCATGAGTTGTTACCAAAAAGGTATGATGAATTCGTCCCAACCAAAACCAAAGCATCATGGTAAGTTTGTCTCCGATCTAGAACAGAGAACAAACCATATATATTTGAGCCAAATGCAATCAGAGCCAATAGAAGATGCAAAATGATGATCGATGACATCCGGGACTGCTCGAGCCACACATGGCTTCAAAATGATGATATCTGGAATGTGAGATGGGGTAAGGGAAAGTGAGGGAGAACCTAAGTAACGGTGAAAGGGTGAGGAGAGCATGATGGGGATGGGGTTCGAGAACTCTGAGCTTTTGTCATTTATTTTTATATGAAGACAAAACACACATTATAGGTTTCCTTTCTTTCTTTCTTTTTTTCAACCATATATAGCTTCCTCTTTCCATTACTAAGTACCAAAACCAATTTGTATTTTCAAATGAGTAAAAAATCAAGACCAAAAAAAAAAAAAGAGTGAAAATGTTTGAATCTATAACTTCATACAAACTATCAAAACCTCTCACCACTAAATCACTCCTATTGGCTTGTTATCCCCACTGAATTAGTTCTATGTAAATAGTAAAATACTTATATATATATATATATATACACAAAGGAAATATTTTCTTTGGTGTCTAAAATTTCTCTTTCTTAAAATACCCTTTATCTATAAAGAGTTGAAGGAAGTTATAAAAACAAATAAATTAAGTTTAAAGAACAAATGTATAATAACTTAATAAGTCTAAAACTGAAGTTCTATTGAACGAAAAGAAATTTTTGTCTCTATTTGTTGTCTCTTTTCCTCTCCATCAATAAAAAAAAGTAACATGTGTGAATTATGAGTAGTTATTAAAAATTGATTTTGAAAAAATTGAAAAGTTATTGTTGATAATAGGACAATTGTTAACACATGAGTAGAGAAACAGAAAAAAGGACAGGAAATTGAAGAGAGAATATATGAATCCCCATTGAACATTATGAATATTTGGAAGATGGCCTGAGATTAAAGTTGGCCAACACACAAATGGCAAAATCCCAAGTAGATTCTCTTTATAAATTGGTAGGTTTAAGGATAAAATAATCATGATCTAAACAATTTTCCCTTAATTATATTACTCTTTTTTCCCTCCTACCTTTTCAAAATTGAATCACACAACATGGTGTGTCCATCGCTCTTAGTCTTGTATAAGAATATACATTTAAGACCTTTCTCAAATTACACTATTTTAAACAGTTGCAGTTATGACAATAATCGTTTAATAGTGCACGGTAGCTGAGAAGAAGAATTTGCTGATAATTACTCCTACCTATTCAAAGGCAGCTCTATAGTGACAACTCATGTATACATGTAAATTTCGAGTACTCAAAAGTTACCAAGCATTATATATGTATATGTGTGCCTAGCTATCTAACTAGACTGCTCCTTTAGTTTATGGTTTTGCTAAAGAAGATAGCATTCAGAGATATAATGATCGAAAACTATTATGTCAGATAATGGTGGTCCAACAAAAGTGTATAACAATGTCATACACAGAATGTGACCCTATAAGTAAATTATTGCACTGCACATTTTTATTTTTATTTAATTTTTAATTTAAATCCATTTTGGCCCAAAACGTGTGTCCGTGATTCAAGACATATGGGTCATCATGCGCAAATTGAAACATAACTATCTCAAAGATTGCATATAATTATTTACTTAAATTAGCACTTAAAGCGTTTACCAAAAGAAAAATAGCACTTTAAACTAATCAGCACTTAGAGATATGAGTCAAATTAAATCTACAGTTACAGGAAGAGATTAAGTTTTTATTTTTTTGGGTGATTTGAGATTAAGTTTTATGTACTGGTAGTAGAATTTGTAGAAAATGACAAATCATAACGTGTTGTTATTATGGTGAGTAGTGATATATTTTTTTTAATACTTTGAAAATTACATTAGTTATAATAAGGTTTGAATATAGAATCTCATTCATACTACCTAAACCCCTCACCAGTAGATTAATCCTATTAGCTTGGTGAGTAGTGATATATTATGATTAGAGATTTTTCTCAAATTTTATTAGTTGACAATATTAAAATATTTTACATTGTTATTGTATAGAAATTAAATCTATATGTAAAATTAATAAAGTATAAGAATTATATAAGTGATAAACTACATTATTACTTTGTTTCTATTTCAAAATTTATAGGATTTAATTTTAATAAACTAATAATGTAAAAAAAATTTACACAATCATCAATATATCAAAATTAAACTCAAATTTATAACTACTCGCCAATCATAATTTCTTATATTTTAAGATCAAAGGATTCAATTTTACTCTATAGTCATTATTATATTAACACATCCAATCCTATATTGTCATATATATCAACAAAAATGTTTGACTTATTCACACATTATTTTAAAATTCTTGTATATAAAAATATATAATTGAATATCAGTATAAAATTAAACTTAATCTCAACATCAAAACTGAAATTTGATACTGTATAATATGGATTCATTTGCATGTAATATTCACACTATTAAATTAATCTAAAGCCACCTGGGAATGAATGAAAAAACAATAGAAGGAGACGGGGTGAAATAGTACTCAATTTAGATCTTGTTATAGCTATGTTTTTAGTACTTAAAAATATAATTGTTTTGGTCTGAGTCTGTTTAATTTTTTACTTTTGATCTCTCTTTATAACCGACAAGAAAAATAGTCATTGATTAATTCATCCAGGCTATTACCTTAGTTACGATGCAATTAGTAGTTAGTAATTCTCAGCTCTCGCAGACCTCTAGATTTATATGTTTGTAATAGATTAATTAGTGCAAGATCTAAATTAATTATAGTGACATTTAATGCTTCTCTTTTGTATTGGTGAACACAAAGTTTCGTCTTTACTTTCTCTCATGAGAGTTAAGCATCTTTTAATTATAAAAAAAAAATTGTTCAGACTTAAGTGTAGGATGGGGGCAAGATTTTTAATGATTCCTTATTCCGGGAGAAACCTTTTGGCCCCATATTTAATTAGATCTTACAATATTGCAATTCCAATAAAAAAAAAAAGATATCAAAAGTCTTCAAGTGACATGTATCTCTGCAATACCAAAAAATATAAAAGAAAATTGTGAGAAACTTGATTAAATTAATTAGAAGACATAGTAAATAATATAATATATATTTACCTTAATAAACCAATTTTCAAAACATTGACAATATTAAGGGCTTACATGTTTTTTCATGTCAATGTTTGAAAATTGGTTTATTAAGGTAAATATATATGATATTATTTACTATGTCTTCTAATTAATTTAATCAAGTTTTTCACTATCTTTTTTTATATTGTAGGGACACATGTCACTTTAAGACTTTTGATGATTTTTTTTTTTGGAATTGCAATATTGCAAAATTTATTTTAGGTATTTTTTTTGGCACTAGTATGACTTGAAAAAATGTTATTAAATTTGCAAGTTATTTAATTTTGTTTTACTATGCTAATATATTTGCAAGGTATATCACTGCACAGTGGGAAGCATATTCATAGTATTAGTTCTTGTCAAGTTGCTTAATTTTTTTTTTTTTGTTGTACGTAAAACTTCTTAATTTAGTTAGGAGAATAAAACAAATAAAAAATCAAACTATTAAAAAGGCTTGGGGACATTTGATGAATAATATAAAAAAATATAATTAATAGAGAGTAGTATTGGATACATGGGATGCGACTCCCGTGTTGTACACAATATTTATAAAAATATTACTAAAGGGCATAATACTTTTTGTTAATAAGTATTACCACAAAAAAAAATTAAGATACTATAGTTGCTCGGGCCAAATTATAAAAACAATGCATATATCTAAATAATTTCAACTCAATGTATAAAATATTACTAAAGAGTTTAATGCTTTTTGTTAATGAATATTACTAAAAAAATTAACATACTGTAGTGGCTCGGGCTAAATTATGAAAAGTAATACATATATCTAAATAATTTCAACTAAATTTTTAAGTTTACTTTAAATTATTGTAAAGTAAAATTATTTTTGAAATTCACTACAGAGATATTTATAGGAAATTACTGAATCTTGTTAACTTTATTTTGTAAACAACAAGTGTTGATTTTTTTTTTTCCAATATCAATAGACATACCATACCTAAATCAATCATACTTAAAAGAATGTAAAAGATATGATTTCTGCTCTCTAAATCTAAATTATCAGTCATTGGAATAAATTCTTCCCAAAGTCACCATCAGTTTGTTCCAACATAACTTCTCAGTGGTTACATTTGAATTTGATCATGAAAAGTGGAAAACATTGTTGATGAGACTTTCATGTAGGTATATATAGTTGCATTATTCAGACGAAGGCAGTATTTTTCAGATGCAAACACACATCCACATCGATGACCAGTTGACTATGAACAGTGCTGAGATAATATTCTGTGACCAAAATGGAGGAGGAAATAGAAGATCAAATCAAACGATTGATACGGATTTTTTTGGATCACATATTGATTTGAATTTCACTGTCATCAAAACGAAGAAGTTAATGGCACAAATTAATAATAGAAAGAATAAAGTACCATGTTTTTTTTTACAAAGTTTGAATCCGAAAATTTGTTATTAACTACTGATATTGAAATAGTAATTAAGTACATGTATGTTTTGGAAAAATCAACCTATTTTTTTATGAGTTTAATTTTAATACATTGACAGTATAAAATTTTTTTACATGATATTTTATTAATAAAACATAATTAATTCTCATTTATTATTTCAAAAATCATATATATATATATATATAAAAGCATATAATTGGATGATATTGTATTTAAATTAAATCATTTTTTTATTACTAAGAAAATTATGTAAAACTAGTAGCTTAGGTGTGTGGATGAAATTAAAGCAAGGAGAAAGGCATGTGTGTATGAGTGAGGCTGTGTGCAGGTCTTCAGGTCAGGGAGGACACACGATATGGACCGCCGACCACCTGATATCTAATCTGACTTTATTCCGATTTTATGCGAATGCATGATTCACATGCACTTTGAAAAATGAAATATTATGTTCCTCTCTCTCTCTCTCTCAATCGCACACAACTCACAGTCTCACAATGCCACAACAACACTACTATTGGTTCTCTTTTTTCCTTTTCTTGTAACACTTTTTTATTTTTTAGAAAAGGACGGTGTCATGAATATAGTGACTAATTCCCTCAATACGTAGCAATGTTCGGATATATGCCTGCTGTAACTTTTTATTTGGATGAGAGTATTCATGTTCAAATTTCAACCAAATCTTGGGTGTCTTTTCCGATAGTCATCAAATTGAAGTTCTCCTATTCTCATACGCAAAAGTTTCCTTCATTCCAAATTAGAATCCAAGAACCAATGGGCCCTCCTCTAGCAGCAGCTGGATTCATGTAGCACCATGTACATTGAACGGCATCTTCCAATTGTACTTCCTTATCTTTTGGGGCGATTTCTAGTAAAGATCACGATTTATGGTATTATTCCTTGTTTCTGCTGAATTGATCCCCTTGAAATTCTATGTACGTAGTTTATTATACATATATGTACAAAGTCAGGTTAGGTGCATAGTATATGCCCCAATAATGGCCAAATTTATTATGTACTTACTGATTACTGTACTGAAGGCAAATTGCAAATGTGAAATATGGATATGGATCAATAAATATTAAAATAAGGATCAAGATCAAATTACACCAATTATAAATTAAATAACCCTTGCACCAATAAATAATTTTTATCATTTTTTTTGTTGCAAAACTTGCATTAATATTTTTTTTTTTAGTAATACTAGTTATGTAAATTTCAATCGTAACTGTCCAAAATTGTTGACTGTACCTGAATATAATCAGAATAAATAAATGCGTGAGAGGATCTAAATTCAATTGAAACCGTGGGTTGTTATGATTATAGTATCTTTGGATGCAGGTTAGTGTTTGGTTTTATGTTGAAATTTCCACTCAAGACATCTTTATTTTCTTCGTCTCTAGTCAAATTTGCCAGTATAGATCAACTCAGCTGGTCAACTCATGCATCACCATAACTTAGTTTCGATTCTCAAGTTTTTTCTATTAGTAGATGATCTATAAGTACCTCTTGTTAATTCTCAATTAATCCGAAGACATGTCTTGACCCTAGATGAGACAAGCCTTCACCTAAACTACAATTGAAAAACCTCTTGTGAGATTTAAAATTTTATTGCCGAGGCCCAAAACTAATTGATACAATGCCCATTGCAGAAGATGCTGGTCCAATTATAAAATCATGGAAACAACACTTGGGTTCGTGTCGCATTTACAATGATATGATAACTTTCTCTTCAGGGCCATTATTTTGACCAAAAAGGCCAAAGCCGGACTGATCTTAACCATTTCCTTTACACGGCAAAAAAAAAGGATCGTTCTTTGACCAAATAAACAAAGTATTGCCCCTTTAAACATATATTGACGATTTTTTATACTTATCATTTTATAATAAAAATAACTCCCAAGCTTTAGGCTAATCTGGACTATACATGTTGGTAGAAGTACCCCAGGAGTCTAGGACGAGGGTTCCTTTTTTTGTTTTTTGTTTTACATATATTTTTCAGTCTAGAATGAAGGTTGCAAGTGGATGTAGAATCAAAATTGATGAAACTAGATTAATTACCAAATCATTAATTGGGAATTGAATAATATAAGAAAGAAAGAAAGAAAAATACTAGAGAGCCAAAATTTTTGTGTACATTCATTTTGTTGAACGAGATATGCTATACATGCTGACTCTTGAATGGATAATTGGATCATTTCACAACATTCTTTGTCAAAAATTCTTGCAATTATTTTCTGGGTGTGTAGATTACTCTATAAGAAAACATTTAAAGCAACTAAGATTCAATCTGAAGCATTACACATTTATCATATTTGATGCTAGTTCTTCTCTTCATAAACCAATCACAAGTGATGAATCATCCAAATAAATATAAGTATAGTTTCATGGAAAAAAAAAAAAAAAACAAACATTCAAAAACCGACCAGAGTGGTGCTTATTGTGATTCATGGAGAATATAGTATTCTTGTCTATCGCCTCAAGCTCTGCATAATGTACTCCCCATAAAGATCCCTGCACCAAATCATATATACTAAAGTGGTGAAATGATTCAGATTGCAGAACAGTGCAATATTTGTGTCACATAAACATGGGAGAGCAAGCAATGACCCAAAAAGGAAATAATAGACACATGGTAGAGTAATGATTAGTGAATGATCTAACAGACTAGCAAAATGGTACTGGAATGCTATCTTATTTGGTTTAAATTATTTCTATAAAGACCAAATTTAATTAGACGACAACAACAACAATAGCTAGCTAAGCCTTGTCCTACTAGATGGATATGAAATTAGCTATATAGATTTTTATTTTTTTCCATTAGAGTTAGCCACATAGATGAGTCAACTCTACTGTGTGGGGTCATGTTGTAACCAAATGTAACTAGACAAGAGAAGGGAAAAGGGAAAAATGAAGCTAATAGTTGCTCAATATATACTGACATGGAGTACTGGATGGCTTCAACTGCAGCAGATGCAGGCAAAAATTCATTAACTGCTACCTCCTTGTTCTCATTTTTCTTATCTGATCAAGTTGTCAAGAAACTGCATTCATATTGTGAAGAAAATATAAACTAAGCTTAAGGAAACTTAGGCAACAAGTTTTAGAATTAAGATGGTTAAGGATACAGTCTTCGAAGAAGCGCCGGATCTCAGAGAGGCGATGAGGTGCAAGTTCTTTGATGTCAGTGTAGTGCTTATACTCTGGATCATCAGCACATACAGCAATGATTTTATCATCCTTCTCCCCCTGTGTGAATGGAACAAATTTTGTTATGATGTAAATGGGTGGAAAGAAGTTGCAATTGTTTTATTGACCAAAAAGCCAAGAAGATACCTGATCAATCATGGGCATTAGTCCAATGGCCCTAGCTCTCAGGAAGCAACCAGGAAGAACTGGCTCCTAACACATCAGTAATTAAGTGAGCTACTAATGGATAACCATGTTTATATATAAAAACATAACATGGGTATTGCAGCATTTGAGTTTAATTGGCATCATCTTTTTTAATGAATGTAAAGAATAATTGAAAAGTAGGATAATTGTGAGGATGATTAAATGAGGATTCAAAGTTGGTGTGTGCTTTCTCTCAATACAATCCAAATATGTCAAAATTTCAGCAGTTTTAACTTACTGCTGATAAAGAGAGAACCTTAGCTGTGTTAGCATTAATATGAATTAATTAATAACTAATTCCTCTAGTATAACTTGGTTGAGTTTAAAATGGTTAAGAGTTTACCTGCATGAGTACTAAGACATCAAGTGGATCATTGTCTTCACAGAGAGTTCGAGGAATAAAACCATAGTTATGAGGATACACAACCGATGAATACAAAACTCGATCAACCTGAGCATCATTCAGATATTAAGAATCATCTAGTCATTGATAAAGTAATGAAATGCAGAAGTCAAAAAAGGATATAACGATTGATCATACCTTAATTAATCCAGTCTTTTTGTCAAGTTCATATTTGACCTTGCTTCCCTTAGTGATTTCCACAACCTGCGGGTAGCAACTAACCATTGAACAAGCGGAAACACCATACTACAGTGGGAAATTTTCAGGTCTAGAATGGAATTGCAGCTTTTGCATAAACAATGTTACAAGGAGCAGATAAGTTATTGGGGATTTCTCAATTCATTAAATTATCTTTTGGAGAAGTGGATTAAATTGGAATCCTAACACATACTTTGGGACACTGATTTATTTGAATCTAACAAATTTTTTTGGCAGAACACAATGGCCCAAGAGTGAGCCTTGTGCTAAGGTAAGGTTGATTCCTTGTATAGGTTCAAATCCTGAATATAGACTCTGCACTTAAGGGTGTAAAGCTGTATAAATATACCCTGCCTAAACCCCACTAAGTGGAAGTCTCGTGCATTCAACCACCCTTTAAATGTTGAAAGTAATGGTACCATTTTGGACATTCTTTTATTCAGTACTAGGTAGAATGATAAGGCAAAAAGTGTTCTTTCTAGAATCAGAACATGCACACTTACACAATTGAAAATTTGGGGCGCGGCAGGTCCTGCATATGAAAATTAAGAACATTTGTAACATGATTTAAGTCCTCAAATTTGAACTGAATGCAAGTGTGCCAAACAAATAGGACAAGTGATATGGTTAACAACAATACCAATTTCAAGATCATGCCAAGGGTGTGCAGCAACTGATCTCCTTGACAAAGATGATAGAATCCTTTCATTCAAGCGGGGAGCTGGACGGGTTTCTTTAGCTTCACCCTTCTCAGTCTCACTCATCTTTAATACATAACAAAGTAAAACCAAAAATAAACGTTGTTTTCTTATGAATGAATGAGAGTAACAATGGTATAGGACTAGTACAAGATAAAGACTGTTATCAAACTCCAAATAGACATGAACCATCAAGCTTGATATCTATATAGTTCAAGTTTATGAGGTCATGCTCCTTCAAAACATGATTATGAATCAATATCCAGCCATAGTCTAAACTCCAAAAAAGTTACAGCCAGGATATTTGACAAAGATCATAGTAGTCGATCAATGAAATTCAGTCGTTATGATATCTTATTCATCCAAGATCAGTAATTATGGCACATTATTCTGTCAAGCAAATTCTGACAAAATTTCTGACTCTTCATTTGTCTTGTCAAAATGCCATGAACCCTAACTTCGTCAACATTCCAACCAAAAAATTCGCTTCCTTTCATTTCATGATAAATTATTTTCCACCTTTTAACAGTTTTCTCCACATCAATCAATGGTTATATCGTGGAGATTAAATTTTTGTACACTGTCTTGAATATATGAACCAATACCAAAAAGGCAATGACTTTTTTCAGCTGTTCATCTAATCACACTTAGTTATTATTGGATCTCAAAAAGGCCATTTTTTATTTTCTATTGATGGATAAAAGGAATTACAAAATGCGTTGCTTCAGAAATTGACAGCACCCATGACAGAAAATCCCAGAAAAGATTAACAAGTTATATGAATGAAACAACTGCCAAACATAGCATTAACAAATGAAGAGGCCCTTAAGGAGATTATTGTAAGCTCTGAAACAAATGAAATACATTACATACCTTGAACAAAACCGAAAAAAGCAAATATTCTGAAAAGATGGTAAAGGGTTGAGCAAATAGTTTCCGAGCAGGTGTTAAGGTTTGTTGTGTTTATATGGATATTGAGTTCAAAGTTCAAACTGAGTCAGTCAAATCTTTTGAGAGATTCTCGCGCCGGACTGCATAAGAGACAACCCTGACAAGTTCGCTTACAACTCCACCTGTTATGTTGGACTTTCAAAACACAAATTGTTGCAGCAAAAAACAAAAAACAAAAAATGAAAAATTGAAATAATGTAAAAAATATTGAATAAATATCTATTTTATTCTAACATTATCAAATTGATATTAACTTATTCTTAACAAAGTTTTTTATATCAATTTAATTATTTTGTTGTACCTCCATTTTAATGTAATGATTAAATTGATGTCTAAAAAAAAATATTAGGATCAAATTGATCTAAAAAATTTTATTAGTATCAAATTAATGTTAAATTAAAAGTGTTAAGAGAAAAAAGTTGTTTACTCACTAAAATATTCTTCAGTTAATTCACATTGGAAATGAAGATCTGATTTTATTTTACCATAAGAAAAAAAAATAAAAGATTACATGAAATAGATCAGGTTACCAATGTGAATGTAAAGAATATGCAAACATAGATAACACGACAGGTCTAATAAAAAGTGGCCTGACTTCAAGGAAATATTTCCTATACTATGATATGACTGCAGAAACCATAAAGATATTTGGTCACTGATGCATAGACGAAATAGAAATATGAAAATACATATTTATTTGGTGATGGATATAAGAATAGAGGTAAAAAATTTTGAGATACAAATATATAAATTTTTATACTTCTGAAAAATGAGGACACGATACACATACAAAAATTTAATAATTTTTGTTTAAGTAATACATCTATATATTTATTATTTTCCAATATGTCATCATAAAAGGTAGTGACGATCCAGTGGTAGTCAATGGCGACTCACTAGGGGTATATATATCTTTTATCATATATTTATTGTATTATGCCTGTGTTTTCAAAAAAATATGGAGACAATTATTATATCTTGTACTTCACAACCAAATATGATATAGATACAGTATTTTTTATGTTTTCGTCTTTACTGTTTCTATTATTCTTGTATTTCTTGTCTTGTCCCTCTACCAAACGCTACCAAAAGGATATTAAGAGTAATGCCTAAGTCAAATTCATATATGCCACATTAAAATTAAAGATTAGTTTTTATAAAGTATTCTTATAAAAAGATTTAAAAAATTACTCAATTACCAACTATCAAATGGTCTAACGAGACAAGGCGCTAGATTGCTTTTTAAGGTTTGAATCCTGGAATTGTAAATGGAACAAACTGGGTTGGGAGGGTTGCTCTTGTAATGAACCTATGCAATATCAAAATCTGGATGTTCATTCCCCTTAACTAATGATCTCGAATTGGTAATAAATAATTGAAAAAATAATTAAAAAATTAAAAATTAAATCTTAAATTCAAAGCAATATTAAATTTTTTAAAATTAATAAATATAAAATTATTTATGTGCCTCAACCCAATAGTTTAAGCATTTGAGACAAATGGTTTGATCACAAAAATTCTTATTTGCCATGAAAGCCATCGATCATTAGAGTTTTGTAACCTGTAATCCAATCCTAATGATTTCTTTTCATTTTTTTTTTTGGTTGTCAAATGTATCCTAGTAAGCTCTAATATGGACGTTTAGACCACTTTTTATACAACTCATTCACAATCATGATATTGTGGAGCCACCATTCCAATCAAGAAAAGGTTGACCCTTGATTTTGTGTCAAAAGTATTGGCTGTATAGCAGAATTGGGGGGTCACAATGTCACAGAACATTGCCTGCACGCTGTGCCGGCAACTAACTTTCCCTTACTTTGGTGGATACGTTGCACATGCGGCATTTCAACTTGTTAGTCCATTCACCAAAAATTCAAACCAAGCTCAAGGCCATACAATGGAAAAAAGGTTGTCACATCCTCTCAATACTTAACACTTTACTCACAGATTTTCAAATTATGTGATAAAGTGATTGAAATTATGGAAATATACTAATATGATGGTTTAATGGATGTGAGGACCCATATGAGGGTGAGGGTTCGAATCCACGGATTGATGCAAGGATCTCGTTGGTGGAGTAATATGTAATCTCTCCTAAAAATCCTCAAAGAGGTTGAGGGGTCTTCCATAGCCTTAGTGGAACATCAACGCTTGCCTCCACGTAAACTTTCTCCTATCAAACAAAATATGGTGGTTTAATGGATTCAACCCACGTAAAACATGAGGTGAAATTTTAAAGTTGAAGCATATCATATAATATAGAACTAGTTAAATACTCAAGTAAAATTGAACAATATGAATGACACAACACAAGGGCTTCTGAAAATGTAATGGAAACTATTTTGGTCCTACATAACTTTGAAAGAAATTAATAAGTTAATTGTCTAGTTCACAATGAAATTAAATTATGGAAGTAGAGTGTAATAAGATATCTAAATGGTTGTAACCAATTTGGTATGAAGACAGATGAAGAGGTGGTTAAGACCTTTTGTTTGTATAATATTATATGCGAGATGTGACTATATGTTGTAGTTCTTTTTATACCTGATGTTAAAGATCCTTTAAGTTCGATGGCCAATTTCTCAGTTCTTTCTGTCCCAAGTTTGTACTTCTAAAGGCCAGCATCTTAATATCCTAGTTAATTAGTCAATCATAATGCAATCATTTTGTTACCAAGTTACCCATATATGTACCTATAAAAGACTAACACCTTACACAGAAAATGAATTAAACATGCATAAATAGCAACTGATTCAATTTGTTAAGAAGCAGTAACCACATACACTTGCTTATACAGCTTAGTGTAGTATGTTAGACCCAGCATATTCAATTCATTCCCCAATGTACAGTGGTAGGGGATTTCTAATGCAAATGCACACATACACATTTAATCATGGTTGCACATCTTTTCTTACTGGCACAATGAAGGAGGAGAATTCAAGGAACATTCATAGAATCAGGAGACATTGATATCATCTGAAGAAGGCTTGAATTTGAGAATGTCTCCTCCAATGCAGGTCCCCTCAAATTCCCTGCATCAGGACTTTCTCTGGTTATGTGTACTAACTCCCTCACAACATCAATCATTCCTAGCTTTCCATCTGCACCAAATAGTAGGCACCTTGTTGCAAGGTCTGCAATTATCTGAATCTGCTCTTGGCGATAATGCGGCTGTTCATGATAGGAAAGGAGTGGATCAACAATTTCTTCTAGCTTTCCAGCCCTTATTTTCTGCAAGGCTAAAGCTGGTGAGTCCAAGTGGTTTGAGCCTGAGATGATCTCAAGAAGCACCACACCCATGTCACAGACATCATTCTTGCAGAAGCGAAAGCATTCGTGCTTCTTGTACAAGTGAGATTCATAATTGAAATCAGGATTAAGTAGCCCAAATCCTGCAATCTTGACAGAAAAATCATCATCTAGGAAGATGCAACTAGTTTTGAGGTTATTGTGGAATATGGGAGGAGAGTTCTCATAATGTAAGAATGCAACAATACTAGCTGTTTCTGCAGCAATGGTCAATCTCCTATACCAGTCTAAACTAATATTTTGTCCTTTGATTTGATGTAAATGCTCCTGCAGGGTACCATTTGCAGGATACTCATACACAACTAGAGGAGTGTAGCCATATTCAATACAGCATCCAAGAAGAGAGGCCATGTTCCTATGTACAATAGCAGAAAGAACCTCAATTTGTGACAGGACTTGAATTATGTCTCTCTCATTCTCACATACTAGCTTGTGGACAGCTATGTGAGATCCATCCCCAAGAACCCCAGCAAACATTGCCCCATTAGTACCATGCATGAGTTTCTTGCCCTCTTCAAAGCCATTGGTGGCGCTATCTAGCTCGTGGTGGCTGAATAATCTAGTTCTATAAGCTTTCCGGAATGAAATGTTGCGATAGTAAGCCTGCTCAGACTCAAACATCCCCGGTTTTGCTGGTCTTTTAAGAAGATAAAATAGTGCAATCAAGGAGGCAACAATAAGAACTGGACCAAGGATTCCTGCATGTTAAGGATTCAATAAGATTGACTTAGCAGGAGTATAAAGTCAATATAACGAGGCATGGCTACTACATTATACATATGAGGGGAAAATATTGAAAAATTGTAAATATAATTTATAATATCGCTAATCCTTATTGTATTTACATCATCTGCTGAATATGTCTCAAAAGGATGATGACATACTATAAATGTCTCATTGGTTGATAACATACGTAATTTGTGATTTGGCACCCTAAAGACTTTTTGCTAGCAAAATTATCAAAACTACAATGGTATGCTGCTTACCTGCAATGATGACCATTTTCCTTTGATCATGTCTATTGATGTAGCAGTCACTTCCATATGCTTCCTGTCCATCCTTGATACAGGCTGCCATGGGTAAATCAAGCAGAAGTGAATGACAGAAATGAATAGATCGGGTGTTCCCAAAGAACAAGCAAAGTTAAATGGCCTTAAGGGGCCCAGAAATCCATTTATCATTATATCATATATTTACCTAGCTTGTTTGAGTTTGCTTTCTCACATATATATTTACCAAACAAAATAGCCAATTTGCTCATACTTTCATAAAGAATCAAAAGAACACGTACATTAGAGAATCCAAAGCTACAGTATCAAGTATTGTTTATATTAGTGACCATATTTCATTCAGCTTATGCAATTCTGACTTCTGGGCTCAAGTTTCTAAGCTCAAGCTATTTTCTATGCTATTCCACCATTTACTAGTTTTGGTTGAACAAGGATTCACAACCTAGATCAAAGATGTTCACAACTTTCTTGCACTGATTGAGAAAGTAACTATTTTCTATGTCCAATGAAGACAAGTGATAGAACAAGTAAAATGAAGAGGTAAGATCAAATGTTAGGATTTCTGAGCGTTTGAATGTGAGATTTCACAAGATAAAAAAGTTCATGTGTATGCAGAAGAAAAATTACAGATATAAGGTCCAAAAAGAAAAGGGAAAAAACAGGTGAATCCTTTTTCATCCACATAATGAAGAAGAAAACTATACTCACATTGCAAGCATCCTGATCCATTAACAAAACCATCACCAACATATCCATCTTGACACAAACACCTCACTCCACCTTCAACTGCTGTAGCATTAATCATGTCTGCATTATCTGCGCAAACACCCTTTGAGGAGTTCCTAGGAATACCCCATTCCAGCTTCACCCCACGTTTTCCTGAATTAGACCCTCTCAAAACGGCCCAACTAGAGAACCCCCTACAACCAAACTGAGAGAACACTGAGAATCCTTCTCCAGTGTGCCATATGCTATGGTCAGACAGTGGATAGCAACATCCAAGGGAGCCACCATCACTTCCATCACAGCCAGGAAGGTCAATTGTTTCACAATCTGCTTTGCACAAAGAGGAATCATCACAGTCATAGAGGCCAACAACATTGTCAACTGAGATTCCAAAGTGATCTTTTCCTTGAAAACTTGCTCCACCAAATGAGTTCAAGTCATTGTACTGGCGACATGATGATGATGATGTGCCTGGAAAGTCCAACAAAAGGCCATCAGGGAAGAATTCCAACACTGTGTAGCTTTGTGATCCAGTTTTGAGCAAAAGGACAGAGGAGTTTGTGCAAGAGAGGTGGAAAGAACTGGTGAGTGACACACAAGAAGTGTTCACATAGAATGGGAAAGGAACATGAAGATTCCCACATGTTTCATTGCAAGAATTTGGAAGCAAAGGTGGTTGTTGTAGTAGCTTTCTTTGATCTTGGAGGGAACAAGAGAAAGGCAAGGACACAACAATTCCAAAAGCAATAGAAACAAAAGAGGTAAGAAGGACAACCATAGGTATCATTGCTACTACTATTTGACTCAATACTGGTTGCTAAAGTAAGAAGAGCGAGTGCAGTGCAGGTGTTATAGAAAACAATATATTCATGGCCACCCATTTATATATATATCATAATGGTGATGGCTAAATATTAGCATTGCTTGTATGTCAAAAGTGAACAGTGAACACCAAGGATAGACGCAATGTAAAGAAAAATACACAAAATATTTGATAATGGTAGATGGGGTCAAAGATTTGTGTATAAATTTTTGTTTTTGTTTAAATCACCGATATCTAAAAATGTTGGCCTACTATGGTCGTTAAAATTCTCAAACGCTAGTATTTTTTATTTACGGTTCAAATTCAAAACCTTCCTTGAAAAAATAAATAAATACTGAAACCCTTAAACTAAGTATAATATCATTCTTGATGTTCATTTTAGCATATAAATAACACTATCAATATTAAAATAATGAGAGAAAAGTGTTTTGAAGATATAAAGTACATATATATATATATATATATATAAATGCATAAGCATAAGAGTTACCCAAATGGGAATTATAAACAGTACATGCATAGTATGTTTCTGACTTCTGAGCGCCCCATTTGGGATTTCCAATCAAAGACACAAAGGCGGACACGTGGCAGAATCAAAGAGGTACTTGGTATTGAGGAAGGGACATGGAAGTTGGAGCAAAAGGGAGACGATTGGTCTGTGGAATAGGGTGCATTTGGTGCCAAAAATAATGCCAAAAATAATGTGTGGGAGTATGTGATAGGCGAGCGTGGCCAAGGGGTGTGAGCATTTCAAACCTTGTTGGATTGCACAATGCTTGTACTAGTTACGTAGCGCATAGAGTATTGTAATAATCTGTAAAACTTGCATGAGAATCGAGAGTTTGGAGCACACAATGAGGAATAAAATAATAATATATCAAGAATTTCAAGTAATCTAGTTTGAGATTTACGGAATGTCAGATCTGTCGACAATGTTAGGATGCGTACCTTACAAAAAGAGAGAAAGCAAAGTAATGCTGTACATTAGTATTTAGGAAACAGTGAAGTTATTTCAATATGATAATTAATACACACCAAATATATATGGCACTTTTTTCACATAAACATGAATTGATGTTATAATGAAAAGAGATTAGTTTTGGCATTCATAAAATTGGCTTGTGTTATCATTGAATGTGCGATTTTTTAATATTTTAGTTCATTATAATAGCCAAACAGTACAGTCTTCATAATGTAACACTACGTAATTAAATAATTATATAAAAAATCTTATACAAATGTCATAAATGTAAGAAATGAAACGACATTATTCTCCGCTTTTAACATTTTTCTAATCAAGCTCATTCCATTTCTTATTACACTTATGCCGTATATATATGTAATTGTTGATTGTTTATGCGGTGGTGCATGGTGCTAGTTCTGCTGCAGAAAACGATGCCCGGACTAAAAGCCCAAATTAGCGCTAATGCTAACCTATGTGGGTACCATGTTAGGTAACTTGATCTTGGACAAAAACAAATTAAATAGTTAGGTAACTACGTTAAGTAGCTTCTAGCTAGCTACCCATGGTTTTGCTGGCTATATACATAGCCCAAATTCAAAGGACTCACAAAATATATAAAATAAGAAACCCTTGAGTTTTCTTAGGTAGTGTTTGGTTTGGGAGACGGAGACACAAATACAGGAATAGTCTGTCCTATATACTGTTTGGTAAGGGGGACGAGGTATGGGGATGAAAAAATTTTCATTCCTAGAGACAAAAGTTTCATGTATTTCTATCCCTCCAAAAAGTGGGGACGGGACACGGAGACACAAATTTCCAATGGTGGTCCAGCCACCGGCCGCCGCCAGTCAACGGTGGTCAATGCCGGTCAATGTCTGTCCCCGTCTCTACAACCTAATAATCTGAGGCAGATTTTTTATGCTGCTTCCATTATCTCTCAGATTGTCTCTATCCCTCCTGACTCCCTTACCAAATACTACCTTAGTCATGGATGTATTGCTCTTGGTGATGTGTGAACTCTTGGTATAACCCTTGCTACTCTTCTTCAGAGATTAGCATTTTATACTTACTGAATAAAAAATAATAAAAAATAAAAAAATTAATTATTTTATGTTTCATTGAGCTCGACACACCAGCAATTGCGTTGAAAATGTTCAACACAATTTTTTTTAGATGTACATTCTACGTTGCCGTCTGCAGGTGGAAGAAGTTTAAATAAAGGAACAAGCTAAGCACTCAATGGTGTATAACTTTTTGGTATTTATAGTGTTTGGGTTGTATATAAAGATTTGTGTCAATAAAGGGTGAGTATTTTGTAGAAGAAACAACATTCGTGGATAGAATGAATCTTATTAAACAAGAAACAAAATGGCTAAGTATATTATATAGGTGCCGTCTAATTGCATTGCACGAAAGTTTAGTCCGCTAAATCAGCACCTTTGTGCTGGGAAATCCAATTCTCATGTCGCAACAAACAATAATATGTGTTCTTGTGTACATCACTTAGAACAGTACAATTTTATTCTTTCATGTATGCATAATAACTAAAAAGCATTTTTTTTTTTGAAATTTTTTTTAAGGTTATCTTAATTTGATGCGCTAGGTCGGAAGTAATGGTTTCTTTCTTATTCCGTGATGTGTAAGTGGAAAACCTGCAATTTGATGGCAATTTGAGAAAAATATAAAATGCAGAAAAAGGTACGTAAGATTGCTTGGGGACTTCGACCTGCAGGATTCCCACCTCATGAGGCATGGCCACACGGTTAAGGTTTGGCATCACAACTAAACTAAACTAATTGAATCCACGTGTGAACCTAGGATTATAAGCTACAAACTATGGTGATTAATTAATAACTGTAATAAATATAAAAATTACTTTCGTTTTTATTATTTTATTACAAGCATAGTCCACCACTTTTGCATAGTTTAAGTGATGTGAAGGGAATATATCATTTCATGCAAAATTCTCGTATGATTTTATTTTCATTATTGATTAAAAATGTGATGTCTGGGCTTTGGCTACTATTAAATTTAAAAAAAAAAAAAAGAGGTCATATGAACTACTCAATTTATACGAGATTATTTATTTCCGTGAGAAGATTGTTGGAGTAATTATTCAAGAAGGTAATTCTTATAAAGTTTTTTTTCCCCCTAAAAACCGGTAATGGTTTGGTCTTGTAACATTATTTACAGATAAGTTAATCAAAACCCGGAAAAAAAAAATTTAAGCTTGATTAATAAAACACTTAGTTTCTGTAATTATTCCAAATACATTTTTTTCATTAATAAGGTGTTGCCCAATGCAATTACATGTATCGAATAAAAAGTGCTATTTACGCATTCAGCATTTATTAAGTCATACAATATAATTAAATATTCAGTAATAATTAAAGGATTTAATTTATATACATTATTAACGTAAAATATTTTACAAAGACATTTAATTATATATTATCATATTAATAAAAGAATTAAATTCAATCATCCGCTTATTTAAAAGTTTTACAAATAGAAATATATAGTAAAATAATTGTATCAATATATCAAAATTAAACTCATAATTAAATATTGAGGATTTTAAAGTTTACAGTAAATATTCATTTGGTATTGAAGATCATTAAATTTACTCGGTAGAATTTTATTTTATTTTCAGAAATGACACTTCAATACTACCAGAAAGGTCATTTTTTCAAATTTTTTTCTACTTCCTCACCTACACTGAAGATGAACATACACCTCTCTAAAGCAAAAGTGCACAATGATAATCAAAACGCACCAAATTCCACTTATAATATGTTCTCTGTCTTGCCTTAGACTATGCCTTTTTGTATAGAGTATTTCACTGGCCTCTCTGTAAAACAACACAAACCCAACTCCAAGCAAACAAACCAACAAGTATGATTTAAGACTCTCAACTCATTCAAGAAAGAAGTCAAACTTAAAAGCCAAAAAAAAAAAAACTTTTCATCACATCTAGTATAATATATATTTTGGCGACCACATCAACACACAAAGCATTTCCTGTTTCAGAAAATTTTGTTCTACCAAAGCAGAATTTGAAAAAGAGGAAAGTAGTTCATAGATAGATGTCTAAAAAAGATGATAAGGTAAAACAAGGAAAGTGACTGAATGAAGGATGATAAATTACTTAAATGTTCAATGCTCAAACAATACTTAATGTATCTTGTCTAAAGTCTATTTAGCGTAGTTTTTAACAGCATTAACATCAGTCCAAGATAGTAAAAGAGCGTATGTAGTAATTTAATATGGTACACACATCTACACGACAAGGTTCGTGAGCTGCAGAATTAGAAACAAACAGTCATAGTGGGGGGACAAAGAAATGATATGCAAAAACCAAAGGGTTGCCTTTTACGTGGATTGCATGCATATATCATAATATCAAACCTCACGTTGAAGCCTCCCTTTCCAAGCGTATTCTCTTAGAACCTTTCTCTTCACCTTGGTTGCTGGTGGTTCCAACCCTGTTTTCGTTAGCCTCCACTGAACATCTCTTGTAAGGTTTGAAGCCGGTTCGACGAGTCTTGAGCTTTCCTTGTCCAAGCCCTATGGTTAGCAGTCCCTGACCCTCATTATTTTCTACAACTGGCATGTTTTTCTGCATTCCTTCACAATTAGAACTGCATTTCATGCTGTCATGGCCTTCGACCTTGTCATCTGCAATTTGATTGTTATCATTGGAGCTGCCCATTTCATGATCCTTGTTTTTCAAATCAGGGGGAGGTGAAAAGCTTTGTGGCAACACCTCTCTGGAGAATAGAGCCTGAAAGGCCAGTCGCCCCTGAAAAATAACAGTGACATGAGAAAGAGGAGCACATGCAAGCATTGTATTTAAAAAAATTTCATCTGTAGAAACTGTGATACAATGATACCTCTTCGGAGACTTCTTTCCAAGAATCAGTAAGGTTGCTAAGGCTTCTATTACGACGATTACTGGAGTCAGTGGCTAAATGGTTAGCATCAGGTGTTTCAGGCTCTTCCTTCCCTTTCTCATCCTTCTCTAAAGCATCAGTCTCCACTTCACTGCTAGAGGCTGTGTTGGAACCACATGAGGATCTGTCAACCGGTTTTCTGCCTTTCGTTTTGTTGGAATCAAGGTGCTCGGATATTGCTTTGTTCTTATCATGATCAGTAGCCTTGGATGAAGCATTTAACTTGGCATTCCCGCTCTCCTCAGAATCTGATGAGATAACAGCTGGCGACTTAGAAGCTGAATGTTGAGCTTGATGGGCTTCCGAGGATTCAGGATCAAGTGCTTGATCCTGCAGAGGAGGATTATGTAGAGTACTCTTTTCTTGTTCTGCCATTGTTGGTGGTACTGGTGCTTCACCAGCATTCATTGATGGAACTGCAGTCATTGGTGCAGGAGGGCAAGCAAAAGCAGTATGAAGTGGAGCACACAAAGGAAGCAGTCCATGGGCTGCCCACCATGCTGTTGCAGCTGCTACAGTAGCAGCCGCAATGGCCGCCACACTTGGAGGAGAGCCATTTTGTCTAGGGGGAAAACCTCCTTGAGAGCATGTAAGAGAATCTGCCGAAGTTTCTGAATTTGCACAAGGCCAGAAAGTAGCAGCAAAACTTGCTGCAGCATGGGCTGCAGGGTTTTGCAGCAAGGTAGAGACAACGAGACTCGAAAATGTGGAAGACATGTGGAGAAATGATCGGTAATCATCATCTTGATTGTGTTGTGTGAAGGGAGGATAAGGAAGAAATGATTGATGGACAGAAGATCTTGCTGTGTTGTTTTGACTTTCGGTTGTGTTTGATGCAGCTGGATTGGTGAAATGATTAGGCTGTCCATTAACCCCTCCTAGTGGCTGGAACACGGACTCTTGAAACAACATATCTTGGGATGGATTTTGAGTACTTGCTCCAAGGTTCCCATCAACCACGTGCACAGTGACATGTCTAGGATAATTCAGATTGCCTTGTATACCATCTATAGTTAATGCACAACTAAGACCATCTGTTTTCTCATTCTGAATCAATTTTACTTCATCAAAATTCTCCAACTTGGAATCTTTACTGTTGCCATTAGTCTGATTTCGATGATCTACCTCCAACTTCCGGTTTTCAAGTTCAATAGTGACAAAAGATCCGTTTGTTTCATCTCGTGATATTACCTCTTTCACTGAAGGCATAATCTCCCTCAAGGCGCATGAATCTCTCAGTGGCATGGACAACGATATTGAGCTCTTGTTTGCTGAAGATACAGAGGAACAGGGTGCCTCCTGGAGAACATTAATAAAGCAGTTCCCATCCTTGTTTTCTTTCACAAGTGTTGACCCTTTGTCTCCAACATGTTTCTAACAGAACAAGGAACAAGACGACTCATTTCACTTAAAGAGAAAACTACAAAAAAAAAAAGGGTGAAGATTGGAATATATAAAACAAAAAAGAAATATTAACCTCAGGAACTGGTTCTTTTTCCAAGTGTAGTGCTTGTTTAGTATGAGAAGATTCAACAGAACCGAGTTTTCCATCCTTTGCTCCACCATGCAATGCTGGGACACCAACACTGGTCTTACGAGGATAAGGATTGCTTGGTTTTCTTTTGGGCCGTGGAGGGGGGATTTCTATGTCAAGAGCTTGTCCAGCTGGGACACCCTTCACAAGGGCCTCTTTCTCCAACTGAAAGTAAAAATTATAATCGTATTATCAGCAAGTGAAGTCATATACATAAACCATTAAAAGCACCAATTGGAGTGTCAGCGCATTGATTCTTATACATAGAATTGCCAAAGTACTTTTTAGTAAATATAAATAGCTCTAAAACTGGTATTTCAGTGTAAAAGCATAATTAACTATGTATGAGGTTCTAATTACTAACTTTCACGAAAGCTAAGAAAAGAAAACATTCAGAAATACTCTCCAATTATATATTTGGGAAAAGAATTTCACTTGATGAAGTATTATGCATATGGGTTTGTGGACTGGAAATTGGTTGTGGTTTAATTAAAAAACTGTACAACTTTTGTTATTGATTAATGATTGTAGATTCCAAATATGTAGGAAGCTATTGGCATTAAGTAAACAAGACAGAAACCACATTGTCAGCTGTAGTTCTATGAAACAAGAGTGGTCAATCAACAATTACCAAATATTTGCAGCAGTCACCACTGTTAACTTGTGCACAAACATAACAAAGATTTTGATACGAGATTGACTTCAAAGACTTGTTTGATGATTCTAGATATGAGCACAAAGTATTTACCGAGCTTTTTTTTGTTCAAGGAAACTAATCTTATCTCACAAGGGTTTCTTTTTATATAAAATTATTCTGGAGTTTAGAACTTTTCTGATCAGCAAAAGAAAAAATAAAATAAAATAAAAGGCTTTGTTAACTTGGACCCTTAGGATACATGTTCAGCAATATGAAAAATAGCATTTATTACTCACCTTAGTTACTTAAATAAGAAAGTCAGATTTTCAAGATATTAAATTCCTGTACTTTGTACCAAAAAAAGAAAACATTCCTGTATTTTTCATTTATTTGTTTTTAGTTTTTATTCTTTAACGTGAGCCCTATTCCATTAATCGTTAAATGTTTTCACATTTTTTGTCATGAGGAAAAATCCTATCTTGTTCCCTTCCTCCTGATTCTGTTTAGAAACATATATGTTCTATTGAGGAAAATCCCACGTCATTCAGAGAACATGACCTATGATAGGATGGCCTATCCATTAAGCTGAATTGTGTTCAAGTTGAACATGGTATCATAGCTCGCTCTTTATTCATTCTTGGATCCGACAAGTAAGCTGAATCAGATTAAGCATGGCTTCTGGTTTCATTTATCAGGATTGAGCTCATTGCAAGAATTTCTACTAGGCTGGTTTGATATTAAGTTTTTTAAAATTCCATGCAGGATCGGCTCTGAATAGTTGCATTTATGGTTGCTGGGCTACTTTATAAATGCTTAAGCAGGCCCACATTCAGCAATCAGCACGCATTTTGAGATGGAAGGACGAATATTTGTTACCTACTAGTCATAGCTTTGACATGAAGTTCTATTCTAAATATGCTAATAATGGCATATATACCATCTCACTTAAATGAAAAAAGGGGGCTGATTTCGCCATGTAATTTTACATGGCCAAACCAGCCCCCTTCATTGATCTTGGCAAATTTTTTTCCTAAAGAGAGGATAAAGAGAGACTATTTCGTCATGTATTGTCCAGATTTAAACTGACAATAGCATTTCCATTTAACTTTTAGTACTCAAAACTCAACATATTGAATTCTTCTATGTAGAATTTCAATCAATGATCACGAAGAATGGAAAGGAACTCTAGTTTCTTTGCTTCTCGACATCAACAGTGGTCTTTTTGGCACTCATTACAAGAGGAGGTAAAATCACATACTCTAATGCTTTCAAGTTTTTCTGTATTCGGCAATTCTCAAGTACACTAGTTATTGTTATTAATATATTATAGTATTATTCTAAAACTACTTGCACTAAGATGGGACAGGAATACGTAGCCAGGAATTCCTCTAAGAGGAGATAAATGTGAGCTTAGTTCTTTATTGATTCAGAATACAGGAACTTGAAAGCACAGGCATGCATGATTGAATTTTGACCTTTTAAATTTAAAGATTAATAATATATGCCCTTCATTCCACAATTATCTACTACACTATACAATACATATAATTATGTATACGGTAGAATAGAAATGAAAATATATATAGCACAGCTAGTAGCTAATTGGGCTCCTTAAACATCTAGTTAGGGGTTCGATTCTTGGTGGTGTGTATGGAGAAAGTTTCATGGTCAGAGGCAAGACCCACATATGTGAGCCCTACGCCTCCTCAAGGGGATTAATCATTACTTCCGGTTGTGGATACCCTTAATTTATCCAAAAAGAAATGAAAATATAAAACTCGATGGTTATTTTGGGATAAATATTTTTCTGTTTTCAAAATTCCAATCAATCAGTTCTCCCTCTCAACGCTGAGATTGAGGCAACTAACATAAAGGCAGTCTAGTCTTTCTGTGGCTCTTGGTAAAACTTGAACCGATAAACTTTCTAACAATAAGAAGAGGATTTTCTCTATGCCTAAGTGAAAGAGGATCAATGGTAATCTATACATTTTCATTCTAGTATAAATGACTATAAAAAGTGTGCTTGACAGTTATTGAACATTTCTTACCTACTAGTGAGAAACAAATGGCAACACATCTGGAAACACAAAAAGCTCACATAAAAACAGAAAATCTAACTTTGAATAAATATTTGTATCCAAGTTTTAAGAAAAAACACTATAAGACAAAAGTTACTGAATTCTCAAGTTTTTTCAAATTCTTTAAACCAACAAGGACGTTGAAGAACTGAAACAATAGCTGCTGGAAGTCATGCCAGATTAATTTCAATAATGGAATAAAATCCTTCAATGCTTCTCCAGACATTCACTATCTGTCCTCGTATAGAAATCAATCGTTCTCTCAACACCACATAATAGAAGCTCGAACCGTCCTAGTTCTCATGCTTCTCATGAATCCTAATCTTTTCTTCTGACTGACCCTTCAAATTTCTATCTCTATCAGAGGCATAATCCAATGAGCTCCAGAAAAAGAAAAAAACCAGACTCCACTATATTCAAGTCACCAAACAGTGCATTTAGAAATGGTTCACTGTCATACTTTCCAATTTACATAGCACACCAGCTTCTGACATTCATTCAATGTTTCCTAGAAATCTTCATAGGGGGAGTTCCATCCTGATAAAGACAGAAGCTAACATGAAACATCACAACACACATGTAGGTTTTATTTTCAAACTACAAATATCAACTGTGATTCAGTTTTGAGTCCTGCACATTCTCCTAATTACGAGCAGTGTGAACTCCTCTGAACATAACAAATATTAAATCAGCTCACAACTTTCGGATTATGAAGACATCTTATAAACCAAAAACTCCCGACATCATTCACCAGGATCCAAGAGTTCCAAAGTGAGCAATAAAGAATACTACATCAGCATTTTGAGGAAGAAAAGATCAGAACCTCAAATCTTCAAGCTTGAATGACCACTCAAACTTTGCCGCACAAATATAGCTCCAGTCAATCACCTCAAAGTAGACAAAAGTTTTTTCTATTCCTCCTATTGTTTTCTACACATAAGAAAAACTGTGATGTGATTGACAAACCACCGTCCCCCTAAATTTTGACCTCACCAAAACCCTATCAGTCCATTATTGAAAACCTCCGAAAGCCATTTCACAGAAAATGTCTCATTTAAAAGCTCTATATCTTCAACTATTACCAATCTTAAAAGTTCTCCCAGCCAAACCCAAGATTACCACCTAATCTTCCAAAGCAAACACGTCAAACAAGCTTTCAAGCAAAAGCAACGGTACACAAATTTCTCCACCTCACACAACCAACAACCCCAAGAATGGCAACTCTCAATTTTTCCTCACATGCGGCACTGGTTAAACAGCAACACCCGTTTGCTTCAAAACCTCATGCAAGCCACTGCATCTCTCAAAAAATAAAGAAAAAAGATGCAAATTTTTTAAACATCTCCAGGCACCACACATGTACACTTAGACCATATTATATAGCTCTAAGTGGGCTCAAACGAAAAATTTCAATCCAAGGCAATACCCAACATATGGAGCACCTCGACTATATCAGTATGAGCACTAAACCCCACTGATGCTAGAACCATAAAGCTAACCTAATAAACGTTTTTATTATCAAAATAAGAAACAATGGAAGAGACTGAAGCCTTGCCAAAGTGCTATAACTAACTCCTAAGGGTCCTCCATTCACTGATGCTATAGTAAAGTATAAACCATTTGCTGATTTGACTCAGAATACACATCTATTTGCGGTCAATTTGGGATTGTACGTGCAGGATCAGCAATTTGAACATGGTTAGTGTGGTTCTCTTTGTGAATTAGTCCAGAGAAGTTCCAGTGTCACATTTAGTTTTGAATTTGTTCATTTGGGTTTAGGTGTTCCATTCATTTCAAGTCTTTGAGAGTCTAAAATATCGCTTATAAAGGGATGAATTTGAAGAAAAAAGCTTCCATGTTAAAAATAATAGGCATTTCTTTTAACATAAACAGGAGAATATCTACTCTGCATATAATTGTTCTTTTACAAACCAATATTTTTATTAATATACATACATTTCTCTGGACGACCTCACCTAGAATAAGGCTTTGTTTTAGTTGTACATACTAACATACACATGTTTCTCCCTTTCTTTTAGTGTTCACTGTGTTGGATTTCCACCCCCTTTAATAATTAACTTAATATTTTCAATCCCTTATTTAAATTAGCTTAATTTGAAATCAACCTGATAGGCCTTTTGACTGGTGCTGCCAATTTTTCTACAAAAATACTACCAGTTCTAATATTGTAGAAGCAATATCTTTTCTAAGGCATTCGAATATAACCAGGGATCATCAGTTAGGATTTTGTTTATTATCAATTGGAGATCTTAATTTAGTTTGAAGTGCACCAGTTCAGATACAGAACTATTTTGTGCAGTTGAGTGGGAATTTTTATTGATTAAAGCAAATCAAACAATATATGAAACTGATAAATAGTCAACAGCATGTCAAAATGTAGCATGAGTTCAAACAAAACAATAAAAAATTATAAACATATAAGCCAGGTGAGAAGGTACCCATCAACCTTTGTAAAGAACTTCTGTGCATGGCTCCTGATTTGCACAGCAGTTTTTGTTCCTATATGCTCTGCACAGCAGAAGTAAAAAGGACAGCTCAAATCAAGAGTTAATCAAATATAGAGAACAGTTCATGTCATTTTGTGATAGGATATTTCAGAAGCATGAGCTTGGATATCACCACTACATGGCACTGGGAATCCTAAATGAATCTTTGCACCTAAATCTGAATAAATGAACAAGAGAATACACCCAAGTATTAACGAAAAACACAAACTATTACCTTCTATGCGCTGCCATGCTCGCCCATGTAGCTTCAAAGCTTCTAGAAACCTGTTATGCTCCTCCTCTGTCCATCGTTCTCTTTGCTTGGTGATTGTATATGGTTTTCTTGTCTGCAATTGCCAGTAAACTACTCAGGGTGTGTTTGGTATAAAGTTTACAAACTATGCTTTGGGTTGGTCTGACAGAAAAAGCAACTATTTTTCCACTCGTCCAAACCATGATTCAAGACTAAAAATCATGTCGAAATGTAATTCGAACATTAAACATGTTGAAATTCAAGCATATAATACAACGCCACCAAAAATGATCAATTCCTGACCATAAATCAAAGTAAACTGACCTTAACAACCACTTCTTCCCCAGAGGAGTATGCGTCCATCACAGGAAGATGAGCAACTAGCGCTGCTTCAGATCTTCCCTGACGAGTAGCGGGTAAAAGCAACACCTCCTTCCATTGTTGGCGACACGAGGGAACAACACAGTGAATAGTAAAGCCGTGGTTGTGGTGAAATCAAACTAAGCAGAAGCTGATGACTGGCAGGCAAGGTGATTCTAACGCAACTACTGCAAAAGAAAAACAAAGCGAGGAACAGTAGGAAAGGATCCGTCTCTGTTTTTTGTAATCAGCAGCAATAAATAACCCATTCATTCGTTCATTCATTCATTCACCAATTTCACAAGTTCACACGAAATTAATAATAATAATAATAACAATAATAATAATACATAATTGAACGAAAATTCAAGAATCAACCGCAACAGAGAGACGCTTCTCCGAATGAATTAAAAGAAAATTTCCTTAATCAGAATCCTCACCAAAACGAACTCGACAGCGCCAAAACCTTTTAAAAAAAACGCGGAAACAAGAGAAGGAAACTAAAATTAGTACAAAATTCGATAATCAAACAGAACATAAAAAAAATTCACATCACAACTACGCTTCACTTCAAAAATTGAAATTCCTGATGCATGATTTCACAATCATAATAGTAATTCTTTACTATCCAGTGCAAAATTTTCACTCCTCCTGTTTGGTTGCCGAGAAAAAATTGGAAAAAAAAAACTAGTCACAAAGCAACTCGAAATTCAGCTCAACTCAGTGTCGAGCTGAGTTGCACGTAGTGAGAGCAACCTGCCACATCCAAATTCCACAGGTGAAACTCGAATCGACTCCCACGGTGGTTGAACTTGAATTTTCTCGGGAACCAAACAGAAAATAATCAAAAGAAAAAAAAAATAAAACTCACAAAATATTCCAAAGAAAAGCAAAGAATACCTCGCAACAAAGCCATTGGCAACAAACACGAACAAAAAAAATAACCGATCACGCAAGCTCACCGGACACTCTCCGGAGGACTCATTTCCGGCAATGATAAATCGGAGATCGGAAAATTTCAAAAAACAAAAAAATCCGCAAGAGTTGCAAAAACCCAAAGAGAGGTTTTGTTTCAACGTAACAGAAAAACTGAAACTGAAACTGCTTCTTCCTTCTGTCTCACACACACACCCCAAAAGTGTTTAGTTTAAGCGCGAGGAGCAATACTAGCCACTATAATTTCTGGTGAATTTATTTTTAAAATTTTTTAATTATTTTTTTTTTGAAAATGAACGCTTCATTTTTATTTTGAGGCTGAAACATCTCAGCTTTTAGGAACATGACGCGTGGCATAAATTTACTGGCTCTCGTTCCTGATGCTTTCCCTTGCACTTTTTCCTATTTTTTTTTCTTTCGCTTTGCTTTTTTTTTCAATTTAATTAAATTTTAATTTTTCGTCTTTTTCTCATCCACAAACTCCATGGCTGAGGTTTTAGGTCCGTAAAGTGTTGCCAGCTGTGACCGTAGGGTCCACCGATTACGTGGCGAGAGTGACCGGCTGCATCCGGTCATCGTGGGGGCTTTGTGGTTGTTTTTTAGGCCAGCTTGGCGTGGTGGCTTTTGATGACCGGCACGTGGCGGGATGTGGGAGCTTTTATTGGTGGACGTTTCGACGGGTGCTAGGGATGGACACGTGCACGTTGTGAAATGTGTGGGAGCGAGAGGTGTACTAGACTAAAATTCAATTTAATCCCTTAAACTTTATGCCTATTTCACTGTACTTTCTGAAAGTAACAAAAATATCAATTTAATTTCAAAATTATAAAAAAATTATTCAAATTAATTTTTTTTAGTGATTTAAGTTAGTACCTGTAAATAAATTAATTTGAATAATTTTTTTATAATTTTAAGAACTAAAATAATAATTTTTTATATTTTGATATTAAAGTGAGATATACTTATAATTTTATTTATAAAAAATGAACGATTACTCCTCGTATTGAGATTTAGTGCAAACACGTGTTTCTTGCCCTTAGTTTACCTTTTTTTCACTTCTATTTAAAAGAATTGTTTATATTTTATAATTCAATTCTTAACAGTATGTACAGTAAGAGTTTCATACTCCCTTAAAAGAGCTTCAACCTCAAAGAGATTGATCATTGTTGCTGCTAGTAGAAATCATAAATAAAAAAATTTGTAATAAAAACTCTTACCAAAAACAATAGGTGTAATGTAATAGTGTAATCGAAAAGTAATTGATTGTTTCGGATGAAATCCATAATTTTCCACTAAAAACAAAAGCTTAAAGCAGAAATCAACACCACCTTAAAGAGAAGGAGTCACCACAACCACGGCAAGAGAAGGACTCACCATTAAAAGAAAAAAACAGTAAACAAAAGCCTAACATGTACCATAAAATAGGTTAGGCTTAAAAAGACAGGGAGAAGAAACCTAAGTTTAAAGGTTTTTACTGCAAACATATTATTATACGAACTGAATCGAGTGGCTATCCCTTACCAACCCGGTGCCCACATATAGCGACAGTCCCAAAAGGACATTTTGGAAAGGAAATAAGAAAGAGAAAGGGGAGACACTAGGTCCTCTAACGTTTGATGATTTTCAGACTCATTATCACATATAAATGTGCAGTTGAGAAGGAAATGGTTAAGTGTTAACACTTGGAAAAATAATGAGCCAAACCTTAACAAAAGAATTATACTAGTGTTTCCTAAGAGTTGGAGTATAGATTGAGGGAATACATATTTCAATCTCGGTAATTGCATATATCATATATGATTCATTTTGATTCTTAAATATGAAAAAAAAACAACTCTTTGCTCCATAACATTATAAAACGTGAGGTAAATCCATAAAATATAGTTGAATCAAATTAGCCTCTTAAATATACTTCATCAAATAAAATTAGTCCTTCAACTATGAAGCCATAACATTATTATTTTAAAGATTATTTTTACTCAAAATTTAAGAGATTAATTTAATTTATTTACATTTGAGAAATTGACTTGATTCACATTTCATAATTTTAAGAAGTAAAAAGGATGATTTTATAATTTTGAGAATTAAAGTGACTTACATCTGTAATTTAGTATGAAAGTGAGTAATTTATTCAATATAAATTTCCTCATTCATATTTTTTTCTTTTAACTTCCATCTTTCACTCCTGTACAACCATAATGTAACATACACACACAAAAACTTATAGTTAATGACAATGTCTACTTTTTTTTTTCCGTTCAACACAATCTCTTTTTCTAGTGCCTAGCGGTTTTTCTTCCAAAAAAGTTTTATTAATTAATAAATAAAAAGTTAAACTTGGGTATAAAACATCATATAAAAAACTTGAATACTATTGATTTATGTATTATAATATAATGACAAAACACTTTATATAGTTTTGTTTTCTCTTACTATATATACCTAAATTGATTATATCTTGATGAACATTCTCATTTATGTTTTAAGTGTTTCAGTTTAAATTTGAAAAGATTGACTGCAATAATCTTACTTTTGAGCAAACCAATGTTTCAAGCTGAGTACATTAGCATACTTATGCAAAGGGCAGTGCACAAAAGCCAAGTACACAAAAGCTATTACAAAAAATGGCAAATATTAAACTCCGCGAAGCTTTGCTTGTCACTGTGAACAAACTATGTATGCTGTAAGCCTTATCCTAGTACGAAAAAGTGGAGGGAAATTGGACAAAAACCTCTTCTCAGCTCTCAACGGATACTTTGATTCTCTAATCCCTTGGACGACTCATCAACAAGACTTGAGAAGGCTTAATCAACTTTTTCCATCAAAAAGCAGTCCTCAACTCTCCAAGCTTCAACATTAAAAAAATCCCATCCTCCTATAAAGACAAGCTTTGGAGCAGCAATCAAAACAAAGGAAAGAAAAGAGAAAAAGAAGCCTACACTCACATCATTCTTGTTGAAGTATCGTTCCCAACTTTTCACTTCTTTGAAAAGTATTAATCTTGTATCCTGAGATTTTATCACTGTTGTAGTTAAGTTACATCTTCTTCTTAGAAAAACAACATGATTTATTCATTCAAGCAAAAAGGTTATTGTGCGATTTTACTTTGTGAAAGAAAAGTTGTTTGTAAAATGTTGAAAAGACTCGGGTAAAGATTACTTGGGTTTGAGATAAGAGATGCTTATCGAAAAGACTACCTAGTTTCAGCTTGAAGAGACTTCGTAAAAAATACTTAATGATTGTGATGGTTGTATAAGATTATAGTAGACATACTTATTAGGAGGGTAGGGACTAAGTGTAGGTTCTAGATTAGAGAATTGAACCAGTATATAAATACTTGTCTTCAGCTTTT
Organism: Dalbergia cultrata; assembly: GCA_031216105.1. NCBI lineage: Eukaryota > Viridiplantae > Streptophyta > Magnoliopsida > Fabales > Fabaceae > Dalbergia > Dalbergia cultrata. Next base: position 1,566,076 of record CM062351.1, read on the forward strand.
CTATCCCTTCTCTCTTCATAAAACATACTTGCTATATTCTCTTAGGATTTGTTTTTAAAATATTAAAATCTATTTTTGACTAAGTGTTTCTTGTAAAACAATTTACCTTAGTAACTTGTATGTTATAGCTTATATTTTTCAACTATCCTTGGTGTAAAATACAAGTTTCATTAAGCTTTCAAAGGTTCCTCTTAAAACGATTTTGTGATTTATGTTGAAATGATTCTTTGCTAAAATTGTTTTTGTTTCAAGTATAACATAAGTATTTATTCACATCAGTCACATATCACTTAGTTCTAAAAGCTTTGTTGCATATTTTATTAGAAAATGTCCTGAGTGTATAGGAGACTTTTGCCTAAGGGTGTGTTTGGTATGCTATATAAGCCTTGATAGCATAAGCTATAAGGCATGATAATATAAGCTTATACTATACATTATGCTCTTATACGTTGTTTGATGTAGACAACATATTGAATAAGCTTATATATTATAATTCCCTTATACATTAAAATATGGTATAACTTAATACAGTATGAGAAGGCCATATTAGGCCTGATTAGCTTTTAACCTATAAGGTTACTTTTATTTTTTAATATTATATTAAAATAAAATATTTTTTAAATAAATAATAATAAGTAAAAATTTATAAATAAAATTATTTCATAATAAATAAATATTGTTAACAAATAATATTTGATATCAATCTAGCTATATACAATAAAAATAAAAAATTAATCATAATTAATAATATTAAATAGCGAATAAATATTTAAACTAAATAATAAATAATATGTAATATATAAAATTAAGGATCAATAATAAAAATATCTTAGTTAATATTTACTTTAAAACTCAAATTCAAATAATTATAATTAAAAATATAGAATATTAAATTTATATAAAATAGTTATTTAATATTTATATAATTTATTGAAATAATAAATAATTATAAAATATTGAAATAAATTAATTTTAATTAATAAATATTTAAATAAATATGATATTTAAAAATTATATTTAACTCATTAATGAAAATTTTGTTTTATTTAATATTTAATTAAAATATTAGAATTATTTGTAAATAAATGATAATATTATAAAATATAAAATATAATATCTTATACAATATTACACCAAACACTATATAGTATTAAAAGTTTATTAGGCCTTATACTATCAAATTTTATTCTATTAGGTCTTATACTATCAGTCCTTATCCTATTCAACATGTCAAATGGACCCTAAACATTTTAATTTATGTGCTAAGTGTGCAGAAAATGTTTTAAAGAACACTTAATTTAACCATTCTTCTTAAGTGTTCTGATAACATCAGATACAATAGAATAAATTATAATAACACCAAAAGCATTAAATTTAAAAAATTAACTGACTACATGTAGTTACATTTTCCTTTATAAGTATATATAGTATGGTATAATAGCATCTACGTTTCTTTTTTTTTCGTTAGAAACGATTCATTGATTAATAAACAAAGGTCTAAGTCTAGTACAAAATATCAGGTAGAAACCTAGCAAAACATCAAATTATATTGACACTAAAAGACTAAACTTAGAAAATTAACCAATGACGACTAAGATGGTTAGAACATGGACGATATCCAACTTTACATATCCTCGTGAACAGAAAGGTGCACATGTCAGATCTCTAAACTATTTTAAGCAACATCACCAACATCAAACATTATATTCTTTGACTCTAGATGTACAATGACGAACATATGCTAGTGGCATCTTATAGGTTAGTAGCTAAACACGATGGCATTTGAATTTATCAAATACGATGGTAGTCGTGTCTATATCCAATAGCCACTTCATGGTATACATCATATCACTAAAGCCTCCAAAAACAAACCATACATTGTAGAAAGAGACCTATTGTCTCAGAAAAAGCCCCAATCAATATTCACTAGTAGAGGTTATTGATCTATCATTACCATAAACCTAAGAGGTAACTGCAATAGCAAAACTTTAAAACAAAAGTCTTTAATCCAGATATTTTAGTATCAAGATAACTTACAAGACATGAAGAGCAAACACACCATACACTAAGTGAGAGATAAGCAGATCAAAGAAAACAAAAAATAAAAACTAATACTAAAGGGGAAGGAGGTGGCTCCCCCTTAGATGAAGCTGAGGGCAAGAGGAGCGGCCCTAGGGTGCCTAATGGTGTTAGCAGTGTAGGCGTAGCCACCAAGATCCAAAGAATACCACAAAAGAACAAAAACGCAAGAGTGCGGAGCCCAGGTTATGTATGGACTTGGATCCACGTCGCATTGGGAACCATGTTGATCCATGTTAAACATTCTGGCTCGTTTAGCAGCACGATACGCATAAAAATTGTATCTGGGCTTAACGACAAAAGCATACAACTGGTCTTCACCTTATGCGGTACATGCTCTAAGCTATACCATTGTTGCATCATGTGCCTTGGTCAAAAGCTAGACATACACGATTCTGTGGGGTATAAAAAATTTTATATAATGATATGTCATTATTTAAATCCTTGTATGAATTAGTTCTCTTCACTTTGTTTAATTTTGATTCAATTAGTCGTTATCTTATTAAATCTTGACAAAATTCTGACACTATAGTTTTTATTATATAATATGAGTCGTGTAGCACTTAACTATAGTAAGATCCTTGCCTTAATTTGGGAAGTTTACGGTTTTTCATGTGGTACTTTATAGTAGTTTTTATATTTATTTAGGCCTTTCTTTATGGAATGGTGGGAGTGAACTACGTCTCTTATAAGGAAAGGATACTAGATGTAGAATATATGTAGTATATTTATGAATGAATTCCTGTAGGAGGAAGTTGTCCTGTTTTATATTAGACTAGAGAAATATAACCAAAATTTTATAAAGGATTAATACATGATAATAATTGGATTAAATGAAGTGGTAGACTCACCTATTCATCCAAAAGTTATCAATTATATTACACATCATTTTGACAATTTATTTTTCTGGTTAAAATTCTGAATGTATAATATTTTCCTTTATGTTATATGTTATGTATGTACACAACCAAAAGAGAGATAGGATCTAATCACCTATAAAAATGCCGATGACTACTTCTACCCTCTCCCTTTTTCTTTCCCTTTTATTTCAAAATAGTTTCCTTGTGGGTAAGACTCATCCCAATCCATATATATACACATGGATATGACTTGTTCTAGGTAATAAATTATTTTCACAACATAATAAAATAGAAAGATCCTATTTCTTGTTCCTCCTTCTTATAATTGTATTTTGTATCAGGCATGGATATGGATGAAAGCAGTGATATTGGAGCAAAACTTTATTCATTTTAATGCAAATTACGTCATAATTTTCTATAGAATAAGTATCTTACAACTTCAAAGTTGGATTCAAAGAATGCATCACGCATATCATTTCATATCTAGTCAAGTGGAATTTTGTCGAAATATAGAAAATGACCACTGAGGAAAAAGAAAGCACATCCATGCGGATTTCAAAAGAAGCTAGAGACTAGAATGTTCGTTAATTAACGTTTGCAAACAATATTTTGTCGATATGGGCACCGAAAATTGAAAAGAGTTTTTAAATGAAAAGATTTGAGGTCATGGGGAAGTCGATGAATTAATGTGGGATGAATCTCTACTGTGGCAATATTGTGAGTGTCCTAGGAAGTCGACTTTATCTGTCATTCTAGTGTGATTTGTGGGCTTGTGTTGGATAATGATGTTCTGAAAAGAAAGCCCAAATAGGTAAAAGGTATTAATGGATGAACAAGTGACTGTTTGTCTACATTAGGGTTTAAAGTGATGGATTGGATTGATCCGATTGGATCAACGTCAAAATCAATTCAGGTAATTGCTTTATTTTTACCTAATCAAAAAATAATTGCTTTATTTTGAACTGAAACCTATTCAAACCAATTATTATCGGTTCGGCTTTGGCTTTATTATTTTTCAAATCGATTACCTAAATACCCAACTCAATCTTCTACCTAATTTTTTAATATTTATTTCTAAACTTTCAAAGTCATGCACTTAAGCTTTTCGTAATAGAATTACTTTTCATTACCTTTGTTTACTTTGGTTAAGGAATAGTTATCTATTTGCACAATTGTTAAGTATATCATAACTGTTTTTTTAATATAAATGTCATAACTAAGTTTTATATTATTGTTAGTTGTTTTAAGGATAAATCATTTTAAAAAAATTAAATTTCTTATTTTTCACTTTGACCCAGTTATCCAAACCAAATCCATATGATCTTTGATCAAATCAGTTTGATTTGGATTTGTTGAAAAAAATTATAACAAAATCAAACCAAACCAATCTAATTGATCGACTTGTTAACACTTGTATGTGTGACAATATAGCTAAGTTTTGCTGAAACTTGCTTAGATGGAGTTTATGTTAGGCACTTTCACTTTCATCTATGAAATTGTAGTGGTGTGTTACTTTAGGATCTTCGAAATAAAATTATTTTTTGAGTTTTTAAAATGACAAAATGTGATAAATAATATTAGTTTTTAAAATGACAAAGTACGATAAATAGAATTAGTAGTCTCTCAAGTTTCAACATTTTAAAAATAATTCGATTTCTTATAAGAAAAAAATATTATTTGATTTAATAAAAAATATATATGTGAAGAAACCATTTTAATTCATTTATATTTTCAAAGATGAATTTGCCTCATATTTTATAATTACAAGAATTGAAAATGTATTTATTCTTTTAATTTTAATGATTAAAGTTACGTACAACTTCAGTGAGAATTCATATTTTTTTTTCTTTTAAATTTTTAATGGCTGCCTTTTATCTTCGTTGTAGGCGGTCAGTGTCTTTGGATTTTTATTATGATTGTTGATCAGGTACCTGTGGAAAATGAGGGGTTTAGGTACCTTTATGCGATGTTCCAATAAAAATGTGCCATGTTTTAAAATTATGCCATATGGATGTTTATATGTTGTGTCTTTTAAAATTGTAGTGTGGCCCGATTTTATATATAAGGACATTTTTTTTAATCTATTTAAGTTATTTTCATTCCAAAAAGAAAATTGTGTTTTTTATTCATTAACAAAATTAAAGAGAACAGTCAAGTTAAATCAAAATTTTAACAAAATAAAATTGAAGAACCTAGCTGCTCATCTTCGGCCGCTTTACCTTCCTTCTTCCATTCACACATGCAACCATCAATCGTGGCTTCTCTTGTTTTCCTTATCATTTTAGAAAACATTGACCAAAAAAAACAAAACAACGATGAAGTAAAACAAATCTTTTAACAAAATCCAACTGAAGAACATTAATTGTTCTTCACGTCACCACCAGCACGCAGCACTCATCGCCACCGTGAACCGCCACCTGCAGCTTGTGTGTGTGGGTTCTTTTTTTTCTTTTACAAAGAGAGATCATGTTGTGGATCTCATTTAGTCCTCTGACCTTGATGGGCAAGAAGAATGTGGATAGGGGAAGGAACACTGGGATGAAGATGAGTAGTAGGATTCTTGCTATTCAACGAACATGAGATCTAGGTTTTTCGGTTTGATTTTGGTTCAAGTATTATTTTTGTTATGTTAATGTATTAATGAATTTAAAATAACCTAAATAGATTTATAAAATATACTTGAATATGAACGTGGGCCACACTATAATTATAAAAGATATGATAAATAAATATTTATATGGGATACTTTAAAAAAACACCTTACATTTTTATTGGAACACTCATTTTCTATGGATACCGGAACAACCACTTTTTATTATTAATGTTTCTGTCTTTTTTTATATATATTTGTTATTGTAAGATTGAGATTGATTGACTATGCTCCTGGGGAGGAGCCATTAAATTCTTTTTCCTTTGGATTTTTGCTTTTGTTCTGATGCAGTATAAGTTGGATAGGATATACCTGAGGTATGGAGAGGTTGGGGAACATAAGACAGCTACATCCTCCTCCTCCGTGCTCCGAGCTCCATGACCCAGCAGGGGTGGGGTACCTGCAAGGACTCCGACGCTCAAGTTAGGGAGTGTTCAAGAGGTGTCAATGTAATAGGAAAAAATACATACCTAATTTAGGGTTATTATTTGCCTTATATAGAGGATGGAAGGTGGTAATGGACCTCAAGGCCATCACTGAACCCAATTAGTATTGGGCTTTGTCTTTTGTCTGCAACAGGAGTCCCCAACTCGGCATTCGAGATGTTAATATCGGATGTCGAGTTAACAAGCTTAGTAAACATTTCAAGTTTTGGAATAGGTTTAAGTACCTCGACTTTCGCCTTTTATGCATTGAATTACTTTTTGTTGGGAAAGAACAGGCTTCGAGCATCCGAGTTCCTTCTTATATCACTGGTGTAATAGATCTAAGCTACAAACCTAAGTTGTGAGGCACTGTAACAAAGAAATGGGGGCCCCGCTCTCAAGGGTCTAATATCCCATTGAGCCATAGTCTCCGGGGTCAAGGTGCCAACATTAAACATCAAGCGTTCTCTTAATGAACTTCCTCTCTGGAATCAAATTGTCGGAACGAGCTTTGTCATTAGAGTTTCTCTTAGCCAGCTTGCCAAAAGGAATCCACTAGTAGGTCTTGAGCTACAGAGAGTGATAATAGCAAGGTTAACACCCTTGAAACTGTGAGGAGGTTAATGTTCTTCGATCCACAAGCTGCATTATTCCGATGAGAAATTTTTTTGTCTTCTATGTGTAGTCTTTTCACGAGGTCTCTAAAGACTTGGCCTTTAAGGTATTTTTGTTGAGCCCTCATTATTAGCCTTTAAATTTGGGTATACTCTTTTCAAGTTCCCTTTATTTGATCCTCAATGATCCGGGCATCTTTCAAAGAAAGTTATCTGACATTCATGCTTTTTACTTGAAGTACTCGGCCTCCAAATTTTGGATTCGGGGGGAGCCATAGCTTAGAGCTAAATTCCTATTAGGTATCGGTCCTAGAAGAGGGTTCGGAAATTGGGTCATGGGAGGTTTCTAGTTTAATGCTTAGATTGGTTTTGCTAGCTCAATTTTCGTTATTCAGACTTTGAACATGGAACTTTTGAAGATTTTCAGAGCTAATGTTATTCAAATGTAGCTCTAAGGTTAAGAGACCTTGAATTACATAGCTTGATACTAAGGTTCCTTCATAACAGGTGGAGCCCCAATATAATGGCTGAATAGTTTGGGACTATGGACCCTAACTAAGAAGGTAGTTCAGTTTCTTTCCGTGTTGGCTATATTTGGAGATTTGACTTAGGGTTGGGTACCTTGTGCTAGTCTAGTTAGGCTCGAATATGGAGTTCAAGTGGAGTTTAGGTACTCTCTTACCATGCGTAAGGAACTGGGGTAGAGATTGGGTAAATGCTAATGCCGAGTCTGCTTAGGTAATGACAAGATAAGGTGGAGACCGCACATACTCTCACACCGAGCTTGCTTGCGAGCAACACGAGTGGAGGCCAAGTAGATGCTCGCACCAAGTTTATATTCAGAATTTTGCATTTCCCCTTGCCCCCCGAGGTAGCCAAGTAGTCCGGGCTTAACCCTCCTCATTAGTCATCCGGGCTAGACGGGTAGGTCGAATTATATTTTGCTAGGGCATCTTTCATCTTGGGGAGCACCTTTTAAGTGGGCTTAAATCGTAAGGGTTTGCATTGAGGTGACACTTCTTTAGGGTGTTGTTTTTACCAAAGATTTTGGTAAAATGGTCTCTCGCAAGCAAGTATTTGAATTCGGATGGAGCTCAAGGAGAAGTTCGTATTAACACACGTTTGAAGTCGGATGGGGCTTGAGTGTAGCACCCATTGGTTGAGCAAGATGAGTTCGAACGGAGCTCGGGTGCGGTTTCCGTCAAACATACACTTGATGCTGGATGAGGCTCGGGTGCGGCACCCATGGGCTAAGCGAGATGAATTCGGATGGAGCTCGGGTGCGGCTTCCGTCGAACATGCACTTGAAGCCAGATGGGGCTCGGGTACGGCTCCCATGGGCTGAGCAAGATGAGTTCGGACGGAGCTCGAGTGCGGCTTCTGTCGAACATGTCTTTATTCGGCCGGGTGAGCAATGTCGAACTCGGGAACTGCCATTCTCGAATTTGAATCTCTACTAGAATTTGAACTTTCTCTTTCTTGATCTCACAAGCTTTAACTTGGGGCTTTGTTGTGATTTCACTAGAGGCTGCTTTCCTAGCCCCCCTTCATTCTTCGTTCAATGACCCTGTTCTTGGCCGATTAATTGTTGAGCTCCAAGTTAAGGTGCCTCATGTGATAGCACTCAAAATGGTGTTAGTCAAAATACATTTATACACAATATGAAGCGCATAAAGTAAGCTAATATCATTTAGATGAATACACAATATGGTGTCCGAGTCAACAATTCATGACAAATAACGGTTGATGATAAGAGGATTTAATTCCATGAGAGGATGCTATTTCATGAAATGCGGGCAATTATCAAAATAACATAATATGCTCTAATTGTTTGATGCATATCTCAAGGTTATGTAATTCATTGTAAATGTATAAGGGAGTTATTCAATTAGAATGCTCTTGCAAGCATTCATTCCTTTATTTTTCTATTCAACCTCATCTGTTTCTAATCGAGCTCATAGTCATCAACCTCTTTCTTCGCAAGAAATATGTATACCGGTGTGCAATCAAGTTATGAACATGAGCAAGTTTGATTTATTAGGCAAAAGCAAAGGTTGATTACATAAGAATAAGATTGAGTTACTCTCAATTCTGCAGTCCCTTTGAAAACAAACACACATATATAATGCAAATCTGCAGGATTAATTCGCACAACCACCTTCAATGAAGATAATATCCCCTATAGTAGTAATCTTAAGCTTTGGTTTAGGGATGGTGGCATCAGATAACACTGCAGCATCATACATCCATGACAAACTCCCAAATTTATAAAGATAGATAACTCTAATTAACTGTACCTCGCACATGATCCCAATCCACTTATGCCAGGTTTAGACACACAAGGAAAGGTGAAGATAACAAATATTTGATTGGAAAGTGATATGGATCAGATTTCTAGACATAAATTATTTGTAAAGAAAGCATCATAGAGTGTGAAAGTTCTCGCAGCCAAGAATGCTGGTTACAACAACTTTTAGACCAACAGAAAGGTGAAAATTTTTCAAAGACCTAATTGAAAAAATTATGTCTCACGAACTCCAAACGAACTTTCATGTGACCCAAAGTTTGATTGATGTAAAACATAGTACTATGCACTTGTTCCTTATGCCTATAATTGAAAATGCTAGTCAACTAGAGGTTGAAATTAGTGAACTATAACGGTGTCAGGTAACATAATTAAGGCATGTGAGTTGCTGGAAGAATGCCTAAAGTTCTCCTAATGTTCAATGAAGATACAAAGTTTTGATAACAAGATGTAAAAGCAAATGGAATTTTATTTCACAGCATTCACAAAAATCAAGAACTTAGACAATTTGCAGAAACTAACTTGAGAATCATGCTGGTAATAACCGCTGAATTGTGGAGCAAATCAGGCCAATTTTCCCTTGAATTGACGAGGAGCAACAACATTTCGCCCTGTAGACCACTGTTTCCTCAACAAGTCACTGAATGCAAGAGCCAACTCACCACGCATTCCTAAAGGATTGTCCATGTTGATCTCCTTACCAAGTTTTGCAATCCAGCCAAACCCCCCCTTCACCTCTATAGATGTCATATTTATCATCCACATTAGTCGATGATGAACTTATAGAACCTCCCTGATATGAATTAAAACTAGACTCAGTCACATGACCATTTGACAATGTAGGTCCCCCTGCCATTGACACAGATGATCTTGGTGGTTCTAATGGTACCAAAGCTAATTCATTTCTAATTGAATCCATGCCAGAGTGAGAAAAATGATCTCTATCAAGCAGTACTTCTAGAGGAATCGAGAGTGTGCTTTTTGCTAAAGGAGCCAAACGCAATGTATTGAGTTGCAGGATGGCAACTCGACACCAGGATGGTGTTGGCTTTTCCTCTACTGACCCCCGCTGCTGGGTTGCTTGAGTTTCACCCGCTACTGTGCTTCCACTAGAGAAGAGCGCGAGGGAGAGCGCAAAGCACAAGGCTTGTGTTTGGTCACGATGGCGCAAGGGAAAGTGCAGTGGTGTCGGCACCGTGATTGGGGTATTTGCGCAAAGGGAGAGAGCTCTAGCGTTGTGAGTGGCTCAACCTTGCTAGCGTTGTTGGAGAGTGCAGCAGTGCAAGTTTTGGTGGCCAAATGGCGCTCACAGTAACGACCCGCCGTCGCCTTCTTGCCGGCCATCATGATGGAGCTCAAGCACGGAGATTTTCCCAACCTCGATGAGCATGGGTTGCCATTAAGAGAGCGCGACGGAGGATTGGGATTCGTTTTTCCTATTTTCAGGTGGGAGCTCTTCAATTTCGGGGCTAGGGATTTTGCTCCCACATTTGGGGATTTCCCTCTGGTCATGGCCTTTTCAGCTGCTGGAGCCTGAACTTGATGATCTTCGAGCACCTTTGGGAATTTAGGGATTTGAGCAGGGAAATGGTTTTTCCTTCTAGAAGATTTTTGAGCTTCATAGTCCCGTGAGTGTGGTACCAGCCTCGGAGCTTCGACCAAATGGAAGATTCAGTAGTGCTCATGTTCCCGGCAACGGCGACACTGTTCTGATGCAGTATAAGTTGGATAGGATATACCTGAGGTATGGAGAGGTTGGGGAACATAAGACAGCTACATCCTCCTCCTCCGTGCTCCAAGCTCCATGACCCAGCAGGGGTGGGGTACCTGCAAGGACTCCGACGCTCAAGTTAGGAAGTGTTCAAGAGGTGTCAATGTAATAGGAAAAAATACATACCTAATTTAGGGTTACTCTTTGCCTTATATAGAGGATGGAAGGTGGTAATGGACCTCAAGGCCATCACCGAACCCAATTAGTATTGGGCTTTGTCTTTTGTTTGTAACAGCTTCTTTTTCCTTGTTAGTTGTTACTCATGTCGTAGGTAAAGAAAAAAGAAAAGGGAAGAAAATGAGCTTGGTCGACCGTACGCATAAGTTGAAGTTTAATCCAATCATTCAAAACAAAAAGTTGAGATTAATTACTTCGATACTTGATTATAATAAATTAATATTTCTAAGCAATAATTATATTATATTAATAAAATTAAAAACAACAAAAATGATCTATGCGTATATTTTATTTGTTGTTGCAGCCGTATTTTTAAACTTTTAAAAAACAAACGCAACTAATGTATAAGTAAGCGATAAATTTAACTACTTGTACTTAAATGTTACTTAATGATCTACGTGATATTTCATAATTGTATAAATCTTTGAGTTTGATTTTGTTGTATTTGTGGTCTAATCAATTTGTTATATGTATGTAATTTCAAATAGTAAATGTGAAATTCAATTACAATTACTATTCTGTTAATATAAAATAATTTTATATTATCAATATATGAATTTAAATTCTAACATTTTTAATGTTATTTTTTATATTCATATTTATGAATTAGTTTTTTAATTCTCACAATTTCATTAATTTGAAGAATGCTTCATGCATATATCAAAATATTCTAAACTAAATATTCAGTTTAATCCCTTAGAAATATATTGAGAAATAAATTAGTAACTCAGTATTTAAGAGTTACAAGTTGATCCCTTACAATTAAAAAAAAGAAGGAACAAATTGTATGAACCAATATAGAGCGACAATTTGTCTTTTGTTTTTTTAATTGTAGCATCAGTTTAAGACTTTAAAATTCCAATAAATTAATTTATCTTTCAATATATTTCTAAGATATTAAAATAAGTATTTACTCAATATTATAATATTATTCTATTCGATGTACAAAAGAATATTAAAAAGGAATATGTCACCCTTAGAATAAGCTTCATATATCGCCACACAGTGTTTGTCGATCGTACGAATAAGTTGAACTCAATTTCAAAGAAAGAATTCAAGCTCAACATGAATTAGTTCAACTTTTGATTTTGAATTCACAAAAGAAACGCAGCTTTTTACTTTGCAGTACAGCGGAAAGTAGGCCTCTTTCGGTAGAGAAATGAAATTTGCGCTCAAAATATTAATCCATTTTAGGCTCACCTAAGAAGAGATAAATAGTTTGAAGTTAATTAAATTGAAAAAGAAAATAGTATAAATATATTACTTTTATGTCTATATATTTTTAATGAGTTTTAAGTGAGTCCAAACTTTGTGTGTGTGTGTATATATTTCATCCTGAAAAATAATATAATCTCCTACGAATTTTTTTTAATATTCTTCTAATTCGTAAATAAAATATAAATATAATTAGTATCTTAAAATCTTAAAAAATAATTAATTTTTATTTAATAATGAAAAGATATTTAGGAGATTTATTAGGAGGATAAATCACATCGTCCCTCATGTGAACAAGGGTCTGCACCATCCTATGAATGCCAAAATCGCTGCACTGGGTTGGTTCACTTGGCTGATCCCCACATTTCCTAAATAAGCACAGTAAACAAGCTCAATCATAGCCAGTGGTTCATCTACTCAAGAAATAAATACACGTGCAAGAGAAATATACATTGATATAATACAAAATATTTTTATATTATCATTTAATTAAAATATTTTATTTATATTTTTTTAAATAATAGATAAAAAAAATAACTATTATGATCGATATGAAATATTTGATTAGATAACTATATATATATATATATATATATATATAGACACACACCATAGATACAGAAAAATCAAATCCATGTTATATCCTCTAAACCATATATATATATACACACACACACACACCATAGATACAGAAAAATCAAATCCATATTATATCCTCTAATTGTTATGCTTAAATTTTAAATTTTTATAATTTAAAATTCCATTAATATATATTAAACATGTTTTAAATGTTATAAATAATTTTTGAATTTATTATTAAAAATATATTAACATTTTTTAATAAAGACAATAGCTGGCATGAGGTATTGGTAGCATTTTGAAACGTGGCTAGATTCCCATCACACATAGCCATATACATATATACTTCTCGCAAGAATTTACCAACTTTCGTTTCCACAATGCGTGCTTAAGACATGATTTGTTTTGCCCTATATCTGGGGTAAAGCTCTATTTACTATTCTTCGTTTTAAGGGGGTTTTCGATTTAGTTTAATTTTTTTTTCTTTCTATATTTTAAATATTTCTAAAATATAAATGATTTAAAGTATGAACTAAGATTTGATAGTTGATATTTTGTTTGTGATCCTTTATTTTTGTAATTTGGTATTTGATATTTTAATTGTAATTTCACAGCATAATTTGATAGTTATATCAATTTTTCATTTGTAATTTTAACGTTATCAATTAAGAAGGAAAAATTGAAACATTTTGAAAATGTTTGGACCATCCAGTGCACTGGGCTTTTATCTAGTGGAGTATAAGGAAGGTAAATATATACAGTCTTATCTTCACTTTGTGAAGAGACTATTTTCTAAAATTTAAAAATGTTAGGAATATAAATAAAATAAAAAAAATAGAATTAAACTGAATCCTTAAAAGAAAATTGTAAAGGAAAGTTTTATAAGCATTATATGTTTCTTTTTAAGTGATTATATTTGTCCATTTTCAAATGTGCTTTAAGGGTGTTAAAATATAAAATAAAGTTGCTTTAAAACAAGTTTATTTTATTGGAGGACCCACTGATAAATAGTATTGTCTATTACATTACTAAAATACAATCTTAACTCATTCAGTGATTTGTAATGGTAAATACTACTTGAAAAAGTAAGAGAATTGTAGAATTGCGACAACTCATTAGACCTAGCATAATAGAATTGTAAATTTGTAATGGTACTAGAACTATGCCCGTGCTATGCACGGCTCTTACTATTACTCTATCGTATAGTCATAAATTATAAATAGAATAAATTATATTTATTTTCTCTTAGATTTGATAAAATTTATTCTAGCTTCTCTAGATTTAATTTATCTAGGCATTACCAACCTTTCCAGATATATTGTTCATTGTGCAATATTAAAGAGGATAATGTAATGATTTTACAAATAAAGAAGAGTCAAACTAAATTTCACCAAATCTCAAGAGATGTCAATGAGATTTTCCTTTATTATTATAAATGGAAATATTTTTATTTTATAAAAATAGGGTGAGGGGATGCATGGCTAATGAACATGCCTATAAATATACACAAATAATATATAAATATTAAAATACTTTAATTTTTATGTATTGACAGTGAAACTTTAACTCAGTTAAATTAATTTATTTTTAACATGGCTCATTTAACCCAATGATTAAACAGGTTAGTTCGTCTAACTCTTTGGGTTGACCCTTATTTGTTTATACATTTATTTATTTTGAAAATTTAAGTTTTACTACTTTACAAATTATAATAAATATCAACTTTTCATTTATTTTTACATTTTTTGTATTTCTTATTTAAAAAGTCTAATTTGTTACTTTTAATTTTTTTTTCTCATTTTCCATATTTTTAATTTAAAAAAGGTTAAATGGGCTGACCCATTTAAGCTCATGGAACAATATTAAACCAGTCAAGCAGCACTTATAGTGTCTCAGCCCATCTAGGTCCATTCTGTTCAATTTGCAAGGCTAACTTGATCAAATTTAAATAGTTAAAGCCACCCATTTATAGACATGGTATTTGACAACAGTGCGAACTGTTAAGTGCTCACTCTTAGGTTGTTGTACTTGTAGAGGATAATGTCTCTATACTACTACTCTAGCTTGAATTCATGACAACAATACAAAGTCTTATCTCCCTAAATTATCCATGATTACTTTATCCATTATTAAGATTTAAAATTTAATGTCAGTGGTGAGTCCCATTAGCACATGACATAATTTGAATGGAAGGAGTACAATCCTATGTAGTGATCCATGACCACACACGAGTTTCTCATTTATTAGTCCCCCGAAAACAAGGTAAAACATAATTTAGTAATACAACAAGAGGTGAATGGGTTCGGAAGGAAGTCAACTAATATAAACTGCTAACAAATGTTTTAAAAAAAAAAAAAGTGGGAAACCAAATAATAAGAATTGTAACAAATGCATTATTCCACTTCATGAAACTTTATTTTCATGAAACCTAACACAATTTAGTAATACAACTAGCTGTGAATGGGCCTGGAAGGAAACCAACTAATGTAGAATGCTAACAAATGTTTTTAAACAAAAAAGAGCGTAAAACCAAATGAACAGAATTGTAACAATGTATTATTCCACTTCATGAAACTTTATTTTCATGAAAGGCAAGTTGTAAGATAATGGTGGCCAATTCATTTCTCCTCTTTAATTTTGGAGTAGCATTGCTTCACCGTTTAAATGACCAACTCTATTCACCTTTCATTTCCATTTTAATCACTTACTCTTTATCTCCTTCCACTTTCCGGCCATGCTACTCCACCCTGCGACTGTCACTGCTGCTGCTGCTGATGGGGAATCTCACAAGCAAAGTCTTGAAAAGGAAAACATGAGGATGCTCTGGCCAAAGTTACAGAGGCTTTTGCCCTGTAATAATGATATTCCAAATACATGTTATTTTTAGATGTTATTTTTAGACAATGAGATTTGAATCTATGGTTTCATGTTAATTAGTGAGTCTCTTTATTACTAGCCCAATTTTAACGGCTTTATGTTGTTAAGAATTTGATATATCTTTAACGATTGTTTTTTTTTTTTCCCCATAAAGGTTGTGAATCATGGGGTTCCGGAGGGTGTGGTAGGTAACATGGTGAATGTGTCAAAAGAGTTCTTTGATTTGCCAGAGAGTGAGAGGTTGAAGAGCTACTCTGATGACCCCTCAAAGACAACTAGGCTCTCAACAAGTTTCAATGTGAAGACTGAGAAAGTTGCAAACTTGAGGGACTACTTAAGACTTCACTGCCACCTTCTTGAGGATTACATAAAGGAATGGCCTACCAACCCTCCATCTTTCAGGTTAAGAAAAATAGATTAGTTCTTCTTCTTCTTCTTTCTCTTAATGAATCATGGAAATCATAATAATTTACTTAAGAGTATTTAATCCCAGTAAAAATATATATATTATATTCTCCGTGTAACATCATACACCCTGTGAAAAGGAGAAACGATGTTATATTTCCTTTCGTTTTTTTCCCTCTATACTAATGTATGCATGCTGCTTGTTTTTCTTTGTACTTTCATATATATATATATATATATATATGATGAGGTAACATTGTACGATCTCTTGTGGCTTCTTCTTGATGGAAGTATTGTGTTCTTCCAAGTGTGCAAAAGTAGGAAAAGGAGTGAAGATTTTTGCACTATTTTTTTCTTTGGATACAGATTTTTGCACTATTTTCAAAACATCTATCTACACACCGCAAGTGTCCAATGTTGGAAAATTGCACACTGACAATGATAAGATTGTGACAACTCACTTTTGTTTGTGCATGTCCATGTATATCATGGAAGAGAAAATTAGAATGGACCAGTCGGTTGGACTGAGTTAACCTGAAACTGGTCACTTGGCTGGTTCAATTATGGTTATGAACTGGAGAAGTTTAAAACTAATTAAAACTGATCAAGAATTGATCAAAATGGAACTACAAAGCAAAAACGAAGAAAATGGAAACAAAGTATGACACTAATCAAAATTGTTGGGTTGTTATTCTTCTTTCTCCGTCATTCTCAAGGTACTTACCATAAACCTCACTAAGCACTAACATATATTATATTGTTTTCAAATGTTTCCTAATTGTATTGTGAGGTTGAGACTAAAGAAATTTTATATGGATTGTATTAATTTTTATAGACATATGAATATTTGTTTTTAGTTGATAATGTTAATGTTAATGATTTAATATATTTTTTATATTCTAATAAATCATATGTATATATTTATATAAATTTTTTATTATATTCCGGTTGAACCTTGATTGAATCGGTTGGATCTCTACACTTTTGAACCAGTACATTGACCAGTTCGATACCCAGTTTAGTTTTTTCTTCCTTGATGTATATATTTAAGGTTGTGTGTAGAAATAATAAAGCCCTTGAAATGAGTTTTAATTCATTTATTAATCATCACTGTGATTTGAATTGTGTAAGCAAGTATAAAGATAAATAAAATAAATTCTAAGAACTCTCAAAGTAAAATAAACGTTTTATTCTATTCTATTTATGACTTAACACTGTTACAAAATATTTTCTCATTTTCATTATGTTTTTAATGAAATAATTGGGGTGTTAAATGAGAAATGAAATACAATAAGACTTTTCTTATTCTAAAAATACCTACAAGTTTTTACTAAAAAAGAATTATGAGTTTAATTTTCCCCCTTTTGTTTTATGTCTTTCAAGTTGTAAGGTCTTTTAGATAAAAGAATCATATATATAGTTTTAATTTATCTGTGATGTGCAGAGAAGATGTAACAGAGTATAGCAAACACATGAGAAAGTTATCCTTGAGATTGCTTAAGGCAATATCAGAGAGCTTGAGTTTGGAGAGGGATTACATGGATAAGGCACTAGGAAAGCATGGCCAGCCCATGGCCATCAACTACTACCCTCCATGTCCTGAGCCAGAGCTAACAGATGGTTTGCCAGCACATGCTGACCCAAATGCCCTCTCCATTTTGCTCCAAAATCATGTGCCTGGCTTACAAGTTCTAACGGATGGCAATTGGGTCACTGTCAAACGTGTCCCTAACACCTTCACTGTCAATATTGGTGACCAAATTCCCGTGAGTAATTGAAACTTGATTAAAATTCCACCCGGACATATATACTTGTTCAACTTACGATTTGACATATAGAATGATGTAGTACAAGTGCCTAAATGTGCTATTTTCACTAGAAAAATTATCATAGCTTTTCTTAGATTTAAAATAATTTGATTGATAAAATATATAAAAAACTTATTATTACTAGTTGTGATCAACACACTCGGTACATGCTTCTAATTTTGTCATTGTTTTGTATTTGACTCAATTTGAGTCAAAGTGTATAACTACGCATGTTTTATGGTTACAACAACTGCATATGAGTCAACAGCACCTACTTTTGTGAATCCAAAAAGCTATTGTGGATACTATACAAATACCTACATAAAATTAAGTTTAATACAGTATACTTCCTCAGTTTCACAATTGTTGTCAAAAACTAAACAATACACCTATTAAGAAAAATAAAAATTTTTGATAAATGTAGAAAATTATATAAGTTGACAAAATTATCATTGTATAGTTATTATTAATTATCTTGATAAATGTATTAATTACTGAACCAACAAATTTATACTAAAGATATACATGGAAGAAAAATGTTAATGCACCTAGATAATTCAAATAAATACATATATTCTGAAATATCAAAAAATTGAAAATAGACCGTTATTATGAAACAGAGAAGAAGTATGTTCTTAGTTTTTGTGTTTAGTATGCACTTCTCAAAAAAAGTGAACGTCATATATAAAGGTGAAAAAATTGTCATATATTAAGTCAACTGATGTTTCACGTTTTCATAAACAAGAGGATGATACTTGTTTTTCAAACAAAACAATTTTGCTTTGTGAGTATCAAGGAGTATCTTATATATGCCCTTCTCATGATTTTACTTGAATGACGAGTGAAAGCTATAATGCAGCAGGATTAAACCTTTGCCCATAATTGTTTATCTTGGTTGTTGCAGATGTTAAGCACGGTAGAAAAAATTCAGGAGAGACATGATCCTTTGAAAGAAATGGAGAAAGGGCTTCTTCGTTTACACCAGGTTTACTTGGATAAAGATCTTAGCCTCTAAATATAAAATTTTGTTGATAATGATAATAATAATAATATGTCTAATCCTGTCTTATTTTTTTTCTCAGATTTCCATTGACACGGCTGTTGAAGTTGTTGCTCTCGGAGAAAGAGTAGACGACATTGAAAGTCAGGTTTGTTCACACTCTCTCAAGCCCTCAATTTTCCGTCTTCTGTATTTGTATGTAGCATGCAGGCCACATATCTAGTTCAAATTGCCATAATGAGAGAGCCTTGATCAGGTCAACAACGGAGTCGATCGTTTCCAGAGAGGGAAATCTGAGCGTAAGAAACTCCAGAAGAACACTCGAAAATGGACGTGCATTGCCATCATTATACTGTTGATACTTGAATCCATCATAGTTGTTGGTGTTATCCAACCTTGGAAGAGTAACAAGGGCGCTTGAGCAACAATATAGTAGCGAGATTTGTAATATACATCTTAGTCCCTTGTCCATATATATGATATGGTAGCTGGGTTGCTTTGGAAAGAATTTGCATGTGTGAGCGAGACATTTGCTTTGTGAGTATCAAGGAATGTATTATGCCCTTCTCATGTTTTGTTTTGTGATGTATGATATCTCCTTTTTAATTCTTATTTGAAATTAAGTTTGGTGCACTAAATATAAAACATGTATACGGATGACTACTAACATAGGGTATCATAGTTCTGACTTTTAAATTAGATATTGTAAAAGGAGAAAAGATATTTGTAAGACCTGCATGAACAACTATATGAACACCTCATCATTGCATGTAAAGCATTTTAATAAAATAATTTGAAAATAGAAGTAGAGAAAATTCTTGACCATAGATTAACTGGGTGTCTGATTGTCTTGAGATGAAGTTGTCCAATGTAAAAGTAAATATCTAATCATATTTACAAAATTAGTATATCTTATTTAATAAAAAAATAGGTATCATGATTTATAATAAAATTGGAATCTAGTATGATTAATCAATTATATTTATTATTAAAATAATTTCATCTCAATTTGAAATTCAAATATTTGAAAATTTTTAAATCTAAAAAATAACATATTGTATTCTCTAAAAAATATAATAAAAAATTATGAATCATGATTGATAAAAAAAATATAATTAATTATCATTACAATTATTATAATTGATTTATTATCTAGATAAATAATTCAAAAAATTTGAATGAAATTTCTTCTAATTATATATCAAATATTATTTCTGTAGAACAAATATCTAATCATATATATGAAAATTAATATATGTGATTTAACTACAAAATTTAAAATCATGAATGATAATAAAATTATAATCAAGAATATTCAATCAAACTACAATTATTATAAATGATACATTTTCTAAACAAATAGCCTAAAAAAATTTGATTTAATTTTTTCAAGTCCTATATTAAATATTATTATTTAAAATAAATATCTAATTTAAAAGAAAATTAGTATGTCTGATTTAATAAAAAATTAGGAATCATAATTGATAATAAAATATTAAAATCTTGTATAATTAGTCAACTATATCTATGATTACTAATGATTTGATCTGAATTTCAAATTAAAAAATTTAAAAATAATTAAGTCAAAATATATCAATCATATTGTCTTAAAATTATGTAATAAAAAATAATAATTAGTTATTTGTATTCTAATTACTATAAATGATACATTCTCTAAACAAATAACTCAAAAAAAAAATTATTGTTTATTTTTTCAAATTCTCATATCAAATATTATTCTTTAAAACAAATATCTAATTTTAAAAAATTGTATATCCAATTTAATAAAAAATTAGGAATTATGACAGATAATAAAATTGGAATAAAGTATAATCAATAAATTCTATTTATTATTACTAATGATTTAATCATATTTTCAAATTAAAAAATTTAAAAGTGATCAAATATATAAGAAATAACATATTATATTCTCTAAAAATAATTTAGTAAAAAATTTATGAATAATGTTTGGTAAGAAATATGTTAGCATTAATTACCATAAATTCACTTTTAATTCTATAACTATTTCTATATGTTTATACGATTCCGGTTTACTCCTCTAATTCTAATAAGAAATTATCTCTCTCATGTGATACTGTATGCCCCTTCATGAATAACATTTTCTTTCCGCTCGAAAAAAACTATAGTGATTGATTTTTTTTCCTGTAGATAAAATTTATAGTCTATTTATTATTTTTTTCATTTTAAAATAAATATTTATTTTAATATTTTTAATATATTTATATATATATATATATATAAACACATTAGTGTCTCCAAATACATTAAGGAGACATTTATCTAAAACAAACTGAGATTTTATTATTAATGCGGCTACTTTAATAAGAAAAAGCACACACTGTCATCCCCTTCATCGGGTCAATTTTTTCCATATGAATTTTGAGTGATGAAAATACTTCAATATTGTGCTTCTAGTGGAATGAATTTGGGATGCTATTGGGTGTGAAATCTCCTCCCGGCGGATCGTGAATTTCCTCATCGGCTTTCAATTTTCCTTTTTTTTTTTTTTTTTTTTTTTACATTGGTCAAACGAACCAAAGGAGCAAGGAAACAGAGGTGGAATGCCGAGAAACTTAACACCGGTGGTAGAGAAAATGTGTAAAACTGAATTGATTCAATTGAAGTGAATGAATTGTATTACAAAGAATCAAGGCTTCATACTGAGAGCCTGGAGTAGATTATCTACAGAGTGCATGGATGTAGGCTAGCTTCCAACCAATTAACGAACTTGCCAGCTCATCTAACTAACTTCAGTTGCTTCCTGCTCAGTATCTGCGAATGGGGAGCTTGATAATTGGCAAAAAGATCCTTTCAATTAATCCATGAACAGTTGTAATTAAATAATAGCTTGAGAAGTTCTCGTGGACCCCGTTCATCGTATTCACGAATTGGTCTTTCTTCAATAAAGGGTGGTCTTGACCTGTTTGAAGACACACACCAGACCCTCCAAGACGAGGTAATTAATTAAGACACGCAGTCGGAGACACTGAGTCACTCAGCCTCACGTGGCACGCCGCACGCCGCACGCCGCATATAATCCTAGATGAGACGTGTCATCCTCTTAGCACTCCTTGAATTGGGATAAACACGATTGAAATTTCACCTTAGTTTCTGAAACTAACAAAAAAAAAAAATCAATTTAGCCATAAAATTACAAAAAAAAATTTAATTATTAGTTCTTTCACTAATTTAAGTTAGTACCTATAATTGCTATAATAAAAACTAATTTAGATCATTTTTTTTATAATGTCAGGAATTAAATTGATTATTTCTTGCATCCAAAGATCAAAGTGAGATACAAATACAAATTCATCGACCAAAATCAACTTTTGGTCAGTAAATTGAGATTAAGCGCGAACCCATATGTTTCTTGCTCTTAGCTTGCCTTCTTTTCACTCTTATTTAAAAAAATATTTCCATTTGTAACGTGGTTCGATTCTACGAAAAGGGTTTCATACTCTCTCAAGAGAGCTACAAGCTCAAAGGAATTGATCATTATGGTCGATGATAAACACCATAAAAAATAAATTGTAATAAAAACCTTTACCAAAAACAATAGGTGTAATATAAAAGCAGTAATTGATTGTTTAATATGAAATCCATACTTTCCCACTAAAAACAAAAGCTTAAAGCAGAAATCAACACCACCTTAAAGAGGAGAGGAGTCACCGCTACCACAGCAAGAGAAGCAGTCACCATTAAGAAAAAAACACTAAACAAAAGCCTAACATGTACCATAAAATAGGTTAGGCTTCAAAAGACGGAGACGGAACCTAAGTTCAAAGGGTTTTATTGCAAACATATTATTATACGAACCGAATGAGTGGCTATCCTTTTTCAACGCGGTGCCCACATAGAGCGCCAGTCCCAAAATGACATTTTGGAAAGGAAATAAGAAAGAAAAAGAAGAGACACTAGGTCCTCCAACGTTTGATGATTTTCAGACTCATTATCACATATATAAATGCGTAATTGAGAAGGAAATTGTTAAGTGTTAACAATTGGAAAAATAATGAGCCAAACCTTCTCAAAAGAATTCTACTAGTGTTTGCTAAGAGATGGAGTGTAGATTGAGGGAATAATTATTTCGATCTCGGTAATTGCATATATCATATATGATTCATTTTGATTCTTAAATATTAGAAAAAAAACAACAACTTTTTGCTCCATAAAATTATAAACGTGAGGTAAATTAATCCTTAAAATATAGTTGAATCAAGTTAGCCTCTTAAATATATTTTATCAAATAAAATTAGTCCTTCCACTACGAAGCAACAATATTGTTATTCTAAAGATTATTTTGACTCAAAATTCAAAATTCAAGAGATTAATTTAATTTATTCACCCTTAAAGAATTGGCTTGATTCACATTTCATAATTTTAAGAAGTAAAACGTTGATTTTATAATTTTGAGAATTAAAATGACTCACGTCTATAATTTAGTACGAAAGTGAGTAATTTACTCAATATAGATTTCACATGTCCATCTTTTTTTTTTGTTTTTTGATTTTTTCCTTCTATCTTTGACTCCTAAACAACAATAATATAACATATACGCACAAAAAAAATATAGTTAATGACAACGTCTACTTTTTTTTTTTTCATTCAACACCTCTTTTTCCGGTGCCTAGCAGTGTTTCTTCCGCAAAAGTTTTATTAATTAATAAATAAAAAGCTAAACTTGGATACAAAACATCATAAAAAAAATTTGGTTGGTTTATGTATCCTAATATGATGGCAAAACACTTTATATGGTTTTGTTTTCTCTTATTGTGCCTAAATTGATTATATCTTGATGAACATTCTAATTTGTATTTTAAGTGTTTCAGTTTAAATTTGAAAAAATTGGCTTATGTCAATAATCTTACTTTTAAGCAAACCAATCTTTCAAGCTGAGTACATTAGCATACTTATGCAAAGGGCAGTGCACAAAAGTCAAGTGCAGAAAAGCTATTTCGAAAAATAGCAAATATTGAACTCCATGAAGGTTTGCTTGTTGCTATGAACAGGCTATGTATGCTGCAAGTCTTATCCCAGCACAAACAAGGGGAGGAAAAATTGGACAAAGGCCTCTTCTCTGCTCTCAGCGGATACGTTGATTCTTTGATCCCTTGGACAACTCATCAACAAGAGTTGCGGAAGTTGAATCAACCTTCTCTATCAAAAAGCAGTCCTCAACTCCCCAAGCTTCAACGTTCAAAAAATATCATCCTCCTATAAAAGCAAGCTTTGGAGAGCAATCAAAACAAAGGAAAGAAAAAAGGAAAAGAAGCCTACACTCACATCATTCTTGCTGGAATATCCTTCCCAACTTCTCACTTATTTGAAAAGTATTAAGCTTGTATTCTGGAAGTTTATCACTGTTGCATTTGGGTTATATCTTCTTCTTGAGAAAAACAATAGAATTTATTCATTCAAACCAAAAGGTTATCATGAGACTTTATCTTTGTGAGAGAAAAGTTGTTTGTAACAGCTTGAAAAGGCTTAGGTAAAAACTATTTTGGTTTGAGCTTAGAGAGGCTCATTGAAAAGACTACTTGGGTTGAGCTTGGAGAGGTTTAATAAAGAATACTCAATGATTATACTAGTTGTACAAGATTATAGTAGACATACTCATCAGGAGCGTGGGGGACTGAATGTAGGTTTTAGATTAGAGAACCGAACTAGTATAAATCTTTAGCTTTTCTATCCATTCTCTCTTCATAAAACATACCCGCTATATTTTCTTATGATTTGTTTTAAAAAGATTAAAATATATTTTTGACTAAGTGTTTCTTGTAAACCGTGTACCTCAATAACTTGTATGTTATAGCTTTTATTTTCAACTATCCTTGGTGATAAAATACAAGTTTCATTAAGCTTTCAAAGGTTTCTCTTAAAATAGTTTTGTGATCTATATTGAAATGATTCTTTATTAAAACTACTTTTGTTTCAAGCATAACATAAGTATTTTTTTGCTTTAGTCTCAAATCACTTAGTTAAGCTTTGTTACATTTGTTATTAGAAAATCTCCTTAATGAATAGGATGCTTTTGCCTAAACATTTTAATCTATGTGTTAAATGTGTAGAAATTTTTTTAAAGAATACTTAACTTAGCCCCTTTCTTAAGTGTTTTGCTACCATAAGATACAATAGAACAAATTCTAATAACACCAAAAGCATTAAATTTAGAAAATTAACCGACTACATAGAGTCACCTTTTCCTTTGTATAAGTATATGTAGTATGCTTTGATAGCATCTACGTTTCTCTTTTTTCTTTTGTTAGAAAAGATTCACTGATTAATAAACAAAGGCCTAAGTCTAGAACAAAATATCAAGTAGAAACCTAGCAAAACATCAAATTATTTTGACACTAGAATTCTAAAGTTAGAAAATTAACCAATGACAACTATACAACTTATATAAGATGCTTAGAATATGATGATCCAGCTTCATATTACATATCATTATGAATGCAAAGGTAAGCACGTCAGATCTCTAATATGTTTTAAGCAACATCAAATATTATATTATTTGACTCTAGCTGTATAGAGATGAATATATACTAGTGATATCTTAGAGCTTAGTAGCTAAACACGATGGCATTGCAGTTTATCATATACGATGGTATCCATGTCTATATCCAATAGCCTATTTCATGGTATACATTAGATCAATAAAGTCTCTGAAGAAAAATCATACATTATATAAAGAAACCTAAAGCCCCAACCAATATTCACTAATAGAGGTTATTGGCCTATTATTATCATAACCCTAAGAGGTAACTATAGTAACAAGACTTTAAAACAAATTAAAAGCCGTCAATCCAAATATTCTAGCATCAAGAAAACTTACATAAAGAGTAAACACATCATATGCTAGGTGAGAGGTAAACAGGAAAAAGAAAACAAAATATAAAAGCTAATACTAAAAGGGAAGGAGGCGCCCCCCTAGATGAAGTGAGGGCGGCCCTAGGGTAATAACGTCTACATATTGAGTGCCTAGTGGTGGTAGTAGTGTAGGCGTAGCCACAAAGATCCAAAGAATATCACAGAAGGACCAAAAACATGAGACTATGGAGCCCAAGTTATGTACGGACTTGGATCCACATCGCATTGGGAACCTTGTTGATCCATATTAAACATTCTGGCCCGTTTAGCAACATGATACACAAAATTTGTAACTGGGCTTAATGACAAAAACTTGTAGCTGGTGTTTGCCTTGTGCGTTACATGTTCTAAGCTGTACCATTGTTGCATCGTATAGCTTGGTCAAAATAATAATAATAATAAAGTAATAATAGCTAGACACGGTGAAGCCTTTCTCTGTGGGGTATAAAAATTTTGATATAATGATATGTCATTATTTAAATCCTTGTATGAATTAGTTCTCTTCACTTTGTTTAATTTTGATTCAATTAGTCATTATCTTATTAAATCTTGACAAAATTCTGACTCTATAGTTTTGATTATATAATATGACTCGTGTAGTACTTAATTATAGTAAGATCCTTGCCTTAATTTGGGGGGTTTAAGGTTTTTCATGTGGTACTATAGTAGGTTTTATATTTATTTAGGCCTTTCTTTATGGAATGGTGGGAGTGAACTACGTCTCTTATAAGGAAAGGATACTAGATATAGAATATATGTAGTATATTTATGAATGAATTCCTGTAGGAGGAAGTTGTCCTGTTTTATATTAGACTAGAGAAATATAACCAAAATTTTATAAAGGATTAATATATGATAATAATTGGATTAAATGAAGTCATAGACTCATCTATTCATCCAAAAGTTATCAATTATATTACACATCATTTTGACAATTTATTTTTCTGGTTAAAATTCTGAATGTATAATATTTTCCTTTATGTTATATGTTATGTACACAACCAAAAGAGAGGTAGAATCTAATCACCTATAAAAATGCCGATGACTACTTCTACCCTCTCCCTTTTTCTTTCCCTTTTATTTCAAAATAGTTTCCTTGTGGGTAAGACTCATCCCAATCCATATATACACACATGGATATGACTTGTTCTAGGTAATAAATTATTTTCACAACATAATAAAATAGAAAGATCCTATTTCTTGTTCCTCCTTCTTATAATTGTATTTTGTATCAGGTATGGATATGGATGAAAGCAGTGATATTGGAGCAGAACTTTATTCATATTAATTTAAATTACGTCGGTACATAACTTTCTATAGAATAAGTATCTTACAACATCAAAGTTGGATTCAAAGAATGCATCAGGCATATCGTTTCATATCTAGTCAGGTGGAGTTTTGTTGCATTATAGAAAATGACCACTGAGGAAAAAGAAAGGAGATCCGTGTGGTTCAGTCATGCGGTTTTCAAAAGAAGCTAGAGACTAGAGTGTTCCTTAATTAACGTTTGAAAGCAATATTTTGTCGATTTGGGCACCGAAAATTGAAAAGAGTTTTTAAATGGAAAAGATTTTGGGAAGTCGATGAATTAATGTGGGATGAATCTCTACTGTGGCAATATTGTGAGTGTCCTAGGAAGTCGACTTTATCTGTCATTCTAGTGTGATTTGTGGGCTTGTGTTGGATAATGATGTTCTGAAAAGATAGCCCAAATAGGTAAAAGGTGTTAATGGATGAACAAGTGACTGTTTGTCTACATTAGGGTTTAAAGTGATGGATTGGATTGATCCGATGGGATCGACCTCAAAATCAATTCAGGTAATTGCTTTATTTTTACCTAATCAAAAAATAATTGCTTTATTTTTAACCGAAACCTGTTCAAACCAATTATTGTCGGTTCGATTTTGGATTTATTATTTTTCAAATCGATTACCTAAATACCCAACTCAATCTTCTAACTAATTTTTTAATATTTATTTCTAAACTTTCAAAGTCATGCACTTAAGCTTTTCGTAATAGAATCACTTTTCATTACCTTTGTTTACTTTGGTTAAGGAATAGTTATCTATTTACACAATTGTTAAGTATATCATAACTATTTTTTTAATATAAATGTCATAACTAAGTTTTATATTATTGTTAGTTGTTTTAAGGATAAATCATTTCAAAAAATTAAATTTCTTATTTTTCACTTTGACCCAGTGATCCATACCAAATCCATATGATCTTTGATCAGATCAGTTTGATTTGGATTTGTTGAAAAAAATTATAACAAAATCAAACCAAACCAATCTAATTAAATTTGATTGGTTGAGATCAACTTGTTAACACTTGTATGTGTGACAATATAGCTGAGCTTTGCTGAAACTTGCTTAGATGGAGTTTATTTTAGGCACTTTCATTTTCATCTATGAAATTGTAGAGGTGTGTTACTGTAGTCTTTGAAATAAAATTATTTTTTCAGTTTTTAAAATGACAAAATGTGATAAATAAAATTAGTTTTTAAAATGACAAAGTATGATAAATAGAATTAGTAGTCTCTCAAGTTTCAACATTTTAAAAATGATTAGATTTCTTATAAGAAAAAAAAATTATTTGATTCAATAAAAATATATATGTGAAGAAACCGTTTTAATTCATTTATATTTTTAAAGATGAATTTACCTCATATTTTATAATTACAAGAATTGAAAATGTATTTATTCTTTTAATTTTAATGATTAAAGTTACGTACAACTCCAGTGAGAATTCATATTTTTTTTTCTTTCAAATATTTAATGGCTACCTTTTATCTTCGTTGTAGGCGGTCGGTGTTTTTGGATTTTTATTATGATTGTTGATCAGGTACCTATAGAAAATGAGGGATTTAGGCACCTTTATGCCATGTTCCAATAAAAATGTGTCATGTTTTTAAAATTATGCCATATGGATGTTTATATGTTGTAGTTATTAAAATTATATTGCGGTCCAAATTTATATATAAGGACATTTTTCTGAATCTATATAAGTTATTTTCATTCCAAAAAGAAAATTGTGTTTTTTATAGATTAACAAAATTAAAGAGAACAGTCAAGTTAAAACAAAAATTTAACAAAATAAAATTGAAGAACCTAACTGTTCATCTTTGGCCCCTTTACCTTCCTTCCTCCATTCACACCTCCAACCATCAATCCTGGTTTCTCTTGCTTCCTTATCATTTTAGAAAACAATTTATACCTTGACCCAAAAAAAAAATAAAAAACCGATGAAGTAAAACAAATCTTTTAACAAAATCAAACTGAAGAACATTAATTGTTAAGAACATTAATTGTTCTTCACGTCTCCAGCAAGCAGCGCTCATCGCCACCGTGATGGGCAAGCAGAATGTGGATAGGGGAAGGAACACTGGGATCAAGATTAGTAGTAGGGTTCTTGCTATTCAAGGAACATGAGAGCTAGGTTTTTCGGTTTGAGTTTGCTTAAAAAATGATTTTGGTTCAAATATTATTTTTGTTATGTTAATGTATTTATGAATTTGAAATAACTTAAATAGATTTATTAAATATACTTGAATATGAATGTGGGCTACACTATAATTATAAAAGATATGACATATAAATATCTATGTGGCATACTTTAAAAAACATCATACATTTTTTTTGGAACACTCAAGGGTACCCAAACCCTCATTTTCTATGGGTACCGGCACAACCACCTTTTATTATTAATGTTTCTGTCTTTATATATATATATATAAGATTGAGATTGATTGACTATGCTCCTGAGGAGGAGCCATTAAATTCTTTTTCCTTTGGATTTTAGCTTCTTTTTCCTTGTTACTCATGTCGT
The DNA here is from genome assembly GCA_031216105.1 of Dalbergia cultrata. Classification (NCBI taxonomy): domain Eukaryota; kingdom Viridiplantae; phylum Streptophyta; class Magnoliopsida; order Fabales; family Fabaceae; genus Dalbergia; species Dalbergia cultrata. The sequence continues at coordinate 1,595,560 of CM062351.1, forward strand.
AGGGAAAGAAAAAAGAAAAGGGAAGAAAAAGAGTTTGGTCGATCGCACGCATAAGCTGAACTTTAATCCAATCATTCAAAACAAAAGGTTGAAATTAATTACTTCGATACCTGATTATAATAAATTAATATTTCTAAGAAATAATTATAGTATATTTGTGAACACCCGATTTTGTTCGACCCATAATAAAATAAAATCAAGTTTCTTTCAAAGAATTAGAACACTAGGTTCATTTCATGTTCATGAAGATTCTTAACTTATTTCATTGATTGAATTCTAAGTATGTTTTGTATGAAAATAAAAAAAAATGAATGAGCCCGTTTTGTTTTCTTTTTTTTGTTAAAAAAAAAAAAAAAAAAAAAAAAAAAGGAAAAAAAGAGTCCAATCTCCCCGTACATTAAAGAAAAGCAAAAAAAAAGATTCCCAAGCAGTGCATTTAATGCCTAAACATGTCAGAGTTGACAAATTCAACGTTCCAATACAGAAAGGACAACAATTCTTTGATTACGGATCAATACATTTCATCTTATTCAACACTTCAACAGTAAAAGGAGTCATCACATTTAATGCCTGGGTCAGATCAAGTTGACGGTCTCAGTAGCCAAAGATCCAGAACATTAAATTCCTCGGTTGTCAGGCCAAGGATTGGAAGATATAAATGAGAAAATTCAGACATAAGGAGGGAGGGAATTTTTCTGAGGATTTAAGAGAGAAGAACACATAGACAAAGAATTTTTACAAAAGAGTTAGAGAAATCACCCATCACAGAGACTAACATAGATTGGCATCACTTCTCTTTACCATTTTTTTTTGTTTCATCCGAGCCTTGAACTACCATTCCCTATCCTAAATAAACCAATTCCCAAGCATCCATTTCCATCATCAACAACAGAACCATTACCATCACCACAACCTAAGATACACATCATTACCTCATATAACATATCATAGCCATCATCTCATTATCTCCAACTCCATCAGCATCATCATCATCACATGAACCATCTCCAACAAGAACAAAATCACAAAAAGCATCAATCCTCCGCCAACTCCAAGCCACCGCGAGCAACGCTCGCCATCCACGTGCACCAGTCCTCGTCACACACCTCAGCGTGGAGTTCCATCACCTTGCTTCAGCCCCGTCACCCCCACTGAATCGCGAACCAGAACTTCTCCTGTGCATAGATCACAAATCGTCAAACAGCAGCCTTCACTTTGCGCCAAATCGCGAGCCTCACTTTGGTAGCTTGGACCATCACGAAATCAGATCACTGCAGCTGTGGAAGCTCAACGCACCAAGTTGTGAGACTGTGCAAACCGCGCCTCGGTTTGTGAACCAGCTACCGATCTTCATCTCCATCGCTGACCGGCGCTGCGTGAAATCGACCCAGGTAGCGGCTCTCGACCTCCAACGCATCAACCCCGTGCCTACAGCAGCCTGAAAGTACCACCGTGAAGCTCGCAGCAAGTGCTTTGCCCAGATCAGCCGTGTTCAGCCTCCAACTCGCAACAGTGAAAGCGTTGCTGTCAAACTAGAACGATGCAGTCTCGACCTGGCCAAGACCGCGAGCACAGCCGATTCCTGATGCCATCAATGTTCTTCCACTCCTTCCACGCGATCTTCCCCTCTCTAATTCTCTATGTTTGTGTGTGATATGTACGCTGAAGCACAAATAAAAGGGAAAACAAAGTATGGTCCCAAGTTCAGGATCCTTCTTTTACTTCAGTTTTTTTTATTTTTTATTATTTTTTTAATTTGGGCCATGGCTGGTTTAGTGGAATAGTACGTGGACAGCTTTCATTGTTGCATTATATTAGTATTGGGTCAAAATAGATTCATTAGGCTAGTCAAGTTTGAGATCTGTTAATTTTATTTGTTTAGTTTATTTAATTGCTTTTAGGTTTTAGTCTGCTTTACGAAATTTTTTTTTAGGCCATTGTTTTCAAAAGTCTCGATTTGTCACAATTTTTTTTTTTTTTTTTTTGAAAATAAATAAAGTAAATTTGTCTTCTTTCTTGTAAGTGGATTATGTCCTTAAGTAAATTTGTTTTGATCATTTAAAAGGAAATGAATAGTTTAGGGAGTTTTTTTTTTTTAGGGTTATTCAGTTGGTCTAGTGAATCACGTCTTAAAAGTTTCATTATATATATATATATATATATATATATATATATAGGACCTTTATTTATATTATTTTTGTTATTACTTCATTTGTCTTGATATTTTGTATAGGTTAATCACATGTTTGTTATTTGTTAGCTTTGTCAATATTGAATTTAGTGTCAAAAAAAATAATAAATAAATAAATGTGTTCCTTTCCTATAGACAAAACTTCCTCTTTTTTTTCTAAAAAATAATTCCTCACGCAATGGTCAATAAGAGTGATTGAGTAGCAAATGTTACCTTCACCAGTATTGAATCATAAGGGTTTATTGAGTAACCAAGTGCTAACTTAAATCCTATAATGAATTTATCACCAAAAAAAATTCATCAATAAAAATTGACCAACACATAGATATTTTCTATAGAACTACGTGACTTTGAGTTCCTCATTGCACCAGAGGATACGTAGGAGCAGGTTATTATTTCCTGTCAAGCCAAAATTAATTTTTCTTAATTTATTTGTTAAATTGTAAATATTTTGTATAAGTCATTTTTAATTTATGTGTTAAAATTGTAGGTATATTTGTCAAAATTAATTTTTCTTAATTTATGTGTTTAAATCGTAAATATTCTACTAAAATTAACTTTCCTAACTTAAGTATTTAAATTGCAACTTTTGTATTCTTTTATTGAAATTTTTAAGGGTTATTAATTAATTTGCACAATTTTCTAAGGTACCGTCTAAGGACGGGTGTACTAGGGGTGCTATAGGATTAAATTCCTATCCTTCCCTATGCATAACCGACTCCCGAACCTATATCTGGTTTACGAAGATTATTTTCTAAAATAAAAATGGGTTTTTCCAAGGTTTCCCCAATTTAAATAAATCTGGTGGCGACTCCAATTTTCAAACGATTATTTTTCGCCGTCCCGTCGCGATCCCGGTTGCGACAGATGGCGACTCCACTGGGGATCATCAGTAAGAGAGTCAGACCTATATAGTTAATTGAGCAAATTATATATAACCCCGTTGATTCTTGTTTTCTTTTTATTTTGAACAGTATTTCTTTTATTTTTCTTTTACCAGATTTAGTGTTCATATATTTGCTTTATTTACTAAAACCTTAGGATAGATGATTATTGTATTTTGTATATATTTGTTGTTTGAATTCTGTTTGTATTTTTCTCATTGTTTTGTATAGTGTTTCTTTATTTTTCTTTTTTCGAACGATTTAAATATTCTTTCTGTTTAAATATAATGTTTAATTAATTTGCTAAAACCTTAGGTTAGAAGACTTTTGTTATTTTGTATATATGTATTCTCTGAATTTTGTTTTGCAGGAGTATATAGTGTTAGAATTGAAAGGTTTGTATGCTCCCTGCACACACATCACAATCACTTCACACACTGTGTTTTTGGACTCTATACCCGAGCCCGTGCGAGCTAAGGATTAGGGGGTTTCCTGACATTGCCATGAGGGGCTTCATGCTCACTTGGTAGTTGTTGGGACACCACTCGGATTGTTACTGCTTTATGGATCAATCATATTGAGAGGGTTCATCCCTACTTGTGGTTGGTTCAAAGTCGATTCTTGTCCTGTGGGCGGGGGCAATCTGGGGACCATGGTCGATGAAGTCTAGACCCACCATGAATGTGTGCACAAATAGTTGAACATAGCAACCTCCCAAATAGGGTTTTTGGCCTTAGAACTTCCCACCCGTTAAGCTTTGCCCTGTTAGGACAGAGGGAGCATGCTTCTTTCATCTCTTTACACTATACTCCTTTATGTTTTACTTTTCGTTGTTTTTGCATTATCACATTGTATTTAAGTTAACTAGCTTATTGTCTCATGCTATACATTCTCATCATTCATAACATAGACAAGCATTGTGTTCATTGCAGCATGTATTTCATTTTCTCATGTTTTTCTTAACACAACATACTCTTAGCATTCACATGTATTTTCTTGTTTATTTGATCTTGTATGATTGTACATTTCATAAAAGAATATTTTTAATAAGAGCATGCATTTTTTTTCATTTTACTCAATTATTTCATTTTTGTTCACATTGGTTTTTAATTGATAATAAAACAAAGTCATCATTAGTTCAGATCAAATGGAAACAACACAGATGAACACTAGCAATGCACATGACTGGAAAAGAAACATCAAAATTACTGTAACAAGCAGTGAGTTAGAGAAAGTGAAAGAATTAATTCAATTGATGCCTCGTGTAGTCTTATCCTCTTTCAAGTATATGTTTGGGCGCATATTGGGTTTGTTGCTCATCCACTCAGAGAAGCTCCGACTTTGAGTGCTCTCTCACAATTTTGGAATCCTTCTCTTTCTTTGTTTGAATTGCCTGATCTTGATGCAACACCAACTATAGAAGAGTATATAGTCATGTTAAGGCTACCAATTCGAGAAGAATCTGGTGTATACCACTACCAAGGACATTATGTTAGCAAAGAAAAGATTGCCAGAATAATTGGAGTTGATCCAAACCAGATGAGAATGGAAGTAAGGGGATCCACTCAAGGAATCAGAAAGAGTTTTGTAGAAACCCATATGCATGTTGGCTCAACAAGGAAGTTGGGATTTCTTCAATCGTACACTAGCACTGACAATTTATGGATTGATCTTATTCCCATTCACACCAGATGTTGTTGACCAGGCTGCTATAGATGTGTTTTTCAAATTCGAGACGTGTGGCATGAATCCTATCCCAGCTATCCTGGCAGATACATTTCTTTCCTTGGGAGTTTGCATTCAGAAAAATGGAGGAAGATTGCGTTGTTGTTTGCCTATGTTGTATGTCCGTTCATGACTCATGCATATGCTGATAATCGCATGGGCCTCTTTCCTAATCCATTAAGAGACTTCTATCGCATACAGATAAATCATCAAGAGGCAAAAATATGGAAAAAGGAGTTCTCACAGATACAATCTTGTACTTTCAAATGGGTTTGTCCTTGGTATCATGGAGAAAGTGTTATCTACAGTTGTGGCGATTTTCAAAACGTTCCTTTAATGGGTCCGAGGGGATGCATTGCCTATACACCCGCATTGGTGCTCAGACAACTTCACTGGACCCAAACAAAGCCAGAAGAAGAACAACTAAAGGGGTTCAGCTTCTTGTATCAGAAAGATAAAAACACCATGGAACAAGAAAGGAAGATCAAAATGGCATGGAATGATATCAAAATCCTAGGGAAAAGGGAACTTGGCCAACAACGTTTAACCTCTTCTCAAGAATACAGGGAATGGAGGAAAACAAGAATCGGCAGAGATAACTGTTCAAAGGATATTCTAAGCAATTTCGTTCCTATGCAAACATTAAAAGTACCTCAATGGACATCCCAAGTAGAATTAATGAAGGCACATATGAGATGCTTGGAAGAAGAAAAGGAGGCAGTTGACCTAAAAGCTAACATTCTGCAACACCAATGTGAGAAAATGACTCAGGAGATTGAGACCCTAAAAGATGAGTCTTGTGAAGTGTAGAAATTGCAAAGTCCAGAAAAGGCAAAGAGAAGATCTCAACCACTCATTTGGCCAAGATCAAAGAGCTTGAAGAAAAACTCCACACGTCCATGAAAGAAAGGAGCAAGTTAGAGCAAGTTAGAGCAAGAGATTAATAAGAAGAGCCGCGTGGTGGGAAGAATGGAACAAGAAATCAACAGTAGGGATAAGAATGTTTTCAACTTAAAAATAGAGATCAATAAAGAGAAAGATGTGCGAAGGAAGTTGGAAGAACAAGTGGAATATCTGTCAACAGTTTTGGCACAAACTGAACAAAATGCCACTCGAGGGTGGGCATCAGCAAATCATTATCACGATTTGTTTGTTGACGCAGTGGAATTTGGAAAGTCATGGAGAGAAAAGGCTTTGGAGTGGGAAGAAAAGTATGGAAAACTCAATAGTGAATTGAGTCATTATGTCCCCAACTTCATATACCGATTTGAGCAAGCCAATGAACAAATTAGCAAGATGCCACCATTCAGATTACCTCGAGAAGTGGCAGAGTTTATGGACGTATGTGAAAGCATCACTAAAGACCTCAGAAGAAAAAAGATGAAGTTTTTGATGTAGTAATTTGTATTGTATAAAGGGTTCTTTGATGTAGTAATTTTCTATGTTATCAATTTGAAAAAGGCTTGTACTGAACTTCACACAGGAATTAATGAAATTCTCAATGTTTGTGCTACTGTGAATTTCTCTAACTCATTAGATACTTTTTATAGAGGAATAAATGTTCCCTTAGAAAGTAATCAATCACACTTGAGATGGTTCATCCTCGTGCAAAATTGTGAGAAGCTTAGTCATCAGGAAAACAATTGCATTGCTAGTGTTCATCAGATAGCACCTACAGAGGAGTAGATTCTCCCTGTGGATTTGTTATCAACCACACCTTGACTTATAGGGTAACATACCCATAAGAATAGGTGCGGGGTATCCTTACTATTGAAAAGAACTTTTGATGATTGTTGTTCGATTTTTGTTTCACATAAAAAACAAATAGAAAATCTTTAACCCTTCTGGTTATTGTTATACACAGAGTGTGCGTGAGTGTGCACGTGTAACTCGTAACCATTGGGCGCCCAAGGAAAGAGGATACCGATCTAACTCGTGTTCATAACACCAGAGCTCGAACCAAGATGGCAGGAGGTAATGGTGATTCAGGGAGAATCATCACACCAGTAGCTAATTACGAACCAGGAGGAATCTGAGTATAGAAGTTGACGAAATGAGGGGACAGTTGAATGCAATGACGGATACTCAAGCCAGGATGGAAGAAATGATGCGAACCATGAAAGAATCACTCGACTTATTGAGAGCTAATCAAAATCGAGATAGAGTGAGTACGCCAGTAAGTGTGCAACCCAATGCTGCAATGATAACCATACCTGTGGTATCAGATGCAACTCTAAATGTTACACAATGGATGAATGACATGGGAGGGGCACTAGGTAATCCTCATGAACAACCACCACCTACAATGCCAATTACCCTCCCCATTGGAGAAGGTTATCATGCCATAGAAAACACACATACTGAAGGACACGGGCATGCTACCCACACTTGGGAGCAACCTCGTGTTGCTGTTCAAAGACAATTATCTTCCTCGGGGAATAATCGCGCGGAGACGGAAAAGGATAAGTTCAAAGAAGAATGGATGAAGAAGATTTAGGATCAAATTAAGGCCATCCAAGGACCTACTACCTATGGTTATGTGGAGGTTGAACAACTGTACCCTCCGCTGACTGATAGTTCCCAAGGACTTCAAAGTTCCTGATTTCTCCAAATATGATGGGACTGGTAACCCTTTGTTCCACTTGAAGAGTTATTGTACCAAAATGGCAATATGGTCTAAAGATGAAAGGTTTCTTGTTAGCTTTTTCCATGAAAGCTTGACTGGACTTGCCTTAGAATGGTACATTCAACTGGATCATTCGAAGATCACCAGCTGGAGAGAATTGGCTGATCCGTTCATGAGCTAATACAAGTTCAACTTTGAAGTGGCACCTACTCGGGAATAGTTAAGCACAATGCAGAAAAAGAGAGATGAAATAATTAAATAATATGCTCAAAGATGGAGAGCATTAGCCACTCAAGTCCAACCCCCTTTCATCCCAATAGAAATGTGTTCATACTTTATGAGGACCTTAGGATCCCCTTATATCGGAGCAATGGTAGGAGTAGAGTACAAAGATTTCTCTGAGTTGATCACAGCTAGAGAAAGGATTGAGAATCTTGCTAAAGCTGGCAAGCTTCCACTAACTAGTGAAGACACAAGAAAAGGTTTTCCGCCAGAAGAAGGAGACTGATGTGAATTATGTGCGAGTCAACAACCCTTTATCCCAAGATACACACCAATGCACCCAAGACCCCAAACACCACCATACCAAACCTCAGCCACTGCTTACACAATTTACCAAACCTCACAAACCACATATGCCCTCCCATATCCCCAAATTTCGGGTTAATAACATTCACATACGACCATACCAACCAAAGACGTCCTACATATCCAACCACATATCACCAGAACTACCAAAACACCTCAACACCCCGACCCAATTTCCAAAACCAAAATCGCAATCGATTCCCAAACCTTCCACCATTCCCAAAGTTATCCATTTCAAATGCTAACCTTTTTCAAAAGTTATTTGAGGCTCACCTGATCTCACCGTGTCCCGTGCGTCCATTAGAACCACCATTCCCAACATGGTACAATCCAAACTTAACTTGTAAATATCACATGGATATAGTGGGGCATTCAATTGAAGATTGTGAAAGTTTCAAGACGGCGGTAAAGAAACTAATTGCTTGTGGACGATTGGACCTTCAAGAAGAGGCAAAACCAGATATTGTCCATAACCCAATGCCAAATCATGAAGGAGGAAGTCGGGTTAATGCTTTAGAGGAAGAAGAACCGCTAGTCAAGAAGGTTTTGAGTCTCCGTACACCGATGGAGAAAGTGTTTAATGCTTTGAAGGAGACTAGTTATAGCATCACAGCACCCGCTTCGATGATGAAAGAAGAGGAGAAATATGATATGGAATCAAGATGTGCGTACCATTGTGGAAGTCTTGGACATGATATTGAGAATTGTTGGGATTTCAAAGTTCGTGTACAAGAACTACTCACTTTAGGTGTGATACAAGCAAAAAAGAAGCAGAATTCCATTGAAGAGGTGGATGTAATCGAACCCTTTGTGCTCCGAGTGCCTCCACTTAACCCAACTCCGAAACCAGAAAAAGTGATAATTACTGTGAAGAAACCAACACCTTTCAGTTATGAGGACACACATGCTATACCTTGGAATTATGGGACTGAGGTGGAAATAGGAGAAACCTCAAAGGCCCGATCAAATAAAGAAGAGGCTGGTATCATGGAAATAAAGGGGATCACAAGAAGTGGAAGGATTTATGGGCCTGGAGAGCTGGCAAAAGGAAAATTTGTTGACGATAGAAATGTTGAAAAGGGTTCAGATGTAGGAAGAAAAGAAGAAGATGATGATGAGGAATTCCTAAAAATCATGAAGCAAAGTGAGCATGATATTTTAGAGCAACTGAAGAAGACTCCCGCTAGAATATCTCTTTTGTCATTAATCTTATCATCTGAACCTCATCAAAAGGCAGTACTAAAAGTCTTAAAAGAGGCTTATGTCAAACCTGATACTTCATTACAGAACATGGTGAATATGGTGGATCCAGTGAAACGTGTCAACATGATCACATTCTCAAGCGAAGAAATAGTGTCACAATCCAACCCACGAGCACTGTATATAACCCTCAAATGTAAAGGTTATATAGTACCCAGAGTTCTCATTGATGGAGGTTCAGGATTGAATGTCTTACCTATGTCGACCTTAAACTATTTGTCGATAAGTAAAGATGATATACTGCCACAAATAATGGTAGTAAAAGCTTTCGACGGAGCTAAGAAGAGCATCCTTGGGGAGATGATGTTGTTGCTAGAGATTGGCCCAAGTAAATTTGAGGTGTTATTCCAGGTAATGGAGATTGAGTCCGACTACAATATGCTACTTGGAAGGCCATGGATAAACAGCGTTGGTGTTGTCCCTTCAACCTTGCATCAAAAGGTTAAGTACATTGAAAATGGTTCAGTCGTTACAATCCATGGGGAGAAAGAAATCATAGTATCCAAACCAAATCTGTGGCAATGCCATATGTTGAAAATGTAGAGCTAGTGGAGAGCAGTCTATGGCACAACCTGGAGGTGGTAGGGTTGAGACAGGAACAGGAAAAGACCCCAATACAAAATCAAGTAGTGGCTCATATCATGACCAAGAGTGGGTATCTGGAAGGTATAGGATTGGGACCGTGGTTGCAAGGCACCTGAACACCTATATTGGTCCCAGAGAAGTTCAACCGATTTGGTCTAGGGTACGAGATCCCAGTGGACGAAAAGATGAGTGCTATGAGTTTGGAGCGAAAAGCAAAAAGGACGAATGAAACAGATCCCTCACCTGAAGGAGACATTTCCTAGTCCAGCTGAAGTAATTATAACCGAGGAAGTTCAATTCCCTTGCTACCGCCTCGCCATCAATACCTTGGATGTCGAAACAATTCAAGAAGACAATAAGTTTCTTGCTGCCAGCAATGATGAGATGCTGATGAACTGGACAACGGAACCAATGCTTGATGTCATTGCTGAAAAGTAATTATTTGGGTTGTACTATTCAAGAATTGCTTATGCTTTTGTTTATGCTACTCAGAGACATCATCTAAATGAACTTGCATGATTTTTCAATAATCTTTCTTTATATGTTCCTTTTGCCTCATTTCTGTTTCTGTTCTTTAATCTCTCCTTTCTTTTATTTCTTTCCTTTACCACTCTCGCTCGTTAATTTGTGTTTGTTCCATGTCGTTTATGTTTTATGATCCACCATTTGTTTTAAGCATTCCAACCCACCACAATTGCTTTCCAGGAATTTGAATGTCATAGAAATTTTGCCACATGAAAAGGAATTTGGGAACTTATCAATCGATTCTCTTGCTGCAATTGACTATGATAACCATGAATCTGAAGATGATGAGGAAGATGTTGAGCAGTTTTCAAACTTACTGGACTACTCAGAAAAAGGATTTGACCTAGACAATGAGGTGATTGAGGTGGTTAACATGGGCACTGAAGAAGAAAAGCAGGAGTTGAAAATAGTGGATAATCCGGAACGCTCAGAGATGATTGCATTGTTTAAAGAATTCCTTGATGTTTTTGCATGGTCTTATCATGATATGCCAGGATTAGACCCAGAGATAAAAATTCCTTTGTATCCCGAAGTTGAACCGAAAAAGCAAAAATTGAGAAGAATGCGACCAGATATGTCATTAAAAATAAAAGAAGAAGTGACTAAACAATTTGGAGGCTGGGTTTTTGGAAGTATCAAGACACACTGATTGGGTGGCTAACATTGTTCCTGTGCCTAAAAAGGATGGGAAGGTTAGAATGTGTGTAGACTATCGGGATTTAAATAAGGCTAGCCCGAAAGATGATTTTCCTTTACCCCATATTGATGTCCTTGTTGATAATACAGCCGGAAATCATCGATTTTCCTTTATGGATGGATACTCTGGGTATAATCAGATCCCCATGGATATTCATGATAAAGGAAAAACTACTTTCATAACCCCGTGGGGAACATTTTGCTATACAGTCATGCCGTTCGGATTGAAGAATGCAGGTGCTACCTACCAACGTGCTATGGTTGCATTATTCCATGACATGATGCATAAGGAGATTGAAGTGTACGTGGATGATATGGTTGCCAAGTCCAAGGAAGGGGAAAGTCATGTAGCTGTTCTACGGAAGTTGTTCGAAAGGCTCAGGAAATATAAACTCCGATTGAACCCGAATAAATGCATTTTTGGAGCTTTTACAGGGAAGTTACTTGGGTTCATTGTCTGAGAAGGGATAAAGGTAGATCCCGATAAGGTGAAGGCGATACAGAGATGCCTCCTCGAATCAACGGAGGTTAGAAGTTTTCTGGGAAGACTCAACTATATTGCTAGATTTATTGCCAATCTAACTAGTACTTGTGAGCCTATATTCAAGCTGCTGCGAAAACAGCAACCTGGAGAATGGAACAAAGAATGCCAAGAAGCCTTTGACAAAATAAAGGTTTATTTAATGAAGCCTCCAATTCTGACCCCACCTGTACCAGGTCGTCCTTTAATATTGTATCTCACAGTGTTGCCCACCTCACTCGGGGCAATGTTGGGACAATATGATGAGTCTGGAAAGAAGGAACAAGCAATTTATTATCTGAGCAAGAAGTTTAATGACTGTGAATCCCACTATCTGGCAATTGAAAAGACTTGTTGTACGTTAGTATGGACTTCCAAGAGATTGAGGCAGTATATGTTATACTACACCACCTGGTTAATATCTCGAATGGATCCATTGAAATACATATTTGATAGTCCTCACGTGTCGTTAAGAATGTCAAAATGGCAAGTGATGTTGTCCGAATTTGATATCAAATATGTAACTCAAAAGTCCATCAAGGGAAGTGCAATCGCTGATCATCTAGCTGAAAATCCGCTTGAGGATAGACAGCCCACCTCGTCTGAATTCCCTGACAGTGAGGTGTTGTCGGTAGAAAAAGAAGATGAAGAAGAGGAGAATGTGTGGAAAATGTACTTTGATGGGGTCATCAATATGAATGGATGTGGAATAGGAGTCATAGTGGTGTCCCCAACCTGAAGCAATACCCAGTTTCCATCAAACTAGACTTTGACTGTACCAACAATATTGCAGAATATGAAGCATGTGCAAATGGTTTACAAGTTGCAATGAACTTGGGAATCAAGGAATTGAAAGTCTTTGGAGATTCTGCACTTATCATTTATCAGGTCAATGGACAATGGCGAACCAAGGATCCAAAATTGGTGCCTTATCAGAGGTATTTGTCTCGACTAATTGAATGGTTTGACGATGTGTCGTTCTCCCACTTAACTCGAGATCATAACCAATTTGCGGATGCCTTGGCGACTTTGGCTGCAATGACCAAGTTGGAAGTCCACTCCAATGTCCAACCCATCCATATAGAGGTGCAAAGTGAACCGATATACTGTGACAGTGTAGAGATTGAGCCAGATGGTCAACCTTGGTATCATGATATCAAGCAAAGATATTCAAAAGGGAGAATACCCAGACGGAGTGAATGAGGTGAATAAAAAGACAATTCGTCGACTGGCTATGGCATTTTTCTTGAATGGTGAAGTCCTCTACAAAAGGAATTATGATGGCACCCTCCTAAGATGCGTAGATGCTCATGAAGCCCGTGTAATCATGACAGAAATTCATGAGGGGATTTGTGGAACTCACGCTAATGGGCATATGATGGCACGCAAAATTTTAAGGAGTGGTTATTATTGGTCCACCATGGAGAGTGATCAGACGCTATGTTCGAAAGTGTCACAAATGTCAAATTTATGCAGACCGAGTTAATGCTCCTCCAGCCCATTGCACAACATGGTATCTCCTTGGCCTTTCTTAATGTGGGCATGGATGTCATTGGCCCAATTAATCCCAAGGCGTCCAATGGTCATCGTTTCATTTTGGTTGCAATCGACTATTTCACAAAGTGGGTGGAAGCTGCTTCATATGCCAACATCACACAGAAGGTGTTCATCAGATTCATCAAGAGAGACATTATCTGTAGGTATGGGATTCCAGAAAGAATTATCACGGATAATGCTCCTAATCTCAATGGTGCAGAAGTTCAAAAGTTCTTGGAAACTTTCAAAATCAAGCATCACAACTCAGCTCCTTATAGGCCTCAAATGAATGGTGCGGTTGAAGCTGCAAATAAGAACATCAAGAAAATCATCGCTAAAATGGTGGTGAATTATAAAGATTGGCATGAAATGCTACCATATGCTTTACACGCATATCGTACCAACATTCGGTCAAGCACAGGAACAACTCCCTTCTCGTTGGTATATGGAATGGAAGCGGTATCTCCTATTGAAGTGGAAATCCCATCGTTAAGGATTTTAATGGAGGCTGAATTGGACGAATCTGAATGGGTAAAGGCTCGATATGAACAGTTAAACATGATAGAAGAAAAAAGATTGGCAGCTATTTGTCATGGCCAGTTGTATCAAAGCAGAATGGCTAAGGCTTTTAACAAGAGGGTCCGCCCTAGAGATTTTCATCCAGGGGATTTGGTTTTGAAGAAAATTCTCCCTAATCAAGAGGATGCACGGGGAAAATGGGCTCCAAGCTATGAAGGTCCTTTCATTGTCAAGCAAGCATTCTCGGGGGGAGCGTTGATTTTGGAGAACATGGACGGACAAGAATTGCCCAAACCAATCAATACTGATGCAGTCAAAAAGTTTTATGCTTGAAAAGATAAAAAAAAAAAAAGGGGGGGGCCCGTTAGGTCGAAAACTCGAAAGAGCAACCTAAGCAAAAGTTAGGGTCAAATAAAAAAATCAAATCAAAAAAAAAAAAAAAAAAGAGCTTGTTAGGTTGAAAACTCGAAAGAGCGACCTAGGCAAAAGTTAGAGCAAAAAGATAAGCATCATCTCATGTAACTTACACTGGGGCAATTTTTGGGTGTTGAATTTGTCCATCGGATCGAGCAAACCAAGACTGAAATTGGGCAGCTTTTGGAAAGAAAGGGTTTAAAGACATATCATCAAAGATCATGGCTATAGTGTTCAACTTGCTTCAAGAAGTCGATTGAGCGAGTCACAAAGAACCTAAACTGGGGCAAGATTTCATGTCTTTCATAATTCTATCTTTCACTTTTGTGTTTTGCCTTTTCTCAAACATTTTGTCGCCCAAAACACCAAGCAATAAAGACATCTATGCAGTCAATCCTTTCGTTTCCTCTTTAAATGCGTGTTTATTTATGATGTCTCGAGTAAGTATAAATTTAAGTTTAAAGCTATATAACTTGACAATGCTTACAGCAATACATCAATAACTAAGCATCACAACAAGAGAATTTAGAGGTTTCAGCAAAGTTTATTGGAAAAGTAATCATCATCCCGTAAAAAGGGAGAGAAAAAGAATGGACAATGAATGAAGCAAAGGAAGCTACAGAAGAAAAGGAAAACCTCATATGTGCTAGAAGGCTCAACACATGAAATACGAGTTTGATCAGTTGAAGTCTTCCTTGAGGCTTGCTTGATTTGGTTACGGTTTGTTTTCAAGAATATGTTTGAAATAAACTGAAAATGCATGATGAATTCATGATTGTTGCAAATAAGAAAAAAAAAATGTGAAAATTATTGTTTTCTCAGGCCAATTTATTGTTCCAGCTTGGCCTCGGATCGCCACTTTACTTTTGGTCAGTTTAGATTGCCAATTTACTTTTTCTGCTAGCCCCCGTTGGCTTTTAAATTTCTACTCGGTTTTTTTCTTAATTTTGTCACCCCACTTTTAAATTTCTGTCACACGGTCGGCTTTTAAATTCTGTCACTGGTCGGCTTTTAATTTCATCGCACACTTTTAATTCACCGTCGGCTTTTAATTTCGACACCAATCGGCTTTTAATTCTGTCACACTGCCGACTTTTTAATTTCACATGGCTTTTAATTTCACCATCTGGCTTTAAATTCTTCACTGCTTTTAAATTTCACACACCGGCTTTTTAATTCGCTAGCCCATTTTAAATTCACCATCGTTGGCTTTTAAATTCACTGGCTTTTAAATTCATACCATCATTGGCTTTAAATTCTGTCAACCCATCGTTGGCTTTTAAATTTTGTCACCGTCGACTTTTAAATTTTCACACCATCGTTGGCTTTTAAATTTGTCACCGGCTTTTTAAATTCTGTCAACCCATCGTTGGCTTTTAAATTCTGTCACCTGCTTTTTTAATTCTGCTAGCCCCTGGCTTTTAAATTTCTGTCATCCACTGTTGGCTTTTAAATTCTGTCACACGGCTTTTAAATTTCATCATCCATCATTGGCTTTTAAATTCTATCCATCCATTGGCTTTTAAATTTCACACCGACACAAATTTCAGCTCGCTTTTAATTCTGTCATTACTGACTTTAAATTCCAACCACTTGATCGACTTTTAAATTTGTCACCTCGGCTTTTAAATTTCTGCTAGCCCCCGTCGGCTTTTAAATTCCAACCACCAATACTTTTAAATTCTGTCACCAGTCGGCTTTTAAATTTCTGCTAGCCCCCGTCGGCTTTTAAATTCCAGCCAGCCCCTGTCGGCTTTTAAATTCCAGTCAGCCCCTGTCGGCTTTTAAATTTCTACCAACTCCGTCAACTTTTAAATTCCAACCACTGCTTTTAAATTCCACTTTTAAATTTCTACCAACTCCGTCAACTTTTAAATTCCAGCCAGCCCCCGTCGGCTTTTAAATTCCAGTTAGCCCGTCGACTTTTAAATTCCAGTTAGCCCCCGTCGATCTTTAAATTCCAATTAGCCCCATCGATTTTTAGATTTCAATTAGTCCTATCAAATTTCCAATTTCAGTTAGCCTTCGTCGGTTTTTCAAATTCTGTTAGCGTCTATTGGTTTTCAAATTTCTGTTAGCTCCTATTGGCTTTCCAAGATATCTGTCAACCCCATTTGGCTTTTGAATTCCTGTCAATTCTCGTCAGCTTTTTGCTTGTATAAATAAATTTCACTTCTTGTCACTCATGCATCTTGGTTTCTAAGTCGCATCATTGCATAGCATATGCCTCTCATGAGCATCTAGTTTCTTTTAAGTTTTCCTTATATTTTCAATTTCATGTATCACCGTACAAAATCGATGTTCATATCTTTACTCATTCCTCATGAAGATAATATGAAGAACTCAGGTTTTTCATATTTTCTAATAAGAGATGAGTAAAGAGGGGCAACTGTGAACACCCGATTTTGTTCGACCCATAATAAAATAAAATCAAGTTTCTTTCAAAGAATTAGAACACTAGGTTCATTTCATGTTCATGAAGATTCTTAACTTATTTCATTGATTGAATTCTAAGTATGTTTTGTATGAAAATAAAAAAAAATGAATGAGCCCGTTTTGTTTTCTTTTTTTTGTTAAAAAAAAAAAAAAAAAATCAGCCCAAACTACTTTTGGCCCCAAAAAAAAAAAAAAAAAAAAAAAAAGAAAAAAAAAGGAAAAAAAGAGTCCAATCTCCCCGTACATTAAAGAAAAGCAAAAAAAAAGATTCCCAAGCAGTGCATTTAATGCCTAAACATGTCAGAGTTGACAAATTCAACGTTCCAATACAGAAAGGACAACAATTCTTTGATTACGGATCAATACATTTCATCTTATTCAACACTTCAACAGTAAAAGGAGTCATCACATTTAATGCCTGGGTCAGATCAAGTTGACGGTCTCAGTAGCCAAAGATCCAGAACATTAAATTCCTCGGTTGTCAGGCCAAGGATTGGAAGATATAAATGAGAAAATTCAGACATAAGGAGGGAGGGAATTTTTCTGAGGATTTAAGAGAGAAGAAGACATAGACAAAGAATTTTTTACAAAAGAGTCAGAGAAATCACCGATCACAGAGACTAACATAGATTGGCATCACTTCTCTTTACCATTCTTTTTTTGTTTCATCCGAGCCTTGAACTACCATTCCCTATCCTAAACAAACCAATTCCCAAGCATCCATTTCCATCATCAACAACAGAACCATTACCATCACCACAACCTAAGATACACATCATTACCTCATATAACATATCATAGCCATCATCTCATTATCTCCAACTCCATCAGCATCATCATCATCACATGAACCATCTCCAACAAGAACAAAATCACAAAAAGCATCAATCCTCCGCCAACTCCAAGCCACCGCGAGCAACGCTCGCCATCCACGTGCACCAGTCCTCGTCACACACCTCAGCGTGGAGTTCCATCACCTTGCTTCAGCCCCGTCACCCCCACTGAATCGCGAACCAGAACTTCTCCTGTGCATAGATCGCAAATCGTCAAACAGCAGCCTTCACTTTGCGCCAAATCGCGAGCCTCCGCCTGAGCTGCTTGGACCATCACGAAATCAGATCACTGCAGCTGTGGAAGCTCAACGCACCAAGTTGTGAGACTGTGCAAACCGCGCCTCGGTTTGTGAACCGGCCGATCGCCACCGATCTTCATCTCCATCATGCGTGTCTTGGCCAGTGAAATCGACCCAGCCGCGGCTCTCGACCTCCAACGCATCAACCCCGTGCCTCTGGCACAAAGCAAAGTACCACCGTGAAGCTCGCAGCAAGTGCTTTGCCCAGATCAGCCGTGTTCAGCCTCCAACTCGCAACAGTGAAAGCGTTGCTGTCAAACTAGAACAGTACCAGTCTCGACCCTGCTGGCAAAGACCGCGAAACAAAGCCGATCCGATTCTGATGCCATCAACAGGTTCTTCCACTCCTTCCACGCGATCTTCCCCTCTCTAATTCTCTATGTTTGTGTGTGATATGTACGCTGAAGCACAAATAAAAGGGAAAACAAAGTATGGTCCCAAGTTCAGGATCCTTCTTTTACTTCAGTTTTTTTTATTTTTTATTATTTTTTAATTTGGGCCATGGCTGGTTTAGTGGAATAGTACGTGGACAGCTTTCATTGTTGCATTATATTAGTATTGGGTCAAAATAGATTCATTAGGCTAGTCAAGTTTGAGATCTGTTAATTTTATTTGTTTAGTTTATTTAATTGCTTTTAGGTTTTAGTCTGCTTTACGAAATTTTTTTTTAGGCCATTGTTTTCAAAAGTCTCGATTTGTCACAAATTTTTTTTTTTTTTTTTTTTTGAAAATAAATAAAGTAAATTTGTCTTCTTTCTTGTAAGTGGATTATGTCCTTAAGTAAATTTGTTTCGATCATTTAAAAGGAAATGAATAGTTTAGGGAGTTTTTTTTTTTAGGGTTATTCAGTTGGTCCAGTGAATCACGTCTTAAAAGTTTCAATATATATATATATATAGGACCTTTATTTATATTATTTTTGTTATTACTTCATTTGTCTTGATATTTTGTATAGGTTAATCACATGTTTGTTATTTGTTAGCTTTGTCAATATTGAATTTAGTGTCAAAAAAAATAATAAATAAATAAATGTGTTCCTTTCCTATAGACAAAACTTCCTCTTTTTTTTCTAAAAAATAATTCCTCACGCAATGGTCAATAAGAGTGATTGAGTAGCAAATGTTACCTTCACCAGTATTGAATCATAAGGGTTTATTGAGTAACCAAGTGCTAACTTAAATCCTATAATGAATTTATCACCAAAAAAAATTCATCAATAAAAATTGACCAACACATAGATATTTTCTATAGAACTACGTGACTTTGAGTTCCTCATTGCACCAGAGGATACGTAGGAGCAGGTTATTATTTCCTGTCAAGCCAAAATTAATTTTTCTTAATTTATTTGTTAAATTGTAAATATTTTGTATAAGTCATTTTTAATTTATGTGTTAAAATTGTAGGTATATTTGTCAAAATTAATTTTTCTTAATTTATGTGTTTAAATCGTAAATATTCTACTAAAATTAACTTTCCTAACTTAAGTATTTAAATTGCAACTTTTGTATTCTTTTATTGAAATTTTTAAGGGTTATTAATTAATTTGCACAATTTTCTAAGGTACCGTCTAAGGACGGGTGTACTAGGGGTGCTATAGGATTAAATTCTTATCCTTCCCTATGCATAACCGACTCCCGAACCTATATCTGGTTTACGAAGATTATTTTCTAAAATAAAAATGGGTTTTTCCAAGGTTTCCCCAATTTAAATAAATCTGGTGGCGACTCCAATTTTCAAACGATTATTTTTCGCCGTCCCGTCGCGATCCCGGTTGCGACAATATTAATAAAATTAAAAACAACAAAAATGATCTATGCGTATATTTTATTTGTTGTTGCAGTCGTATGTTTAAACTTTTAAAAACCTAACGCAACTAATGTGTAAGTAAGCGATAAATTTAACTACTTGTACTTAAATATTACTTAATGATCTACATGACATTTCATAATTGTATAAATCCTTGAGTTTGCTTTTGTTGTATTTGTGGTCTAATCAATTTTTTATATATATGTCATTTTAAGTAGTAAATATAAAAGTCAATTACAATTACTATTCTGTTAATATAAAACAATTTTACGTTATCGATATATGAATTTAAATTCTAAAGCTTTTAATGTTATTTGTTATATTTATATTTATGAATTAATTTTTTAATTCTCACAATTTTATTAATTTGAAGAATGCTTCATGCATGTATCAAAATATTCTAAACTAAATATCTAATTTAATCCCTTGAAAATATATTGAGAAAAAAATTAGTAACTCAGTATTTAAAAGTCACAAGTTGATCCCTTACAATTCAGAAAAAGATGGAACAAATTGTATAGACCAGTATAGAGGAATAATTTATCTTTTATTTTTTTCTATTGTAGCATTAGTTTAAGACTTTAAAATTCTGATAGATTAATTTATCTTTTAATATATTTCTAAGATATTAAAATAAATATTTACTTAATATTATAATATTATTCTATTATATGTACAAAAGAATATTAAAAAGTAGGAATGTGTCACGCTTGTCACATGCTTAGAATAAGCTCCATATATCGCCACATAGTGCCTGTCCATCGTACGAATAAGTTGAACTCAATTTTAAAGTTAAAATTCAAGCTCAACATGAATTAATTCAACTTTTGATTTTGAATTCGTAAAAGAAACGCAGCTTTTTACTTTTCAGTACAGCGGAAAGTAGGCCTCTTTCGGCAGAGAAATGAAATTTGCACTCAAAATATTAATTCATTTGAGGCTCGCCTATGAAGAGATAAATAGTTTGAAGTTAATTAAATAGAAAAGGAAAATATTATAAATATATTATTTTTATGTCTATATCTTTTTAATGATTTTTAAGTGAGTCCAAATTTAGTGTGTGTGTATATATATATATATCATCCTGAAAAATAATACAATCTCCTACTAATATTTTTTTGCTATTCTTCTAATTATAAATAAAATATAAGTATGACTATAATTAATATCTTAAAATTTTAAAAAATAATTAATTTTTGTTTAATAATTAAAAAGATATTTAGGAGATTTATTAGGAGGATAAATCACATCATCCCTCGTGTGAACAAGTGTGGGCACCATCCAATGAATTCCAAAATCGCTGCATTGGGTTGGCTCACTTGGCTGGTCGACACATTTCCGAAATAAGCACAGTAAACAATCTCAATCATAACCGGTGGTTCATCTACTCAAGCAATAAATACACGTGCAAGAGAAATATACATGGACATTTAATTAAAATATTTTATTTACATTTTTTTTAAGCGGGAGATGAAAAAAGTTAACTATTATGTGATGAAATTTTGATCTAATTCTCAATATGGCAAATAATAAATAATTGCAATAATTGGGATTAGGTGTTAGAATTACTTGGAGTGGTAGAGGTTGATGAATCTATGATTGTCTGCTTCCTTTTATTTGTGTAAGAAACCTACTAGAAGAGAGAATGCATAGAGAGTGCTCCTCCTATTACCACTACATATCCAATATAGGTTTTGTCTTAATGGGGTAACAGTTGCACTGAAGTGGTTAGGAGCAGGGGCCTCTCTGGTTAGTAATAGGATAGGTCAAACCTACCTATTATGGCTTAGCCCATTAACAATAACCCAAATATATCCATTAACAAGTTAAGCCCAATAATAAAAATTAATCACAAAATGGGCTAAACGACATGGTCCAATATTTTGGCATTTTGACATCCAATTAATCTGGAATTAAATTGAAACTATAATAAAATATGATTTATGCTAGTCCACACACATAGACTATCCAACATTATGATCAATATGGAATGCTTGATTGGATAAATATATATATATATATATATATATACACACACCCCAAAGATACAGAAAAATCAAATCCATATTAGGAAAAATAATTTTCATATTGTATTTTGATGGGTAATATGCTTATATATGTGATTATGAGGTGATTTATTTAAATATGGTGTAAATTACTTCGCTAATGGTAGATTTAGTTGAGTTCAAAACTGGAATCTCGCTCAGACTGGCTTGTGGCAAGAATCTCCTTGGAACGCACCTTAGGCGGACTCAGGACGCGCCTTTGGCGGATTGAGACACCGCCTATGGCGGATTCAATGCTAGCGTCAGGAATCTTTGGCAAGGCGTCACATCAAGCTGGAACTTGCCTTTGGCGGATTCAGGGGAAGCGTTATGAATCCCTGCATGCGAGCGGGGCGAGAGTGAGGCGAAGGCGACACTCGGATAGAGAGGGGGCTAGTTCTTACGCGGATAAAGAGGAGGCTGGTTCTTGGGTGCGCGGGAGTGACACACAGAGAGGGGGGCACACGCGCATGGCCTCCTGTTCAATATCATGCCTCTGATGAAGAACAAGTAGACTGAATGCATGCAAGCAAAAATCATTCAATCAAATACTACAGAAAAATAATAGAGTTAAGAATGCATGCAAGCTTCCTGTTCGATAGCAAGCTTCTGATGAAGAAGTTGCATAGATTGAATGCATGTAGGTAGAAATCATTTAATCAAAGACTATAGAAAAAACAATAGAAGTGTGAGTGAGGCGTGCTATTATTGAGAGGGAGTTGAGGAGGAGGAGAACCGATTATAAAAGGATCAGAAGAATTGAGTTAAGACACAAGGTGAAGAGAAGCAAAGTGCAGAAGAAAAAAAAAGATAGGGATTGCAAAAAAAGAAGAGATATTTGATTGAGAAAAAAAAAGGTGAAAATTGATAATACAATCAATTCAGATGGTCACATTATTGTTGAAATTCTTGAGCAAAATGTAATGTATTTTCATTTTTTTTCATTTTCTTATTTGAAATTTATATTTTATATATTTTCTGTATGTTTGTTAGGGACAAAACTATTTAATTAATTTGTGCAATTAAACCAAAATAAAAAAATATCAGTAATTTGTTGTATGGCAGTATTTTAGTTTTTTCTTTTTTTAAAAAAAATTAAATTAGTTAAAAAATTGATCATTGGATGTATTAATATTAATTCTCTAAGTTGATATTTTTTGTTAATACATAGGATATATTAATTTAATTTTTTGTTAAATCAATTTATTTGCATAAAAATAATTTAATTTTTAATTTAACAGATATCAAGACGTAGCACGACATCTAAAATTACCTTCAATGAGATATGAGATATGAGACTATGTAAAGCGTGTTGGTTTATCTAAATAACAAATTATCTAAATACTAATGAACTAAATTACATAAAATTGTGCTTCTAATTAAATAAAAATAATAAACTAAAAAATAAAATAAACAATTACAAGAATCAACTAAAAAAATAATGAACTAAAAGAATTAACTAAAATTACTCAACCACATAAAATTGTGGTTCTAAATAATCAATTGAAAATCTAACTAAATATAATCAACCAAAAAAATAATAAATTACCTAAGTACTAATGAACTAAAATTACATAAAATTGTGCTTCTAATTAAATAAAAATAATCAACTAAAAAATGAAATAAAAAATTATAGGAATCAACTAAAAAAATAATAAACTAAAAGAATCAACTAAAAATAATCATCTAAATAATGAACAAAAATGATCAACTAAAAAAAATTACCTAAACATAATCAACAAAAAAAACCAATAAATCATCTAAATAATAATGAACTAAAATTACATCAAATTGTGCTTCTAATCAACTAAACATAATCAATCATAAAAAAAAAAAACAAATCATCTAAATAATAATGAACTAAAATTACATAAAAATAAAATTGTGCTTCTAATCAACTAAAAGTAATCAATTAAAAAAATTAAGTAAATATAATCAACCACAAAAAATCATATAAATAATAATGAACCATAATTACATAAAATTGTGCTTTTAATCAACTAAAAATAAAATAATCAATTACAAGAATCAACTAAAAAAATAATGAACTAAAAGAATCAACTAAAAATACTCATCTAAATAATTAATTGAAAAAATGAACTAGAATGATCAACTAAAAAAAATAATCAACTGAAAAAATCAACCAAACATAATCAACCAAAAAAATCAAAGAAATCATCTAAATAATAGTGAACTAAAATTACATCAAATTGTGCTTCTAATCAACTAAACATAATCAACCACAAAAAATAATAAATCATCTAGATAATAATGAACTAAAATTACATAAAAATAAAATTGTGTTTCTAATCAACTAAAAATAAAATAATAAATTACAAGAATTAATTGAAAAAAATAATAATGAACTAAAAGGATCAATTCAAATAATCAACTAAAAATGATCATCTTAAAAAATCAACTAAACATAATCAATCACAAAAAATAATAAATCATCTAAATAGTCAACCAAAGGAATCAACTAAAAGTGATCAACTAAAAAAATTAATCAACTGAAAATGAGAAAAAAAATTAAATCAACTAAATAATAATCAACTAAAATTATATAAAATTGTGCTTCTAAGTAACAAAAAATGATCAATTAAAAAAATCAACTAAATATAATCACCTAAAAGATGTTAAATCAACTAAATAATAATCAACTAAAAATGATCGATTAAAAACAATCAACTAAAAAAATTAAAGGGTACATACCCATATTTACATATTCCGAAAACTCTGATGCTTGCATAGCTTCCAAATCCAAATCACGCATGAAAGATGGCTCATTATTCAAATGTTGTCCACCTACTCTATTTGTCATCCCATCACTATCTACATCATTATTTGCATTTATCATCTGCATCACTATCAGTATATTCATCACCACTTCCATAGTCATCTTAATTGTCCTCTTCGTCCATTACTTCCAATCCTGCGTCTTCATCTACAAATGTAATTGGTCCATATTCTACATTCCCATTAACAACTTCAAAATCAACATACAACTCAATGGCATGAATGTCTAGTTGATACTGCTGATATATCCTAAACATTTGTTGAATATCATTGTCATCTCGTATTGCAATTGCTTGGTATTGCCTGAAACCGCCAAAAATCAAGATAGAACACCTATATCTTATTGCCACGACTTTTTGTGGAGCGTCACTATTTATCGATAGACATAATTTATTTTCTAGCTCCACATATGAGAAAGTGTAGGGAATAAAAAATTTAAATGACCTCTCATAAAAAAATGTGACACTTTTATTAGCATTTGTAACAACTGTATCATAAAAAAAAATTATTATATTTAGACTATTCATTCTCACTCTTTTTTTAATACTCTCATATTTTTTTTTTCATTCTCACTCTAAGAAACTCATCCTTCGAACCCCCTCTACTTAATATTAACATTAGTATGCATGGTATGAGCTAACTTCAGACTTTATATAGAGCATGAAAAGTAATTTAATGGTAAAGATGCCTTTGATGGATTTTAAAATTAATTTTTTAATCAAAACTTTCGCCTGTGGTAGATTCAAACTCAGAATCTCCACATGACTTGTCAGAAGAAACACTATCCCGTTTTTCAAGTTTTATATACTATTTTCAAGATCGAACTGCCAAAGGCGGTTGGTTTTCTTTTTTCAGTCTTTTTTTTAATTACTTAATCTGTCAAAAGTGGATTGTTTAAAATTCTATCCCATATTTGTATTCTACCCCTTAAAACCTCATATTAGTGTAAATATCTCACTTAAATGTCATATTAAAAAAAAAGACCCTCCATATTATATTCTTCAATTGGTATGCATAAATTTTTATAATTTAAAATTCCATTAACATATGTTAAATTTTTTTAAATATTATAAATAATTTTCGAATTTATTATTAAAAATATATTAACATTTTTTAATAAAAATAAATAGCTGGCATGAGGTATTGGTAGCATTTTGAAACGTGAGTGGTGGGTGGTGCGTGGTTCCCCCTATTCGTACCCTTTCTCTAGCAACATGGCTAGATTCCCATCTCACATCACCATATATATAGCGAAAGACAGCTGCATCAAGCTCGACAACTACTTCTCACAAGAATTTACGGACTTTCGTTTCTTCCATGCGTGCTTAAGACATGATTGGTTTTGCCCTATATCTAGGGTAAAGCTCTATTTATTTTTCTTCGTTTTAGGGGGGTTTTCGATTTAGCTTTAATTTTTTTTCTTTCTATATGTTAAATATTTCGAAAATAAAAATGACATATAAAGTATGAACTAAAATTTCATAGTTGATATTTTGTTTGTGATCCTTTTTTTTGGTAATTTGGTATTTGATATTTTAATTGTAATTTCACAGCATCATAATTTGATATTTATATCAATTTTTCGTTTGTAATTTTAACGTTATCAATTAAAAAGGAAAAATTAAAACATTTTGAAAATGTTTGGACCATCCAGTGCACTAGACTTCCATCTTGTGGGATATAGAGAAGATAAATGTATACAGTCATATCCTCATTTTATGAATAGACTATTTTCTAAAATTTAAAAATGTTAGGGATATAAATAAAATAAAAAATAGAATTGAACTGAATCCTTAAAAGAAAATTGTAAAGCAAAGTTTTATAAGCATTATATGTTTCTTTTTAACTGATCATATGTGTTCATTTTTAAATGTGCTTTCGGGTAGCATTTGGTAAGAGGACAAGAACATAAATAGAGAGACGGTTTGTCCCTGTATGCTGTTTGGTAAGGGGCGGGAGACGGGGTACCAGGATGGAAAAATTTTCTATCCCAGAGATAAAAATTTCCTGCATTTCTGTCCCTCCAAAAAGTGGGGACAAGACATGGAAACACAAATTTGCAACAATGGTTAGGCCACTAGTCAACCGTCGGCCGCCGACGGTCAACGATCTTCGATGATGGTCAACAGCCGGCCAGTTATGGTCAACGCCACTCAACGGAAAGTCAACGTTTGTCCCCGTTTCTATAACCAAACATGATATAGAGACAATATTTTTTATGTCTCTATCTCTATTGTCCCTGTATTTATATCTCCGTCCTTCCGACGCCCTTATCAAATTCTACCTAAGGGTGTTAAAATATAAAATAAAGTTGCTTTAAAACAAGTTTATTTTATTCGAGGCCCCACTGATGAATAGTATTTTCTATTAAATTACTAAAATACAATCTTAACTCATTCAGTGATTTGTAATGGTAAATACTACTTGAAAAAGCAAGAGAATTGTAGAATTGCAACAACTCATTAGACCTAGCATAATAGAATTGTAATGGTACGAGAATCAGACGTAAGAGAATTGTTGAATTAGAGAGGAAATAGAAGAGGAGAGAGAATTTTAGAGAGGGGGAAAAGACTTAAGAGAGGCAAGTTCCAATAACAATTCACACGTATGTCTCATAACAACTCTCCATATTACTATTTATACTATTTCTTACTATAATTAAGTCCATGGTTTTGTCTAAACAATATTTTTTTCAACATGAAAGAAAAGCATTAAAAAGTATTTTAATGTCATATCTAACTTTGAATAAAATTTTACATTTCAATAGAACTTAAATTTTAGCTTTATGAAAAAGAGCTTAATTGTTTTAACATAAAATTTTATAAAAAAATTTTATACTATTATTTTATTAAATTCTTTTATTTATATGATCATATTCAAGTAGTAATAGATATGAGTGCTTATTATATTTAATGATAATATTATATGATTAAATGATAGTTTATGAATTAAAATTTAAATCTTTGAAAAACTGAAAAGATAACATAAAAAATGGTTTTAAAAAGGACATCGACACAGACATTATATTATGTCGGTACGACCAACAATGGCTGTTTCCATATCTTTTGCCTTTATATTGGGTCAGTCCTAGACCAAGAAAAAGGTCTAGAGGGTAGTTGTTAAAGCCACGTGCTCATTTGGAAGGCAACCATTTGTCTCTGGCTGACGTGAATTGGCCAAAAGATGGGTTGTAAACAAAACTTACCGGATCTAGAGGTATCTTTGTTTGGGTACGAGATCTAGTGGTATATCTAACTTCAATGATGTTGTATTGGAATATCTCTCTCATTTTCTACCAGCTTAATCATATATCATTATATAAAAAATTAAGTCTTCGAAACTTACTAGACTTAATACAATTAATAGTTAGTTTAACATTTTAAACATTTTGTGACTTCATAAGTATATAGTCAGAGATTTAATTTTTTACGATATATATGGAAAGAGTTTTATTAAAAACAAAATTCATGTTTGTGAATCTTATGCCTCAAGAAGATTAATCATTAATTCCAACAGTAAATACTCTAAGTTCACTCACAAAATATATCATTATATAAATCTTTCCATATACTAAAATAATACGATAAAAAGCTTTGCTAATGAGTATCTTTAGGGCATGCATATTTTAACAAGCCCAAAATAAAAAGATTTTGAAGTTTGGAATCCATTCAATACGTTGAAAATTGCACACAAAGCAATGGTTTACAGCATGTTTCGTTACTCAATTTTTCAACGTTGCGTTGAAAAAATTTGGGTTGAGAAAAAGTGAATGTATTTGTTTTGTATTTTTACTTTTGATAAAAGTGATTCACTTTTAAAAGAATTGATTTTAGTGGAACTAAAAAATATTAATTTTTACTTTTCCATCTCACATCAATTCATATATACTCACTTTTTAATATCTATTCTAAATATAAATCAATTATTTCAGAATCAATTCTTTTATAACCAATTTCTTTACCACTAATTATTTTAAAAGTAATTTTATCAAAATATAAACCAAACGAAACCTTGCTGGTTAAATGTTGGCCTTGAGAAGACTGCTCTTGGGAGGTTGATAGGAGTGAGTTGAACTCCTCCGGGGCCTGAAGCTATCCCCTGGGCGGGGCCACCAAAAAAAAATGTTAACTTAAAGTTTTAATTTTATATAAAAATACTCTACTTTAAAATTTTAAAAGAGTACTATTAGGACACTACAACAAAATCAATGATTAGTGCTCGGAAATTTTTTTTGGTCTCTAGTTTGATGAAATCAATGGCTAAATTTGGTAGTGACCGATTTAGCGACCGAAAATAAAGGTTGCTAAAACCATGATTGTTAAAATATTAGCGATCGATAAAATCGGTCAATAAATCTTGTGACCGATTTTTCCCATCTATACAACCAATTTCGGTTGGTGGGTTAATGTGCTATTAGCGACCGATAAATTGATCACTAACGTGTGATCCCTAAAAAAAAAAGAAAAATTTAAATTTTTGAAATCTCACTTTTAAAATCAAACAAAAAATTATATATTTATACACAAACAAACTAACTTAAAAATTGCCAATATACTTTAACAAGTAGTAAATATTATACAACAAAATAAGTTCGATCTAAATATTTCAAATTTTACAATAACACAAAGCCCTATAATCTAAAATAAAAATAAAAATATGTATTAAAAACACTTTGGACAATAAATTTTTAACATAATCATAACTAATTCTTGCTTCCATGAGTGTTTAACAACTTCCATTGAGTCTTGAACTACCTCCTTTGAATCTTTAATTGTTTGTATGGAGTCTTGAACAATTTCTATGGAGACTTCCACTTCCTGGATTGAGCCTTCAACCCTCTCTAATGAGTCTTCCACTTTCTTAATAATTGAATCTTCAACCTTTTCAAGTGGGTCCTCTACTTCCTCAATTGAATCTTTAGCAAAAGAAAAACAAAATTAAACTTTGTAATTTCATTCAGGGCAAAAATGCATTCACTAGATGAAGGAAGGTCATTTATGCAGGAGAGTTAACTAAACTAAACTACAATAATAACCAATCATCGAAACTAAAATATCCTTCATTTAAATCAAGCATATACGAAAATTCATAATAAAGGAATGTTCAACACCAACTAGTCAATACCATAAATGAAATAAAAAAACAAATTCAGTTGAATTTGTCTAAATGGCAAAAATTACTGGCCTAGCACTTACACCTATAACCTATGACTCCACATAGATATATTCAAGGCATGGAGTTCGCCTATCAAAAGTAAAACTCACAAATTAACAAGAACAAAAATATATACTATTCCATTACCAAGTTGTGGAGGTCGCCTATCATTTAGTTTCAGGTTGTGGAATACTTAATGTATTTTATTCAACCATGTTGCATTAACGAAATCAAAAGAAAGAAACAAGAACATTCTAGTATTAATTTTTCACATGCATTAGGAATTAATTCATGTTCCATGTGAATTAACAACTTGATTGCATATATATATATAAAAGTTGACTTTTGCTATAAGAATAAATGAAACAACTTGGCATTTGTTTTACCCTGTTTTAAAGTCCATAAAAAACACTTGGATTCCACAAAACAAAATTCAATCCAGGACAATCATCGACACATCCATACTATTTCAATGTACTGGTAACAAAACCAAATTCCGTCCACTTTTTAGTGGTAAACACTAAATAGAGAAAGTATGATTCTTCTTCTTCTCACCCTGTTGCTTCTCTTTTACTTCACTTCTGGTAGTAGCTCTCGTCTTGATTTTTCCTTTTCCCCCTTAACTCTTGATTTTTCCTTTTTACCCTCATTAATATAACAACCTCCATTTTTCTCCCTCCCTCAACTATTGTCCAACACCATTCACATATTTATGCAAAAGAACCAAAACCAAGACAAACAAATGTTCAAATTGAGCTCAAAATGTGACCAAACATTTCATGACAACAAGAAAGAAAGGAAAAAGATTGACAATCTAAATTAAACAGTCTTAAAAAAAACCATTTCAGATAGTCCTTGCAATCTTCCTATATTAATGCGCTTGTCACAGAATTTCCTACCACATTTACATAGAGAGCTAAACAGCAAAATCATACTTATGTCCAATTCATTCATGAAGGGCCATTATTTAAATTTCAATCCATTAAAAATCCAATTATCTTTGGATAGTTTCACCAATGAAATTCAATTCCAATAGCTAGGTATGAAAAATATACAAAATAAATTGTGCCCAATTGCAAGAAAGCTCGAATTGGTCAAACAAATGATGAAAAGTTTTCAAGATAGTAAATGAATATGTGCAGTACCTATCTACATAAATCCACTCAACTGAAACTAGTTACTACTTCACAACACGAATTGGAACTAAACAGAAAAATACCAAAAGACAGATAGAGAGAGAAGGGCAAACCAATAGTTGGGCGGATTGGGCTAGGCGGAACAAAAGGTTACTAGTCAGCTTGCGGCCCGCAACGTCATGCCCAGCAACATTTGGTGGCTTATGAACGTGCAGCTCAAATAGTTGACGGCAACAATGATGACTTAGAAGACTCGACGATGGCTCTTGGTGGCTGACGGGGTTCAACGATGATGGAGGGACGAGCCAAGCAGGGAAAATGAAACATTGATATAGCCACAACAATCCTACAAACCATCATGCAAACCACCTTAGAACAAAGTTATCCCAGCATCGTAAACACAAACAATAAGTCAAAGCCAAACAATAAGTCAAGCATAGCAACAAAAATTAAAATCTTAAATAGCCACTGGATGTTTATTCAAATTCAAATTTATGATATCAAGCAAGCAAAACCCATAAAAAATGGAGTTCCATAAAATGTTTTACAAAAACAGAGAAAAAAAAAGGCATAAGAGTAAAAGTTATTTACATATAGCAATCAAATAAAACAATTGTAGATTAACAAACTCTGGGGTTGGCACTACAAAGTATACCTTGAGACAACGACCTTGAGCTCTTCAAATCGATGCCGAGGCAAGAGATGAGTCGTACTGATGACATTACAGGGTGCAGGGGAAGCAATGACTGCACACACCCAAGCTGAGAAACCGACCTGAAAAGTATGAGATTGAGTAATCCAACTAGGTGAGTTTAGAGCAGTCAGAGTAAAGGGAAATGGGACTTGCCCTGCAACAGCAAGAGAAGAAGGAGTGTTGTTGAGGAAGAAAGGTGAGGGGTGGCTCGTGAAGAAGGGCTGATGGTCGCAATGAGTGGCTCACGATAGGGGGTTTGCGGTGAGGGAGTGGCTTCTGGTTCGGTTGTTGGGAGAGAGGAGATGAAGGTCATGGTTGGGACTTGGGAGTGGTGAGGCAAGCAGGTGGATTTGGGACTTAGGGTTTCCTTTGGCTTTATATATGTAATAAAATTAGTGACCGAAATTTCAGTCAATAAATCGGTCATTTTTTTTAGTTTAGTGACCAATTTAGTGACTGATTTATTATGCAAAAATGAGGTTTGTAATATGATAAATTTCAATCACTAAATTGATCACTAACTGATAACTTAGTGATCGATTGGGTGTCTGTTTTTCTATAAGATTTATCGTATAAATAAAAATCGATTACTAAATCGTCACAAAATTATCAATTAGTGACCAATTTTTATGAAAGCAAAGTTTCTCGTATAAATAAATATCGGTCACTAATTGATAATTTAATGACCGATTTAGTGACCAATTTTTATGATGCAAGAGTTTTTAGTATAAATAAATATCGGTCACTAAATTGGTCAATAATTAATAATTTAGTTATCGATTTAGTGACTGATTTTTATGAAGCAAGGGTTTCTAATATAAATAAATATTGGTCACTAAATCGGTCACTAATTGATAATTTAGTGACTGATATTTATGAAAGCAAGGTTTTCTCTTATAAATAAAAATTAGTCGTTAAATCGATCACTAATTGAAATATTCGTGACCAATTTTTATGAAAACAAAGTTTTCTAGTATAAATAAAAATCAATTACTAATAAAAATATTAGTGACCAATTTTTGTGAAAGTAAGGTTTTCTCGTATAAATAAAAATTGGTCACTAAATCGGTTGCTAATTTTGAATTTGAGATCGATTTAGTGATCTACTTTTTCCACCCTTTTCATTTTCCTTGATGGCTCAATTCAGTCACAAAATTGGTCACTATTTGGCATATTTCTAGTAGTGGGACACTCATTAATGAAACCAAAAAATAAACACTATTCTTATTGTGAAATTTGAAAACTAATCAAAACTTATTTCATTTAGTATTTTGGAGGATACATATGCAAATGTAATAAGAAAATATATCATTGCCCTTTCTATAAAATTTGATGTGTAGACTATTGATATATTTGGTTGGTATGAATAGTGACAAGTGAGTCCTACTGTAAATTTGTGTTAGGTGAAAGTGGTTTGGTTTAAATTGTTCAACATTTATACCAAAATGTGTTAATTAAATTGACTAAATAAGTAAATAGGAATGAGTCCCTTAAATATGTAATCTTAATCTGTTCAATGTGGTTTTGGATTCTATTATGAATTCATGTGTATGAAAAGAAAAATAACATTAAGAGCGATCTTTACCTGAATATTTAACCATACTTCAAAAGACTAACCTCTCACTAGGAACATAAAAGATATATTAAGAAATAAATGAAAATGTTTAATATTTATTTGTTTTAAAAATAATGTTTGGAAATGAAAATAATTTTAAATAAATTTATCTTTGCATGAAGTCAATCGGAATTAGACTAATTGAATAGTTGTCAAATACTAATAGCAAAGGACAAAATTAAAAGCCTTGTATTTGACCTATATATTAGTTTGTCAAAATTCAAAGAGTGTGTGTGCTTATATATATACCTTGATGAATTTTTAAGTAAGGGGTGTAAAATTCAACTACTTTTACTAATGTGACAATATATGATTAGATAACAGTGTAAAATATAAACTCTATATATATGTATATATTTCTTTTTCATATTGTGTCATAATTTTGGGAATTATTAAATGCCGAGTATGTACTTTTCCTCTCTTTTTGACACACATGCCAAATACTTTGTTTTTCTTAAATACTAGTTCATTCCACATGTGATGCACGAATGATTAATAGTAAAAATGCATACTAAATTTGAAATTTATTTATGTACCTTAAAAAATTTGTACTCTATACAAATTCATGCAATTAAAAAATTATTGTAATTATTTAAACAAATATATTTATTTCTATAAAATACAATGCAAAATAAATAATTAGAAAAAAGTGGAGTACAACAATAAAAGACAATCATAACTCTAAATCAATTTTATGGTGATAATAAGCTTTAATATCATAATATCATGCATTCATGTTCAACAAAATAACAACAAATTTAGATATTAGTAAATCACTTAATCATATGTCTTGCTTTATTTTAATACATGTCAGATGATAATAATATTAGCTTTATTAGAGCCCTTCAAAGAGCTACTGTAGCTTATGTTTTGAGTGGCAATAAAGCAAATTTTATTTAGATATTTTGAAGAAAGGACTAAAAGTTTATTTGAGTTTCTGTAGTGCTCAATAGGTTCATTATCATATACAAATAATTTAATTCGTGACATAATTTTCATAATATCATATTTTAACATTATTAAAATCTCTTTAAAAAAGATTCAGTTTTCTTAGAATATGAAAAACTATTCAGAAACTGAATTTCAGTATGTAAGAATCTTAAGAAAGCAAGTTGGAGAATCAGAAAGCGAGGCTAGACCTTCAGAAAGTGGTTCACGACTTCAAAAAGTGGCATGTCAATTTGCGAAAATGGTTTCTCATGATCAAATGAAGTGCATTTTCATCAATCTTAGTTGAAATCATCATTGAAGGATATTAACAACTTCTGAAGATCACTTCCATGCTCAGAAAGAAGTTCCAAAGAAACATTAAAGGTTCCAAAAGTCTAGAAGTTGCTCAGAAAGCACATACATATAAGAAATTACACCGGGTCAATAGAAACTGAATAAAGATTTGAATTTCAAATAAAGTCAACTACTCAGAAAGTAATGATAGAGACATATAAACTTTTTGTTTGGATATTCTCCACCTTCTAGTGGCCTTCACAAAACAAGAACTTCAGAAACTACATTTAGAAACTACATTCAGAATGAAGAATTAGTTTCTATAGCATTATTCATAAACCATTGTTAATAGATGATGTACTAACAAGGGCAGTACTAACACAACTTAACCTACACTTTTAGAAGACAGATCCTAGGACACACAAAGGTTGATTTACATGTGTTAAGAGGAGAAACATCAAAGGGACAACAATCCATTTCAAAATCCAGATATAAAAGGAGGAAGCCTTCAAACTTGAAGGACTTTTTGCTCATTCAACACCTAAGCTTTATTATACTTTCTAAAGTTCATTTTTACTTCGAATTCAATTTTTGGAAAGAATATATTTTTTCTTGTATTAGCAAACATTCTTCTCAAGAAGATTAGAAAGAAGTCTCTCAAGTTGTTTCCTTAAACATTGCATTATCCTAGGATACTTGAGTGTTTTCCTTGGAGGGTAAACACCAAACATAATACTCCTTGTACCTTGATCCGTCAGTGATCAAAGTGAAATTAGCTTAGAGAGATTAGGACAAAAATACTTGTGAGTAAGGGTTAATTATATCTATTGCTCATTAGAGATAGCTTGAGAAAGTTATTAAAAGAATATCTTACTTTTTCGGGTTAAGAAAATAGTTGATAGTGGAACACAACATTTGTTGAGAATTGAATATAAATAGTGTTTAGCCGAATCAGTATAAAACTTTTAAGTGATGTTTTTCTTTCTCTATATAAGGTTTATGATTTAAATTATTGTTGTGATATTTTTTTTTTGTTGTGTGAATATTCCGTTTCTTTTCAATTTGTCTTCTGACATTTCATTAACTTTCTAACCACTTCAGTAAGTTAATTTTTGAAGCTTATTATCTTGTATTTTCGACTACCTTTAAGTGTAAACACTTGATAAACTTTGTTTTAGCTTCAAAAAGCTAAAAGGTTTGAAAGCACAATTTAAGCCTGCCTTTTGTGCTACATCTTCACTTACAAATAACATATTAATTAAATTAGAGTTATGCATCTTTGGGAAATAACTATTCTTTAATATATATGGGGCCAACTAACAAGACAGAGATAAAGAGCTCTAGTAGATTGCTTAATCTTTTGTAAATAAGAATAGCTAATATAAATAGGCTAAGTATTATATATTCAAATAAATATGCAATAAATGAGAAGACTTAATCAATGAAATGCTAATTAGTTAACTAATCATAATCAAAGTTTGTTAAAATCAATTAACTGAAAATTACTAATCAAATTGAATTATTGACTGAAAATTATTTGTGATTCATGACCATTATATTTATTGTTAATATAGATATTAAATTGGTATTTTCCAATCATTAAATCTTGATTTATGTCATTTAGGTTTATTAAGTGTTGATCTGGTAATCGATTAATAAGAAAATATTGTTGAGGGATCAAAACTTCTAGGTGCTAATTTATGCTAATTGGAGATGTTCTGCTTATGATGAAATGATTTATATTTCTTATTACTAATGATTTAATTTCAAATTCAAATTAAAAAATTTATAAATATTCAAATATGAAAAACAAAATATTGTATTCTAAAAAAAAATTATCTAAATGAAATTATGAATAATTTTGATTGGTAACAAAATATAATTACCTATACATGTTACAATTATTATAATTGATACATTCTATAAACAAACAACTTGAACACAAATATCGATTTTAATTTTTCCAAATTCTGTAGCAAATATTACATATTCTTTAAAATAAATATCTAATATGAAAGAAAATAAGTATATCTGATTTATCCAAAAATTAAGAATCATGATTGAAAATAAAATTAGAATCAACCATTATTATTATTAATAATGTAATCGCAATCTGAAAATAAAAGAATTATAAATGTTCACATGTAAACAAATAACTTGTTATAATCTCAAAGATAACGTATCATATTGTCTAAGAAAATATTTAATAATATAATATATACTTAAATAAAAAAATAAACAAAAAAATTAATTTAATATTTTCAAATCCTATATTAAATATTATTATTCAAAACAAATATCTAATCATACTTACAAAATTAATATATCTAATTTAACAAAAAAAATAGGTATCATGACTTATAATTAAATTAGAATCTAATATAATTAATCAACTATATTTATTATTATAAAAATTTCATCTCAATTTGAGATTCAACTATTTGAAAATTTTCAAATCTAAAAAAATAACATATTATATTCCCTAAAAAGTATATAATAAAAAAATATGAATCATGATTGATAATAAAATATAATTAATTATAATTATTACAATTGTTATACTTGATACATTATCAAAATGAATAATTCAAAAAAATTTGAATTAAAATTTTTCTAATTATATATTAAATATTATTTCTGTAAAACAAATATCTAATTATAAATTTATATATATACATGGAAATTAATTTAAGTGATTTAACAAAAAATTAAAAATCACTAATGATAATAAAACTAGAATCAATATTATTCAATCAAATTACAATTATTATAAATGATACATTTTCCAAACAAATAAAATTAGCAGGGCTGATTTAATAAAAATTTACGAATCATAATTCATAATAAAATATTGGAATCATATGTAATTGGTGGACTAAATTTATTTCTAGTCATTTGACCTGTGCGATGTGTGGGATGATAATAAAATATAGGAATTATTGAAAATAAATAATAACTTATTTAAATATATGTAATAAAAATTGAGTATATATATTTATTTTTAAAATAATTTAATAGTTAAATAATTAAATAAATGAATAAAATATAATTGTGATATTCTATTTTATATATTATTTTGAATATCATGTTTATAAGGTTAAAAACATCTCGATTGATAATCTTTAACTAAAAACATAGTCAATTTTATGAAAATTTTACACATTTCGGAACTTGAAATTGTTGAATAATGAAAGAGAGTAAGTGAATAATCCTACTGTATCATGAACTATTTATATGGATGACAATGAGTATCCATAAGAGAGGAGATATGTCCCCTGTTATTGCCACGACCTGATTTAGACACGGGATCGACACGTGAGAAATCTCATTCCCATGTAAACCTCATGACTTGTGTTTCTCTTTATGCATAATTGGTCATAAAACTGTTTGAAACATAGTTTCATTTTCTACATATAAATCACCTGTTTTGTCAAATTATATTAGTAAAAATGGAAATCTCTAAATCTGTATTTAAAGTTTGAAGTCATAATACCAACGAATATATAAAGTCAGTGTATACAAACAACTATAAATAGTAAAATCATATAATTACATCTCAAATAAATGTCATACTATGCAAAACATGAAGTATGCTCTATTATCTGGAATCTTGCCTGCATCTACATTAGAGCAAACATAGAGCAAAACATCATACACTTCACCTAGTGAACCTCACCAACTGAAATCTAACACTGGTGGGAAGAAGATGACTGGAAAGTATCCACAGCAGTTGCTGTATCTGCAAATAGTATAAGGAAGAGATGGGTGAGTTTTGTTACTAAAACCTACTGAGCGAGTCCTTACCTAGAACCCCCTTCATAGGACACCAAGGAAGAAATGCATAAAATCATAATAATAATAATATCAAAAACAATAAAAGCATTTCATATTAACATAAACATAAGCATGTTCAAAACATTCTTTTATAACTTAACTCAACAGTATCCTAATAGAGAAACAGAAGTATGTGGTTTTGCACAAAACCTGTGAGATAACAAAATCTATGGTTATGCCTAAGAGGGGACATAACAAATAGATCTCTAGTCTTTAATTTGTTTTCTCTGGCCCTAAAGACTTGGTATCAAAATTAACAGATTAATTGCCATTAATACGTAACATGTTTCTCTATAGCTACAGTCCAGTTTAACCAAAAAACTGAATCTCTTCTCTAAACATTGAAAAAGGCTTCTACCCTATGGTTCAAAAGCTTCCTCATGTATCAGTATTCAATACCAGAATCATATATTCATCATAACAGCTTTAAACAGTAAAAATCACAATACAGTTCTCTATAAATTCATTTTATCAATAATGGTCCCATGAGTTTTCTCAAAAATACCATTCATACTAGTTTGAAAACCATAAATTCACAACTTAGCGCAAGTTTCAATTATTCTGAACATAAGTTCTAATATCATGTACTATTTCATGTTTTGATAAAAAATAGTTCTAATGGCTAACATAGAGATTATATATGTGAATCCACTCACTTGGAGTGGTAGAAGATGAAGGTTCAAAACTAATAGGATACTGAGAAATTGGAATAGTACCAACATCTGCCATATCAATCATATTACTCTAAATTAACTTCTAATTGATCAATTCTAACTCTAATAATGGTAGAGAGACACCACTTCTTGGAGAAACATGAATTCACCATGCCAACCCCCCAAAAGCAAGGAAAGATTTAAGGGAACAAAGTTAAACTAGCAAATCAACTTACCTTTGAGCTAGAAGAATGAAAGATTCAAGTTGGATTTGAGAGAAATTGAAAAGAAATGGAGTTAAAAGGTGAAATAAGGGTGGAGAGAGAGGTTCTTTGTGTCTTAGAGTGTGTTTGGGGTATGTTTCTTGTTTATACCCCAAAAGTGGGGTTTTTATGCAATTTTAACCGCTGCAGCGCTTACAAAAAAGCTGAATTTCACGTGTTGCAATGCCTTACCTACCCTAACCGCTGCAACATTCTCTAGAGTTGTTTTTCATTATTTTTCAGGTTATAATTCAAGCGGGGCCTATCAACAACATGGGTAGGTCCCGAGAAATCCTATGGCGGTCCCAGATTTACCTAGGGACACATATAAGGTATTACAGTTATCCCTCGTCCTCGTTTAGAATTTGGCCTTTTATCCCAATCCCCATCTCCATCACGGGTCCCTATTCCTCATTCTATATGGGGATTTGAATCCTTATAGTATTCGCAGGTTTATTAAAAAATTTCAAAATGAGAACAATTTTATAAACACTTTGAAGTTCAAAACAATAATATCCATTATAATAAATGCTATACTAATGCAACATAATTCAAATTACAAATGAAAGTACATATATAATGCAAATTCAATAAAGATAATTAAAAGAAATGAAGGTATGTGAAGGTTTTCTTGATATATATTATTTAAATTATTTTTATCAATACGGAATTTACGAGTTTCATAAGGTGAGTACCTCGTTTCCAATCCCTACCTTGTTTAACAAATAGGGACTTTACCCTGTCCCCATGAAGACTTAACCTGTCCTCAATTGCAGGAAATTTCCACAAGTACATGCTTCAGCAAGTTTTTCGTCATCCCAAACCATTCATATATTTTTATTAAATTAAGATGATTTATAAAAATATAAAAATATAATTGCATATTAAGAATAGCTATTATCATTTTAATAATTGTATAAAAATGAACTTATACACCATGCTTATTCTTGTTGCCTTATTAGTTCCCTTATTTGTCATGATGCATTATCCCCCTTTGACGCTAAGGTACCTTTTTCTAGAGGAAATTTTTAGTCAAATGACTCATTCTTTTCATTAGGGAAAAAAAATAAGAAGAGAAAGCTCTCATATAAGCAAAAGCTCACATATCTTCACTGAATACGATCACAATAATACAAAAAAAGATGATAATCCCTTTACAACTCATTGTATATAGCCACGATATAGCACTTGGAAATAGTAACCACTCACAGTAAAAAAGATAAAAGCAAAAACTAAAAGGAATATGAAATCATTCAATTGAACCTAAAAAAAAATAAATATCCATTAAATAAGGAGTAAAATTGAACAAAAGTTATTGCAATGAAGAATCTAAATGCAAATAAAGAATGTAGATGATAGAAAAATAATGCGAAAGAGAGAAAAAGAATGAGAAGAATAAAGATGACAACATTAGAATAAATGAGAGCACAAAAATTTATAAAATAAAAAAAAAAAAAGAGAAAGAACAGATAGAGTGAAGGAGAATATGAGGTTTAGAAATTAAAAGAAAGGGAAAAACTGAATATATAATGAGTAAAATGACTTGGTCATAATTGACTAAGTATGTTGATATCTTACATTAAAATAGTCAAATATTTATATCGTTGGAATTTATTTGGTATTTGATAATGTATATAGAAATAAATTACATTTTTTAGTGTAAATTAGATCAAATCATTTATCAAAAAGAAAACTTTTTAATAAATGTTACAAATCATATCATATAAAATCCTTGCATCATGCTTATAGTTTCAAAAATTATGCTTGTGTGAAGGTGGTTTTAAATTTAAAAGAATATGGATCGATTTAAATTGATATGATGACCTTAGTTGATTGTTTTCATTGATTGATCATATAACAAAAATGTCCATCATAATTGATTGAATTTTTTAATTAATTTTATGGATATAATTTATTTATCTATTTTTAATTAAAAAGTAAAATAAATAAACATATTTATTAAAAACCCCATTTTTATAATGGCAAAATTTTTAATTTAGATTCCATTTACACTAAATTCTTCGAATCCATTGTTATTTCATAACCCAAAGCCATTTTTTTCAAATATCTTTTAAAAAAAATCCATAATCTATCAAAATCGATTATAGTTGAAAACTTACTTGTCTATAATATTTTAATATTTTAATGATATAAAATATATTGATTTATGTTTCATTTACATCATCTTCAAATTTTGATTGACATATTGATAATCCTTATGATTTATATTAAGACTTATAATAGTTTTAAATTTAATATTTAATGTAGAATGCTTATGTTGTGATAATGACAGAGATATGGAGATAATTTTTTGAAAAATAATTAATAAGTAGAGTTACAAAAATTGTGGGTTTTAAATTACTCTGAAAATGACACGTGTTAAAGTTATTTTGAAATAAGTCTAAATTATTAATTTAATAATAGAAGCAAAAAATTGGGGCCTTGTTTTAGAAATTATTATTAACCAATGAAATTATTATTTGTAAACAGTACACTTAAATAATTCTTTTTAAACCAAATCATTTATATCCCTTAAACAACCATCTTTCCCTAAAAAAAATATAATTTTTGGCACTCAGTTTTTAAATAGAATAATTGAATTTATTTTCCTAATTTGTAGCTTTTCTAAAAAAAATTTAATGGACATAAATTTAAATCCAAATATTCATTTTTTACTTCTCTACTTGTTAAAATTAAAATTAAATGTAATGTCACTTTTTAAAAATTAAAAAGTTTAAACTTAATCCTTATTATGAAGTTTAAAAATTCAGAAAAAAAGAACTGCTCAAAGTGTAACATCTGTCAAAGCCTTATTGTTTAGTCTTGTATATTATTATTAGTATAGATTTTTATAGTGCACTGCTACTATTAAATATTGATGATTATCAATAATTTTCTAATAATATATAATAATTGTAGTTTTATTTTTCAAAAAAGGAATTAATAATTAACTTCTAAAAAATTGTGGGTTCTAAATAATTCTCGTTCCGACACGTGAAAAAGCTTCTCTCATCGGAGTCTAAAATATTAGTATTATATTATAGATAGATTTGAAGTTTAAAAATTCAAAAAAACAAAAAAACCACCCAAAGTGTGACACTTGTCAAAGCCTCATTGTTTAGTCCTCTAAATTATTATTAGTATAGATTTTGTTGTGTAATCCTACTATTAAATACGGATGATTATCAATGATATTATAATAATATGTAATAATTGTAGTTTTATTTTTTAAAAAATAATTAATAATTAACCTCTTAAAAACTGTGAACTCTAAATCATTCTCGTTGTAACACCCAGAAAATTTTTGTTATAGGAATATGAAATATTAGTATTATAGATTATAAATTATAGATTATAGATAACTGTTGATTTGATCTCAATTTCAAATTAAAAAATTAAAAAATAATTAAATAAAAAAGTATGATATCATATTGTCTTAAAAATTATTTAATAAAAAATAATTAGTTATTCGTATTCTAATTACTATAAATGATACATTCTCTAAACAAATAACTCAGAAAAATTGTTGTTTAGTTTTTCAGTCTCATATCAAATATTGTTCATTAAAATAAATATATAATTTAAAAGGAAATCTATGTATCCAATTTATTAAAAAATTAGGAATCATGATTAATAATAAAATTGGGATAAAGTATAGTCATTCAATTATATTTATTATTACTAATGATTCAATCATATTTTCAAATTAAAAAACTTAAAACAAATAAGATCTATAAGAAATAACATATTATATTCTCTAAAAAAATAATTTAGTAAACATTTGTGAATAATGTTTAATAACAGAAATATAATTAATTATGTTGATTATAATTAGCAAAAATAATACATTATCTAAATAAATAACTTGGAAAAAGATTGGTTTAATTTTTCCAAGTCCCATATCGAATATTATTATTTAAAACAAATATATAATTTAGAAGGAAATTAGTATATCTTATTTAACCAAAAATTAAGAATCATTATTGATAATAAAATTTGAATAAAATATAATAAATAAATTATATTTATTATTACTAATAATTTAATTTTTAAATGAAAAAATTGAAAACAAAAAAATATTAGTATGTAAAAAATTACCATTTCATGTGAGTAATAAATCCCATGAAATAAGAGCCTTTAATATAGATAACAACAGTCAATTGAAAAAATAAAAATTAAACAATCTATAATGTTGGTAAAAAAAATCATCCATCAAAATCAGAACTTGTCCACAAATAATCGACAATAGACTAAATTCATTAATTGAAAAAAATTTCTAAAATAAACTTAAAAAAATTTCTTTGTACTGCACCGAAAAAGATAAACTAAAACCTTGATGACAAAAAAAATCAATAAAGAACTTCAAAATCAAAGTAATAGCATAAAAAAAGATCATGCCCGCTACAACTTGAAAAGTTCTCATGTTACTAACATTCACTAAAAAAGATGTAAGTATCTCATTTCAGTATGCAAAATTCTATCGATTTTAAGCCATGATTGTTTGAAATGGGAATGAAGAAAATGAAAGGTATGACTTGGAATAACCAAAAGAAATGATATGCATTGTATCGAAAGAAAAAATGACTAAGTGTGCCATATATTCGACAATTCACACACATATGTAGCATACCCCCTGAAAGTTATCATGGGCCAAAATTTAAATATTTAATTGATAATTGTAATTATTTGATTGAGGTGTTACATCTAATGAGGAGGATTATATCATCATTTTTTGATTGACAAGTATTACTAAATTAATGACTTGATATCACTGCTATTATACGATTGTGGCATTAATTATGGGGAAATAAGTGGTAATGCAAAAGCCCTTATTGAATGACAGG
Organism: Dalbergia cultrata; assembly: GCA_031216105.1. Classification (NCBI taxonomy): domain Eukaryota; kingdom Viridiplantae; phylum Streptophyta; class Magnoliopsida; order Fabales; family Fabaceae; genus Dalbergia; species Dalbergia cultrata. Next base: position 1,639,261 of record CM062351.1, read on the forward strand.
TTAATCATTTCCTTTTTTGCAAAACTCGATTTTAGAGTTGTATACATAATATATGATATGATACGATATAACTCAATTTTTTTCACAACTTACAACTAATGTTTTTTCCTTAACGATAATATATTTATATTTGATCGCGTTGGTTGTCTTGACTAACCATCATTATCAAGGTTAATTAATTCCTACTTGAAGCTTTCACTTTAATACCGCAAGGGAAATGACACCAATAAATGAACATAATTAACAAAGGGAATATTGAAATGTCAAAGCTAACTACTATGTTTATGCAGTAGGCCAAACATGGGATACACCCGATAAATTAAGGTCTAGCACATATACTAGACATTTAGCCATATTTAGCAAGTGTGGCTAAATCAGGTTTTTGTGGCAACTCCAATATTTTTTTTCTTGTTTAAGGTTGTGTTTTGCGTGTTTATTATGCCTTGTGTCGGCGTTTTTATTATCTCATTCGTGGTGTTTTTCTTTTCCCCCTTTAGAGTACTATTTTGACTGCCCCTTATGCGTATTTATGTTTTGATAGTTTTATGAATAGAAAGATATTAATAAGATCCATATTGAAATAATGTGCAATGCACATTTTTCAAACTTTAACGCTTTTCATATTATTGTTTGATACAAAAAATACTTAGACATTGATAATTTTTGAACTATAATGAGCATAATTATATACCGTTGAAATGACTTTTCATTTCTGATTCATTTTGAATATAAATATATATTTTTTATTTTTAAATGTTATTAGATTCATATTAGATGAAACCACAGGGCCGATGGGAGATGGTAAGGGCTATATCATTCTTTATCCAAGTCCTGAGAGTTCAATTCTTATTTTGGGAATGAAGAAACTTTAAAACACGTGATGAGCATTTACCCTTTTAAATAGGTCTATCATACAGAAAGGGATTAGTCATGATAATAGATAGTTTATTATGAGAGTGAAAGGGGTAAATTTTGACCATTGGATTTGACACAAATAATCAAAATTAAAACATAAAGCCAAATGATTTTTTTAAAATAAGCATATAAGCATTAATTATCATTAATTAATTTTTAATTCTATAACTATTTATGTATGATTATACGGTACGAATTTACTCCTCTCATTCTAATAAGAAATTATCTCTCATGTGATACTATACTCCCATTCATGAATAACATTTTCTTTCTGCTAAAAGGAACTATAGTGATTGATATTATTTTTCCCATAGATAAAATTGATAGTCTATTTATTATTTTTTTCATTTTAAAATAAGTATTTATTTTAATTTTTTTAATATATTCATAAATCAATATATATATATATATATATATATATATATATATATATATATATATATATATATATATATATATATATATATATATCTAAACACATTAGTGTCTCCAAATACATTAAGGAGATATTTGTTTAAAACATGCTAAGATTTTATTATTAATGTGCCTACTTTAATAAGAGAAAGGATATACTATCATCCCCTTCATCGGGTCAATTTTTTCCAGATGGATTTTGAGTGATGAAAATACTACAATATCGTGCTTCTAGCAGAATGAATTTGGGACAGTATTGGGTGTGAAATCCGCTTCCAGCGGATAGTGAACCGAAAAAATAATTAAAAAAAATGGTAAAAGAAAGAAATCGACCGTAGCGTATCATCATGAACAAGATTTTATAACACATAATGCGTGACAGTGGATTATGATTCAATGCATATATCCTTTATTATAGTGACTGGAGTTTTTGTTTAGAAGAATTTGATGTAAATGCATGTATGGATTGAAAAAAGTGATGGCAATTAAGCACAATGCATGTATGCTTCATGGTGATTGGAGTTTTTGTATTTATGCTTGTTTGAGTTGTTTGGGGGAATTGGTATAAATGCATGCATGGACTGAAAAAGGGGCGATATTATTAGTGCTATGCCTATATGCTTTATGGTGATCGAATTTTTTCTTTTCATTTACCTTTTTATTGTTTGGAAATATTGATGTAAATGCATGCATGGATTGAAGAGGAATCCGCTAATTATGCACCAGTATGTGTTTATTTGTTTCTTTTTTTTGGAGCATAATCCACTTGTAACGGATTTCTTTCTTATTCCCACATTTACTCTAATTTCTCTAGAAATACTATAGTATGATGTTAAGTCTTATCTAAACCCATATTAAAATTAACTTTCCTCATCGGGTCTGAATTTTTACCCCTTTTTTTCACATTGGCAAAATTACCCTTTCAATTAATCCATTAATAGTTGAAATTAAACAATGAATAATATTTTATGTATAATTAAATTGCTTAATAAATACACATCACATATCTTATAACTATTAAATGTGATATTTTATTTTCACTTATTTTTCTCATTTATCAAATTCAAGGTGATAAAATATTTAGTGTCACTCTTAAACAAAAAGCTGAGAAGTTCTCGTGGACCCGGTTCATCATATTCACGAATTGGTGTTTCTTCAATAAAGGGTGGTCTTGACCTGTTCATCAAGTTTAATTAAGACACGCAGTGTGGGGTTCTGAGTCACTGAGCACCACCAGGAGGGAATGCCGACCTCACGTGCCACGCCGCATGTAATCCTAGATGACACGTGCCGTCCTGTTAGCACTCCTTGAATTGGGATGAACACGATTGAAACTTCTACTCAAACGCTCTGCCCCATCACTATATGATGACGAGACAGAGTGCAAAGCACCTATTAGGGGTTATTTTGTACTCTTTTTATTCTTTTTTTTTTTCTCTCATTTCTTAGGATTAGGTCATCGATCTCTTTTATTTATTATTTTATTATTTGTACTTTGATATTTTCAATACAAATTAAACATAACTTCTTCTAAGACTCGTGATTCTTCATGCACCATCTCACTCGACGAATTTTGAGCCACCAGCCTTTGACTTGAGAAACAACATTCAGGAAATCAAAATATGGAACATCTGACATATCAATCAATTGTACTATAATAATACAATTGATTTTAAGGATTTGCAAATAAATGGAATACAATAACATACGAGCACGACACGAAAAAAATATGGAGGTGAGATTCGGAACCTTAATCTCTAAAGTGAATAAATTAACTAGATTAACAAATTTTATATGATATATAATTACATTAATTTTATTATAGACTATGAGTAGACCAGGCAACTAATGTGTCTGATTTTAAAGGAGTCTCTTATGAAATCACCTACAATATATATATAAAATGGTTCATTTTTGGTAAATAATATTGAAATATTTTTTTTTGGTAAATAATTATTTTTTTATTTTATTAAGGTAAAAAAAATCCAACACATCAATGTTATAAATATTACGTCATACCGACATGTGGCTGTGAAGTCATTTCGTCACGTCATGATTCACTATTACCACTAATCTTCAACGTGGTACGTCACCTGTTTTTTCGGCCACTATAATTGAGTTACCGGCCTCATGAATAATTGTCACATGTGTACTAAGCACGAGGGAAGAATCTTCATATATATCACATAGCCCCTCCAAAGATTTACATCGTTATAGCCTAAGTTACTTCAATATGGCCACCACCATCACTGCCCTAAAGCCACTCTTAGCCGACCTAGCCTCCACCGTGAAGCATGTGCCCTCTAAATACATTAGACCCCTAAATGACCGTCCTAATGTTCAATCCTCCGATCTTCATGATTCCATTCCTATCATCGACCTTCAAGGTCTTGATGGCCCCAGCCGTTCCCAAGTCATGAAGAACATTGCTCATGCTTGCAAAAATTATGGCTTCTTCCAAGTAATTATTACAATTCAAATCCAACCCTTTTTATTAAGTTCATAGTTGTTATACTTTGTACCAACATGAATAATGATATTCCAAATACATGTTATTTTCAGACAATGAGATTGGAATCCATGGTTTCATGTTAATTATTGAGTCTCTTTATTACTAGCCCAATTTTAACGGCTTTATGTTGTTAAGACTTTGATATATCTTTAACGATTGTTCAATTTCTATGTTTTTTTTTTTCCTATGAAGGTTGTGAATCATGGGGTTCCGGAGGGTGTGGTAGGCAACATGGTGAATGTGTCAAAAGAGTTCTTTGATTTGCCAGAGAGTGAGAGGTTGAAGAGCTACTCTGATGACCCCTCAAAGACAACTAGGCTCTCAACAAGTTTCAATGTGAAGACTGAGAAAGTTGCAAACTGGAGGGACTACTTGAGACTTCATTGCCACCCTCTTGAGGATTACATAAAGGAATGGCCTACCAACCCTCCATCTTTCAGGTTAAGAAAAATAGATTACTTCTTCTTCTTCTTCTTTCTCTTAATGAATCATGGATATCATAATAATTTACTCAAGACTATTTAATCCCAGTAATATATATATATTCTCCGTGTAACATCATACACCCTTTGAAAAGGAGAAACGATGTTATATTTCCTTTCGTTTTTTCCCTGTATACTAATGTATGCATGCTGCTTGTTTTTCTTTGTACTTTCATATATGATGAGGTAACATTGTACGATCTCTTGTGGCTCCTTCTTGATGGAAGAATTGCGCTCTTCCAAGTGTGCAAAGGAAAGGAAAATGATATCTTAATACTTAAAAATTGGGTGTCTGAGACACCAACTTTATAATCATTAGATGTAATAAATGTTAAAGATAAGTAGAGATATCTATCACATCTAATAATTATAAAGGTAAGAGTTAAGATAGCATTGCTCTAAAAGAAAAAAGGACAGAAGATTTTTGCACTATTTTCAAAACATCTATCTACACACCGCAACGGTCCAACGATGGGAAATTGTACAGTGACGATGATAAGATCGTGATTCGTGACAACTCACTTTTGTTTGTGCATGTCGATGTCTGCATGTAAGGTTGTGTGTAGAAATAATAGAGCCCTTGAAATGAGTTTTAATTTATTTATTATTAATTATCACTTTGATTTGAATTGTGTAAGTAATTATAAAGATAAAAAAAATAAATTCTACGAACTCCCAAAGTAAAATAAAAGTTTTATTCTAATATATTCATCACTTGACATTGTTATAAAATATTTTCTCATTTTCATTAAATTTTTAATGAAATAATTGGGGTGTTAAATGAGAAATGAAATAAAATAAGACTTCTCTTATTCCAAAAACATCTACAAGCTTTTACTAAAAAAGAATTATGAGTTTAATTTCCCCCCTTTTGTTTTATGTCTTTTTTCAAGTTGTATGGTCTTTTCAAGGTTTTGAAAATCGAACCGGACATCGAACCGGTCAAGACAAGGGTTCAGAGATTTAAAGGTTCAACCGGGAGTCCAATCGGAATATAACCTGTATATAATAAAATTGGTATTTATATAAATATATAAAAATATAAAATAAAATATATGTCATAAATAACTAAAAATTAATTTAGGTGTCAACAAAACCCATAGAATATAACATAATTCATCTATTAATCAAAATAAACATTATTCATATGGATTAAATCTCTCAAGTTATTAATTCTCATACTAGAAAAAAAAAAGAATTAGGGGGAAAAAAAAAGAGATTTTAGGCTTTTGTTTTAAAAAAAAAACCCAAAAAATTATCATTTTGAACCTCTTTTGTAAAAAAGAAAAAAGAAAAAACCGTTTGATCGGCCAGGCCGGTTTAGCCGATTCCCGACCGGTTTAAAGCGGTTTTTTGACCGGTCCGATCTTCACCGGTTTTGGGGGCCAACCTGCACGATCAGGTTTCCTGTCAACCGGCCTGACCATAATCCGGTCCGATTTTCAAAACATTGGGTCTTTTAGATAAAAGAATTATATAGTTTTAATTTATTTTGTGATGTATGTGCAGAGAAGATGTAGCAGAGTATAGCAAACACATGAGAAAGTTATCATTGAGATTGCTTGAGGCAATATCAGAGAGCTTGGGTTTGGAGAGGGATTACATGGATAAGGCACTAGGAAAGCATGGCCAGCACATGGCCATCAACTACTACCCTCCATGTCCTGAGCCAGAGCTAACATATGGTTTGCCAGCACATGCTGACCCAAATGCCCTCACCATTTTGCTACAAAACCATGTGCCTGGCTTACAGGTCCTCAAGGATGGTAATTGGGTCACTGTCAAACCTGTCCCTAACACCTTCATTGTCAATATTGGTGACCAAATTCAGGTGAGTAATTCAAACTTGATTAAAATTCCACCCTGACATATATACTTGTCCAACTTATGATTTAACAAAGAGAATGATGTAGTACAAGTATCTAAATGTGTTATTTCCACTAGAAAAAAATATCATATAGCTTTTCTTATATTTTAAAAAAAATTTGATTGATAAAAAATATAAAAAAAAACTTATTATTATTAGTTGTGATGAACACACTCAATTCATGCTTCTAATTTTATCATTGTTTTGTATTTGACTCAATTTGAGTCAAAGCGTATAACTATGCATGTTTTATGATTACAACAACTGCAAATGAATCACCTGCACGTATTTTGTGAATACAAAAAGTTATTGTGGATCCTGTACAAATAGATACATAAAATTAAGTTTAATAGTGGGCAAAAATATGGTATCTTCATTTCACAATAACTATAAAAAATTCAACAATACACATATTAAGAAAAATAACATTTTTTTTGATAAATATAAAAAAATATATAAATTGACAAAATTATATTTCTATAGTTATTATTATTTATTTTGATAAATGTGTTGATTACTTAATTAACATGTTTACACTAAAAATATATATGGAAGAAAAATATTAATGTACCTAGATAGTCCAAACAAGCATATATTCTAAAATATCAAAAAATTAAAAATTGATAGTCATTATTTACGAAATGGAGGAAATATATTCTTAGTTTTTGTGTCTAGTATGCACTTTCCAAAAAACGTGAATGTCATATTTAAAGGTGAAAACAAAAATACCTTGAAGCATATATTCAATATAAAAGTCTTTTACTAGACTTTCAATCATTCACCATGATGTGAAGTATTTTACTTTTACACTGGACTACATCTCAAGACAATCAGACACCCAATTAATCTATGGCCAAGAATTTTCACTACTTTTATTTTCAAATTATTTAATTAAAATGCTTTACATGCAATGATGAGGTGTTCATATAGTTGTACATGCAGGTCTTACAAATATCTTTTCTCCTTTTACAATATCTAATTTAAAAGTCATAAAGATGATACTCTATGATATTAGTTATGCGTATAACGTGCTTTATATTTAGTGCACTAAACTTAAATTTAAATAAGAATTAAAAAGGAGATATCATACATCATAAAACAAAACACTCTTTTTTTTTTGCTAATTCATAAAGACTTACATATGTTGGTGTGGGGTTTAATTTGAAGGTGATAAGCAATGATAGGTACCAGAGTGTGCTGCATAGAGCATTGGTGAATTGCGAGACGGAGAGGATGTCAATTCCAACATTCTATTGCCCATCACCTGATTCAGTGATAGGACCAGCACCCCAACTCGTAGACCATCATCACCCTCCTCAATACACCAACTTCACATACAGTGAATACTACCACAGCTTCTGGAACAGAGGGCTCTCAAAAGAAACCTGCGTGGACATGTTCAAGGCTGATAATTAGCTCAAAATAAACCGAGGGGTTTTATTGATCACACATTTTCTTTAATTGTACTTCTCTTTCAAAATAAATTTAGTGAATTCTTAATTTGCTAACAAAAGTAGTTGAACTTTGTATAACTTACATGAATTGATTGTTCCCATTATAAAAAATTATTCATCACATTTTAAGCGGGTTTTTAACTTTTGAATAGAAGTTATTTCGAATAGCTTTCACGAAAGTAATTTTTTCACTTGAAAAAGAATATCTTTATTAGAAAAATTAGAAAGTGATTAGGAAATGAGATTTGAAATTATTTTTGGGGTATGGGCCTCTGACCCCAAGGTCAAACGGACCTCCCAAGTGCAGCCTTTCTTGAAGCAAACAAGATCATTTTTGGTCAAATAAACAAGTAAACACTAATATTAGCGCAAAAAAAAACAGAGAAAGTTGTCCGGGCGGCATGTACTACATGTAAGACATGGGTTGTTTGGCCCAAAAGCAAATGTTTTGCGATGGTAATGTTTCGCCTGCATGTTGTCCCCGCAAAATTGAGTGTTGCCAAATTCATTTAACCATGGAGCCCCAAAAAAAAATAAAATAAAATAAAGGGTTAAATGCATTTTTTCTCCTTGAACTTTAGATCATGTGCAATTTAAACCCTAACTTTTCAAAACGTGAATCGTGATATCCTGAATTTTTCAGACAGTGCAAAAAATCCTTGACTTTCCAAATAGTACAAATCTTTAAGTCATAACAGAGTATTGAGTTGCATAGAAACAAAAAAAAAAATAGAAGGGTTAAGTGTACATGAGAATTCACAAACAAGGCGTTAGGTGGCCAATATATTTTACTCACTCACTGAGTTTTGGTTACAAAACTCACCTGTCTGTTTCTTCTCATATTTTATAGATATTGTAGGTGTTGAGGGTACTTCCACACCATTTTCCTCCCATGTGATACTCCAAATACACGTGTCAGTGGTCAAATGATGTATGACTCCAAGGTCCCAGGACCCACCCATGTTGCCAGGAAGGCCCCAGATTTTCAAAAGATTCTTAAATATTGAAATTGGTGTTACTGTCACTGTTGTAGCAGTCTAGGACCGCTATATCAGTTATAGGGGAAGTTTCAGGGTATTTGGTGTTCTACCCACTGCTATAGCGGTCCAGGATCGCTATAGTGGTCATGTACAGAGCACTATAGCAGTCATGTAGAGCATAGTACCAAAACGACGTAGTTTCACTTAACAGACCCCTTACCCCTATTTAAACACCCCAACTCAGATTTCTCCCCCATTTCTATGAAAACCTAGCTTCTAAACACCCTTCCCCAACATTTTCTCTCAACCCACTCAAATCCAGCTCCCATAAATCATCAAGGTATGTATATGTTGTTAGATTATGTCTCCTTTTTCCTCATTCTTTCACATTCTTAGTATGTGCATTGTTATTTCTTTTATTGTTGTCAAGTGGGGGGGTGCTCCTCTGATTTTGTTAGAGTTGTTTTAGCATTACTAGAGGTGATTAGAGTTTAGTCTAAAGTTTATGTTGCTCTATGACAGTTGTTGGTATCATTCCAAGCTCTCAAGGTCAAGTTAGTGACGCCCACATACTCCCGACTCTAAGCGGTGTATGGGTTCAAACTCATGTCTTTATTTTAGCCATTATGAATATGTTCTTGCATTATGATTGTTAAATATGAAGTTTGAGATAAGAAAAAGTATAGGAAATGATTTTACATGCTTATGTGTAGCTAGAAAAATTATGATTTATAATGATGGCATGAAAGAAAGGTGTTTTAAAAAATCATGAGGCCATGATTGTTATGTTGTATGCTATGAAAAATGTTTTACATGTTTGAGAAATATTTTATTAAGAAAATATGTATTGTAGCAAAATAGCTATTTTACCAAATATGTTTTTATGGGTTTCTTGATGTTAATATACATTCAAGATTACAAGTTATGTTTTTAGGATGTCCAGTTAATATATTTATTTATGTTAGAGAAATGTGAAACAAGAGTATGACTCAATTTTATGAATAAATATGTTATATGATTTTCGAGTTATTATGGTTATAAACCCTAGTGTTTGGACTATGATTTTAGAGTTATCAAGTATATGGAAAAATATGTTAGTTAAGATATGAATTTAGAACTTCAGTTTTATAATACCAAGAGGTATGGAATTTAGTATGATTTATAGGAACTGCCAGATATATATTCTGTGGTTTTGAAATCGGAATGCTTACAAACAATATTCCCCTGAGCTCAATTTTCACAACCACAATTATACTAAAGTTAGATTGTTAGAATTATGTAAATCCAGAACTCTTAGAGCACTAAGAATTTAGATGTTCTTATTCGCTAGGGCAGAGCACCCACCCTTTAGTTATGGAATTTCTTGTATTGTTGATTTTATTTATTTCTATTGAGTTGTGTATGATGAAATTCATTAACGGCCATGGAGGTAATAATATTAAACAGCCATGGAGACGATAGTATTAAATAGCTATGAAGGCAACCTTATCTAACAGCCATGGAGGCAAATCCTTTTCACGGCCATGGAGACGGATCTTTTAGAGAATAAAGATATTTATAGAGAAGTATTAATATTATTCTTATGTATGTTTAGCAAGTTCAGAGTATTGTTGAATATGACTCAAAGGAGTTTAAGAGTTATTATATATATGTATGGAAAATGATTTCTTGTTAAAATAAGAATTTAGAGATTTTTTTTTATGAATTTATAAATATAGAGATATCTCTTCTATATATAGTTATGAATATGAATACCAAATAGTTTATGATTGTTGCATGTATATTATCTTATACTCATTGGCTGTCCTATGCGGATGATGGGTGAGAGCTCACTCACTGAGTCTTTTGACTCACCCCTCATTTCCTTCTCATAGTTGTAGGTACAGAGGTGGTTTAGACTCTAGTTTAGTAGACGAAATTATTCCCAGTGGTAAGTCTTACTTTCGAGTAAGGAATAGTTTAGAGTTCTATTAGAGTAGAGTGCTCCAGTAGATATGCAGGCAGGATCCAACCCTGCATTTATTTTCAGACTATGTATTTAATTTCAAAGATTGAAATATTTATGTTTATGTTCTCTGAGTCCAACATGCAATTGAAATGTAAATTATGGATAAAGATTTATGTAATTAGCTAGAGATGAATTTATGATTCAATTTAAGTGTTAAATTGATTTTCATAGTATGATTAAAATGTTTTCAGAGCTTCATTTATCAAGTATTTTAGTTTTATAATTCTAGATATCAAGTTTTGAATCAGGGTTTTGGTATATTAATTACTTCCAATTTTATGAGATAAATATTATGCTTTAATTAAAGGAAATGCTAAATATTTAGAAGATGTTATATTTAAGTATTATATTATACATTTAGAGAGCCACGTCACCTAGAAGGCTTATATGGGGATGAGATTTCTCACGTACCGGTCATATTCCCAAGTCAGGTCATGAAATCGTAGCAGTGTTAGATTTCAGTTGCTGAGACTATTAGGTGAGGTATCTGGTATTTTGCTCTATATGTGCTCCAGTGTAATGCAGATAGGATCTTGGACTATAAAGCATGGTTATATTTTGCAAAGTCTTATATATTAGAATATTACTTTGGGTTGTATAATTTATACTTTTCATAGACACTTTGTATATAAAGGATTTAATGCATAATTCGTGATATTATATTTGCAGGCTTTGAATCAAACTAAGAGACTTTAGTTTTATGAATATGATGTCAAGAGTAGGTGATTTCTATGTAGAAATAGAACTACTTTATGGATTTTTTTCATAATTCCAATGTGCATATAGAGATGATGCAAGTCACGAGGCAACCATGCGAATGAGATTTCTCACGTGCTGATCACGCTCCTAAGTCAGGTCATGACATACATCTAGCATTATTTTAATACATATAAGATGATAATAATGTTAGCTTTAGAGCCTTTCAAAAAGCTACTGTAACTTATATTTTGAGTGACAACAAAGTAAATTTTGTTAAGACATTTTGAAGAATGGACTAATAGTTTGTTTGAGTTTCTGTAGTATTCAATATGTTCATTCTCATATAAAAATAATTTATATGGCTGTGTTTTATGTGTTTATGATGCCTTGAGTGGGCATTTTCATTATCTCATTTGTGGTGTTTTTCTTTTCCTCCTTAAGAGTATTTTGACTGCCCTTTATGCATATTTATGTTTTGATAATTTTATGAATATAAAGATATTAATAAGATCCAACTTGAAATAATGTGTGATACACATTTTTCAAGCTCTAATGCTTTTCATATTATTGTTTGATACAAAAGATGCTTAGACATAGATAATTTTCAAATTATAATGAGCATAGTTACATACCGTTAACTAGTTTAGAGTGTGAAATGACTTTTCATTTCTTATTCATTTTCAATATAAATATATTTTTTTATTTGTAAATGTTATTAGATTCATATGAGATGAAAACACAGGAGCCGATGTGAGATAATAAGGGTTATATCATTCCTTATCAAGTGCTGAAGGTTTAATTCTCATTTTAGGAATGAAGAGTTTTTAAAACACGTGGTGAGCACTTACCCCCTTAAATAGGCCTATCGTACATAAAGGGATTAGTTGTGACGATGGGTAATTTATTATAAGAGTGAAATGAGTAAATCTTGACCATTGGATTTAACATAAATAATCAAGATTAAAACATAAAATCAAATGACTTTTTAAATAACCATGTAACCATTAATTATTATCAATTAACTTTTAATTCTATAAATATTTATGCATAGTTATACGGTCTATTTACTCCTCTCATTTTAATAAAAAATTATCTCTCCCATATGATACTATATGCCCATTCATGAATAACATTTTCTTTCCGCTCGAAAAAAACTACAGTGATTAATATTATTTTTTTCCATAGATAAAATTGATAGTCTATTTATTATTCTTTCATTTTAAAATAAATATTTATTTTAATTTTTTTATATATCCATAAATTAATATATATATATATATATATATATATATATATATATATATAAACACATTACTGTCTCCAAATGAGAAATATTTACATGCATTGAGAGCAAGAGAAATACTTGCATTGATCTATTTGTTAACTGACACATCAGTTTTGGGGGTCATTATTGTCCCATACTTTCCTTATTTTGTAATACAATAGTTGAATTATAAATCAATAAATGGAGCAGAATAAATATTTTGTCTTGCTCTAAAAGCATCTAAGAATTTTTTGTCTCGAAATACATTAAGGAGACATTTATTTAAAACAAACTAAGATTTTATTATTGATGTGGCTACTTTAATAAGAAGAAGGAAATATTGGCATCCCCTTCATTGGGTCAATATTTTCCATATGGATTTTCAGTGATGAAAATACTACAATATCATGCTTATAGCGGAATGAATTTGGGATAGTATTGGGTGTGAAATTCGCTTCCAGCGGATAGTGAACCGAAAAAATTTAAAAAAAAAAAGTAAAAGAAAAGAAATCAATGGTAGCGTATCATGAACCAGATTTTATAACAAATAGTGTGTGACAACGGATTATGACTCAATGCATATATGCTTTGTTATGGTGATTGAGTTTTTGTTTAGAAGAATTTGATGTAAATGCATGTATGGACTGAAAAAGGGGACAATTATGGACAATGCATGTATGCTTCATGGTGATTGGAGTTTTTGTATTTATGTTTGTCTGAGTTGTTTGGGGAAATTGGTATAAATGCAATGGATTGAAAAAGGGGCGATATTAGTGCTATACCTCTATGCTTTATGGTGATTGGACTTTTTGTGTTTACCTCTTAGTTCTTTGGAAATATTGATGTTAATGCATGCATGGATTGAAGGGGAATCCGCTACCAATAGATTATGTACTCTGGCTTTTGTGATGGGAAAAATTTCACTGATAGCAAATTATGTACCATTGTGTGCATGCGTTTTTTTTATTTCTTTTTTTTTTTTGGAGCATAATCCACTTGTAACGCATTTCTGTTTTTGTCCCCACGTTTACTCTAATTTCTCCAAAAATATGGAACACAACAGTTCGGAAAAGTATTGCCCCTTGAAGTTAAATAAACAGAACGCTGAAATAGTAGGTGGTTAATGGGTTTTCTCGATACAAGTATAAATGGAAATGCAATTTTGTAAATAGAATGAAGCAAAAGTGTGACCAAGTGTCTACACAGTACTTGTTTCAACACATAAATCACTAACACGTCAATGACCAAGTGTCTTTACTAAGAAGCTTCAACCCCTAAATCAATAATCTGAAATGACCCAAAATGTCTCCACAGCAATGCTTTGACACCTGGAACAAAGAAAGAATTAGAAAGCAAGGGGAGAAACCGAAAGAGAAGAAAGGAGCAGACAGAATAATACTGCATCACGCTACAGGGCATAGTCTTTAAGGCAGGTATTCAGCCTCCTCACTCTGCAGCTGTGCCTCATTCCCGCCAATTGTGGCTCTGTTGCCACCTGCCCAAGTGGGCTAATTAACTCACTTGCTGTATTATTTTCCAGAGAGTTGTTGTATTGTTCAATTTGGACTGGGATTAGGATTTAGGGTTTAGGGTTAATATTTGTTGCAAAATACCAAAATACCATGTTCTAATATTTAGCCTCATCTAAACCCATATTAAATTTAATTTTCCTCATCTGGGGTTTTCGATTTTTCCTTTTTTCTTTTTTGTTTTACATTGGCAAAAGGATCCTTTGAATTAATCCATGAACAGTTGTAATTAAATAATAGGTTGAGAAGTTCTCGTGGACCCCGTTCATCATACTCACGAATTGGTCTTTCTTCAATAAAGGGTGGTCTTGGCCTGTTTGATGACACACACCAGAACCTCCCAGACGAGGTAATTAATTAAGACACGCAGTCGGAGAGACTGAGTCACTGAGCCTCACGTGGCACGCTGCATGTAATCCTAGATGACACGTGTAGTCCTCTTAGCACTCCTTGAGTTAGGATAAACACGATTGAAATTTTCACTCAAACGCTCTACGAAATCACTATACGATGACGGGACAGAGTAGTAGTTATTTTGTACTCTATTTTTATTTTTTCTCTCATTTCTTAGGAGCATCTATATCATCGATCTCTTTTATTTGTCATTTTATTATTTGTACTTTGGTATTTTCAATACAAATTAAACATAATAATTTCTTTTGCATTTCTTCTAACACTCGTGATTCTTCATACACATCTCACTCGACGAATTTTGAGCCTCCAGCTTTTGACTTGAAAAACAACATTCAGGAAATCAAAATATGGAATGTAACATATCAATCAATTGGACTATAACTATACAATTGATTTTAAGGATTTGCAAATAAATGGAATACAGTAACATACGAGTACAATATGAAAAAATTATGGAGGTGAGATTTGAACCCTTAGAGTGCGTTTGGTTTGAGAAAATATTTCCCCATTTCATTTCTTGTTTCCATTTTTTGAAAAACATTTTCATTTTCAGATTTTCAAAATCAGAAAATGTGTTTGGTTTATAAAAGTAAATCATATTTTCAGAAAATGAAAACAATGAAAAAGTGTTTGGTTTGTCTGATTTCAAAATATATTTTCAAAAAGTGAAAACAATAAAAACATGTTTGATTTGTTTGTTTTTAAAGTGTAATTCTTAAAATCAAATTTAAGATAATAAAATGAGTTTAAATTTAATGCATCGTCAGCATAAAATTGTTTACACTATCATCTAATCACATTTTGTCACATCAACAAGCTTTAGTAACTCTTTTTTTCATTATTTGAAAAGTCATATAAATGAAAATGAAAGAATTTGATTTGATAAAAATGTGAAAAATTTTACACTATTAGAGCATACAAATTAAATCCTAATAAAATGGTATATATTTGATTTGCATTGACTCATCTAAAAGCATTTATAAAAATAATAAATAACTGTATAAAACATTAATACTAAGAATCAAATAAATTTCTCACTTTTTTTTCAAAATGTAGGTGTAATGAAAGGAAACATATATTCAATAAAAAATAACATAAATGATACAAATAAATCTATTAAACTTTTAAAAAGAGTAAACAATACAAATTTCATCAAATATAATTGGCTTATTGGCTTTGTGGTTTGTTGGCTTATTTTAAAATAGAACACAATAGCTACACTAGTGTGTCAATTGGCTTATTGGCTTTGTGATGTTTTCTATCGATAAAAAACTGAACGAAAAATGAGGAGCTTCCAAATGTCATGGATAAGGAAATTTGATGTACACTTCATTGTAGCCAGTATAGTTCTTAGCGCCAGCGAGACAATAATAAAAGAAGAGGTGCAGCGTCCATGGTAAGGCATTGAAAATTCAAGAAGGGGATATTGATTTCTCAATGGGCATGTTCGAACGCGGTTCAGTTAAGTGAACATAAGACTATTTCCTCATATTTACGCTCATGACACCGCATTTTCGATTGAAAATATTTTCAGTGCTTAACAAATGAAATGCTGAAAATGAGGATCTGATGTTTTCAAATTTTCATCTTTTTTGAAAATATTTTCTGAAAATGTTTTCACAAAGATTAAACCAAACTTATTTTCAGTGTTGTTTCCTGTTTTCAGTGAAAATGAAAACAGAAAATGCACAAACCAAACAGCCTCTTAATCTCTGCTTAAAATATAAGTGTATAAATCAACTAGACTAACAAATTATATATAATATATATAATTACATTGATTTTATTATAGACTATGAGCAAATCAGGCAAGTAATGTGTCTGATTTTGAAGGAGTCTCTTATGAAATCACTTAGTACATAAAATGGTTCATTTTCGTAAATGATTTTTTTTTCCCATTTTATTAAGGTGAAAAAAAAAATCCTACACATCAATCTTATAAATATTACGTCATACGCGGTATGTGGCTGTGAAGTCATTCTCTCACGTCAGCATGATTCATTATTCCACTAACTTCCTACACGGTACCACATTTGTTTTTTCGGCCACTACTATAAATTGAGGTACCAGTCTCATGAATAGTTGTCATATGTGCACTAAGCACGAGGGAAGAATCCTCATACATATCACATAGTCCCTCCAAAGATTTACATTTTTATAGCCTAAGTTACTTCAATATGGCCACCACCATCACTGCCCTAAAGCCACTCTTAGCGGACCTAGCCTCCACCGTGAAGCATGTGCCCTCTAATTACATTAGACCCCCAAATGACCGTCCTAATCTTCAATCCTCCGATGTTCATGATTCCATTCCTATCATCGACCTTCAAGGTCTTGATGGCCCCAACCGTTCCGAAATCATCAAGAACATTGCTCATGCTTGCAAAAATTATGGTTTCTTCCAAGTAATTATCAAAATTCAAATCCAACCTTTTTTATTAAGTTCACAGTTGTTATACTTAGTACGAACTTGAATTATGATATTCCAAATACATGTTATTTCAGAGAGTGAGGTTTGAATTTATAATTTCATGTTAATTATGAAGTCTCTTTATTACTAGTCCAAATTTAATGGCTTTATGTTGTTAAGGCTTTGATATATCTTTAACGATTGTTTAATTTCTATGTTTTTTTTTTTTTACATATATTTAAAGGTTGTGAATCATGGGGTTCCGGAGGATGTGGTAGGTAAAATGGTGAATGTGTCAAAAGAGTTTTTTGATTTGCCCGAGAGTGAGAGGTTGAAGAGCTACTCTGATGACCCCTCAAAGACAACTAGGCTCTCAACCAGCTTCAATGTGAAGACTGAGAAAGTTGCAAACTGGAGGGACTACTTAAGACTTCATTGCCACCCTCTTGAGGATTACATAGAGGAATGGCCTACCAACCCTCCATCTTTCAGGTTAAGAAAAATAGATTAGTTCTTCTTCTTCTGCTTCTGCTTCTTCTTCTTCTTCTTCTTTCTCTTAATGAATCATGGATATCATAATAATTTACTTAAGAGTATTTAATCCCAGTAAAAAAAAATATATATATATTATATTCTACGTGTAACATCATACACCCTTTGAAAAGGAGAAACGATGTTATATTTCCTTTCGTTTTTTTCCCTCTATACTAATGTATGCATGCTGCTTGTTTTTCTTTGGACTTTCGCATATATAGTTTTTCTTTGGACTGTCGTGTGTGTGTATATATATATATATGATGAGGTAACATTGTTCGATCTCTTGCGGCTCCTTCTCGATGGAAGTTTTGTGTTCTTCCAAGTGTGCAAAAGAAAAAGGAGAGAAGATTTTTGCACTATTTTTTTTTTTTTTTTGATACAGATTTTTGCACTTTTTTCAAAACATCTACCTACACACCGCAAGTGTCCAACGTTGGGAAATTGTCCAGTGATGCTGATAAGATTGTGACAACTCACTTTTGTTTGTGCATGTCGATGTATGTATGCAAGGTTGTGTGTAGAAATAATAGAGCCCTTGAAATGAGTTTTAATTTATTTATCAATTATC
The DNA here is from genome assembly GCA_031216105.1 of Dalbergia cultrata. Classification (NCBI taxonomy): domain Eukaryota; kingdom Viridiplantae; phylum Streptophyta; class Magnoliopsida; order Fabales; family Fabaceae; genus Dalbergia; species Dalbergia cultrata. The sequence continues at coordinate 1,657,314 of CM062351.1, forward strand.
ACTTTGATTTGAATTGTGAAGTAATTATAAAGATAAATAAAATAAATTCTAAGAACTCCCAGAGTAAAATAAAAGTTTTACCCTATTCTGTTCATCATTTGACACTGTTATAAAATATTTTCTCATTTTCATTATATTTTAAATGAAATAATTGGAGTGTTAAATGAGAAATGAAATAAAATAAGACTTTTCTTATTCCAAAAACACCTGCAAGCTTTTACTAAAAAATAATTACGAGTTTAATTTTCCCCCTTTTGTTTTATGTCTTTTTTCAAGTTGTATGGTCTTTTAGATAAAAGAATCATATAGTTTTAATTTATTTGTGATGTGCAGAGAAGATGTAGCAGAGTATAGCAAACACATGAGAAAGTTATCATTGAGATTGCTTGAGGCAATATCAGAGAGCTTGGGTTTGGAGAGGGATTACATGGATAAGGCACTAGGAAAGCATGGCCAGCACATGGCCATCAACTACTACCCTCCATGTCCTGAGCCAGAGCTAACATATGGTTTGCCAGCACATGCTGACCCAAATGCCCTCACCATTTTGCTACAAAATCATGCGCCTGGCTTACAGGTCCTCAAGGATGGTAATTGGGTCACTGTGAAACCTGTCCCTAACACCTTCATTGTCAATATTGGCGACCAAATTCAGGTGAGTAATTCAAACTTGATTAAAATTCCACCCTGACATATATTCTTGTCCAACTTATGATTTGACATAGAGAATGATGTAGTACAAGTACCTAAATGTGCTATTTTCACTAGAAAAATTATCATAGCTTTTCTTAGATTTAAAAATAATTTTATTGATAAAAAAATATATTAAAAAAAATTATTAGTTTGTGATCAACACACTCGGTTCATGTTTCTAATTTTATCAGTGTTTTGTATTTGACTCAAATGGAGTCAAAGTGTATCACTATGCATGTTTGATGATTACAACAGCTGCAAATGAATCACCAGCACGAATTTTTGTGAATCCAAAAAGATGTTGTGGATCCTGTACAAATACATACATAAAATTAAGTTTAATAGTGTGCAAAAATATACTATCTTCATTTCACAATCACTACAAAAAATCAAACAATACACGTATTAAGAAAAAAAATTGATAAATGTATAAAATTATATAAGTTGATAAAACTATCTTTATATAGGGCCTGTTTGGAACAATTTTTTATTTTTTTTAAAACTATTTTAAAAATCAAGTTTAGAAACAATTCTTTAATAGTAAAATACAAAAATAATATCTGTTTGGATACTCATTTTTAAAACAAAAACCCGCCTTCCCAAAACCACCAACCTACCAAGGAAAATGAACAGAGGACAACGGTTGTGGGAGGAAGCGGATCGGCGTTGGTGCTATCCGTCAAAGGAAGTAGATTGGAGCTTGAAGCCGCATGGTGCCGGAGCTGCTCACGATGGTCCTGCCACGTGGTACCATAATTGCTGGCGGTGGTCTTGCTAGCATGGTGCTGGAGCTGCTCACAGTGGTCCTGCACGAGGTAGTCGAGTTCATGGTCCTGTTGGCGGTGGTCGACTGGTCCTGCTCGTGGTGGCACTAGTGGTTGCGGCACTGGCACCGATGCTAGAGATCATCACAAGGTTTTGTTTTTGATTTTGTAAAACACCTAAAAGTTGTTTTCAGTTTTTTAAAACTCAAAAAGCGTTTTTCAATTTTTAAAAGCAACTTTTGTAAAACATATTGCCAAACAATTTTTTTTTTTGTGTTTTGTTTTTAAAAACTAGAAATAGTGTTTAAAATTCATTGTCAAACAGTCATGTAGTCATTATTACTAATTTTGATAAATGTATAGATTATTTAATTAACACATTTACACCAAAATGTATATGTGGAAGAAAAATATTAATGCACCTAGAAAGCCCAAATGAACATATATTCTAAAATATCAAAAAGTTACAAATTGATAGCTATTATTATGAAATGGAGGAAGTATATTCTTAGTTTTTGTGTTTAGTATGCACTTTCCAAAAAAGCTGAATGTCATGTATAAAGGTGAAAAAAAAATAAAAAACTTTGAAGCATATATTCAATATAAAAGTCTTTTACTAGACTTTCAATTATTCATCATGATGTGAAGTATTTTACTTCTACACTGGACAACTTCATCTCAAGACAACCAGACACTCAATTAATCTATGGTCAAGAATTTTCACTACTTTTATTTTCAAATTATTTTATTAAAATGCTTTACATGCAATGATGAGGTGTTCACATAGTTGTACATGCAGGTCTTACAAACATCTTTTCTCCTTTCACAATATCTAAGTTAAAAGTCATAAATATGATACTCTGTGATATTTAGTTATCCGTATAACATGTTTTATGTTTAGTGCACTAAATTTAGGTTCAAATTACTTAATTTCAAATAAGAATTGAAAAGGAGATATCATACATCATAAAACAAAAGCACACTTTTTTTTTGTTGCTAGTTCATAGAGACTTAGACATGTTGGTGCGGGGTTTAATTTGAAGGTGATAAGCAATGATAAGTACCAGAGTGTGCTGCACAGAGCATTGGTGAATTGTGAGAAGGAGAGGATGTCAATTCCTACATTCTATTGCCCATCACCTGATGCAGTGATAGGACCAGCACCCCAACTCGTAGACCATCATCACCCTCCTCAATACACCAACTTCACATACAGTGAATACTACCACAGCTTCTGGAACAGAGGGCTCTCAAAAGAAACCTGCGTGGACATGTTCAAGGCTGAGAATTAGCTCAAAATAAACCGAGGGGTTTTATTCATCACGCATTTTCTTGAATTGTACTCCTGTTTCAAAATAAATTTAGTGAATTCTTAATTTGTTAGCAAAAGTAGTTGAACTTTTTATAACTTACATAAATTGATTGTTCCCATTATAAAAAATTATTCATCACATTTTAAGCGGGTTTTAAACTTTTGAATAGAAGTTAATTCGAATAGCTTTCACGAAAGTAATTTTTTCACTTGAAAAAGAATATCTTTATTAGAGAAATTAGAAAGTGAATAGAAAATGATATTTGATATATGCTTTTTGGGGTATGGGCCTCTGACCCCAAGGTCAAACAGAGCTCCCAAGTGCAGCCTTTCTTGAATCATTTTTGGGGCGCATGTACTACATGTAAGACGTGGTTTTTTGGCCCAAAAGCAAGTATTCAATACATGTGGACTTTATAGTCCAAATGTTTTGCGATGGTTTGTGTAATGTTTTGCCTACATGTTGTCCCCGCAAAATTGAGTGTTGCGAAATTCATTTAACCATGGACCCCGAAAAATATAATAAAATAACATAAAGGTTTAAATACATTTTTTCTTTTTGAACTTTAAATCACGTGTAATTTAAACCCTAACTTTTTAAAATGTATATTGTGATATCCTGAATTTTCTAGACAATGCAAAAAACTTTTGACTTTTCAAATAGTACAAATCTTTAAGTTATAATAGAGTATTGAGTTGCATAGAAACCAAAAAAAAATAGAGGGGGTTAAATGCATATGAGAATTCATAAACAAGACGTCAGGTTGCAGATATGTCATATCTCTACCAGTTGCTCAAATTATGCTGAATGGTGTTTTGTACTGTTTGGAAAGTTCAAAGTGTCATGATATACATTTTGAAATTTCAAGTTATAAACTGTGCATAAACTAAAGTTTATGGAATAAGATGCATTTTACACTAAAATAAAATAAGTAAGAAAGTAATCAATCCATTTAACCACACCAGTGATTTATCGTGTCATTTATGGTTTAACAATTAACTTTAATTTTTAAACAACGAAAAGAAAATAAATATAAACAAATGACTTAAAATGTAATTGAAAAGCATTCTTATGATTATAAAGATAGTTTGAATGTTGAATTGAATTTTTACATGATGATATATAAAATTTATATTAACAATACATCAAAATTAACTTTGTTTATATTATATGTAAATCAAATTAACCAGTGTAACATTTTATCAAATCAGTAAAATTGTTTGAAATACAGTTTATATTGACTATATATCAAAATTAATTAATATCATAATATACGTGCATGGCTGTGCTATTGAGGATATTTTTCCTGTAAACAAAACAATGAACTTGTTTGCCTATTGTCAATGAATACCTGGTCCATTCAAATAAAAACAAAAGTAAGTTGTTGCAAACTTCCAAATGATGATCAGGTCATTTCATTGCTATGTCAAGCACCAAAATAAGCAGCCTTCTTTCGTGTACTTGATTTAATTTGGTTAATCTATTGAGTATATTAACTAATAAAAACTTTAGAGGCATGCACATGAATAAGTGAGTTACGCAAAAAATTAGATTAAAAATAAATAAAAACAAAAAAGCGCTTCAAGGGAGTTGGATTGAGATCAAGTTCAATTACGGCGTTCTCCGTTCGCAAGCCGGAGACTTCCTCTCTAACGATAAAGATCGACATATATTACATGCTATAAATTATTTACTATAAGCATCCACCAACTAAACGATTAACATGAAAATGAATGAAATTTCAAAAAATAAAAATTGAAACTAATTACTGAATTTATTGTTATGAAACATTAATTTGAAGTTATATATTTATACGTATATGTATATACTTTAGTTTTGATTTGATTCATTGACAGCTTAAAAAATTAATAATTTGAACTTATTTGTCAAATGAGATGGGTTATGAAAATAGATTCGACTTTTTTGTCATTAAGCCAATCTATATCTAATTTCTTGAAGTTATGATATCTGCTGTTTTTTTTTTCCTGATTTTTATCATATATCTATATATGTTGTTGATGATGTCACTATAATTTTAAATTTTTCAGTTGTGACTAGTTCTTTTCAAATTTTTATTTTTTGGCTACTTGGGCACTTTCCCCAGACCTATTGGCGACCCTACATGGTAAATCTTTATCCATCTGGCTACTAGTCATAATAACCCTGCAGGTAACAACGTGTCACACACGACCAATGAATTTGGAAATGAGTTATTTTATTTGCGGTTACTTTTCATAAATTATTATATTAACTCATTTCTTATTTATTATTAGATATAGTGATTCATATTTAAATAACATGTATATATATCATATTTAATAATAAATAAAAAGTGAGTTAACATAATATTTTATATCAAATAAATACACATAATATATCTTATTTGAAATTTTGATATTCATAACAATAATTTTATTTGGACATGCATCTAAAAATGAGCTTCTCATCTAGATATTCATCCTATCACTGTGGTAGCATCAGGTAATTGACTCGGATAGAAATATATATAGATATTGTGTCCTCAAATATATTTGTTGATAAAGATAGGAACATGGGACAAAATATAAATTTTTATACTTTTGAAAAATAGGGACAATAAAGATATAAGATATAGAGATAGAAATGTAATATTTTTCCTTTTAATAATATTTTTTATATTTAATATTTTTCAATATGTCCTCAAACCCATGAATGGTTCGGCAGGATATATAATATCTTTTATTATGTATTTATATCTTTTCCTCATATTTTTAAATAAAATATGAAAATAGTTCTCATATCTTATACTCGACAACCATACATGATACAGAAATTATATTTTTTTATATCTTTATTTTCACTATATTTATTGTGCCTTGAAATAGTTAGCAATGGCCACCTGTTAGATGAGATTTTGGCCCCATTCACCTCCACCCACTCATTATTCTTCTTCACCTGAATTTAATAGTCGTCAAATAAACACACATTTTTTTATGTCCATCATTTCATCTACCGCAATTTTATTTTATTTTTTTACACAAAATTAGATTTTTGTTCGACTTTCAGAAAATTTTTAGTATAACTTAATATAAAATAAACACTACTTTGACTAAGCATATAAAAAATTATAACAATCTAATTGTCCTATGTGCGTAAATAAGTGATGAAAATACTGACCACTCTTAAGCAAGAAGACTATAGAATTATGCCTATAAATAATTGCCATCATGCATGAAAACCTCGTACAGAACGAACACTTCTTTCTCTCTTAATTTCTTTCTTTTATTAATTATTATTTCTTCTTTTTTCGTTATTGCACTGAAATCTTAATTTCTGTGTTCATACTGTGAATGTATAAAGCCACATTCAGTGGCTGCCACCAACCGAAAGAAATTTTTAAAGTGCACAGCAGAATTTCTACTGTGCATGCATGCTGATTGACGAAAATTTCAAACATGCACAGTAACTAAGTTACTGTGCACATGTGAGAGGGTTCGGTGCACCTACCGAAATGCATGTGAAGTTACTGTGCATTGATTGCACAGTAACTCTCGAGCCTCTATAAATAGCAAGCTGCTGAAGGTTTTAAAATGTATCAGTAGAAGCATCAGAGAGCATAGTTATATATAGTGTCTTCTGAGAGTTTCTCCTATTTTTATAGAGAGAGGTGTATTCTCCTAGTATAAGAGAGGGTGTTATCGTTCTCTCCTTATATTTAGAGAGAGGTGTAATTTTATCTTCCATATAGTGAAAATCTTTCTTGGTCTTGCCCGTGGTTTTTCCCTCATCATTAGGGGGTTTTCCACGTAAATATTGTGTGTCAGTTCTATTACTCTTAGCTCTATTTTAGTTGCGTTGATCTGTTTCCATTACTCTGGTACCCAACAGTGGTATCAGAGCTTTGGTTAGGTGGTATTTATTCTTAGTATGCTCTGTGGTTGCAGTTTAAGCTGATCTTCCACATCAGAAAAGAATTTTTACCTGGAACTTATCAAAGCCATTGGATATAGTTCACGCTGCGGGTTACTACTCTTGGTCACTGTTTATACGTGTAGTTGTATACTTTTACAGTATTGTTAACGTATACTGGATTTGTTCCATATACGGTATAAATATATGGTACTGTTCACGTATACGACTATTCACGTATACGGTACTATTCACGTATACGATACTATTCACAGTAAAAAAAAAGTGACCAGTCTAGTAGAGAAACAAATTCCGGTAAACACTATGGCAACAAAATTTGAGTTTGAGAAGTTCAATGGGAATAATTTTTCCCTGTGGAAACTGAAGATAAAGGCAATCTTGAGAAAGGACAATTGCTTACCAGCAATTGAAGGTAGACCACCGGGTTACTGATGAAAAGTGGAAGGAGATGGATGATAATGCTGTTGCCAATCTGCATCTTGCAATGGCAGATTCAGTATTGTCCAGTATTGCAGAAAAGAAGACAGCAAAGGAGATCTGGGATGCTCTTGTCAAATTGTACGAGGTCAAGTCACTTCACAATAGAATATTTCTAAATAGGAGGCTGTATACTCTTCGAATGAATGAGTCCACATCAGTAACGGACCACATCAACAATCTAAACACATTATTCTCCCAACTTACAGCATCAGATTATAAAATAACGGAGAATGAATGTGCGGAACTTCTACTTCAAAGTCTACCTGACTCATATGATCAACTCATTATCAACATCACAAATAATAATGTTGCCAACTATCTATCCTTTGATGATGTCGCCGGTGCTATTCTTGAAGAAGAGTCCAGGCGCAGGAATAAGGAAGATAGATTGGAGAACTCAAAGCATGGAGAGGCATTGTTGGTGATGAGAGGGAGATCAATGGAGCGTGATTCCAGTGGGAGTCATGGTCGGAGTAGATCAAAGTCAAGAAGAAGGAAGAACTTCAAATGCTACAGTTGTGGCATGAGAGGGCACTTGAAGAAAGATTGTCGAAATAACAAGAAGAATGCAGATAAAGCCCCAGAAGCATCAACCTCTCAAGGATGTGTTGCAAGTACCTCTGAGGATGGAGAAATCCTATGTAGTGAGGCAGCAATTGGTTCTAGAGGCAATAAAAGGCTCATTGATGTTTGGATCATGGATACAAGAGCATCATGGCACATGACTCCACACCGTGACTGGTTTTACAGTTATGAACCTGTCTCGAAAGGATCTGTGTTCATGGGAGATGATCATGCCTTAGAAATTGCTGGTGTTGGTACTGTCAAAATAAAATTGTTTGATGGTTCCATTCGAACAATTCAAGGAGTGCGACACGTGAAGGGTTTGAGGAAGAATATATTGTCTATTGGGCAATTGGATGATCTCGTGCAAGACTCAGATCAAGATGGAATCTTGAAAGTTGTTAAAGGTGCTCTTGTGTTGATGAAAGCAGAAAAGACCACAACAAATCTATACAGACTTCAAGGAGATACGTTGCAGGAGGCAGACGCATCAATTGCATCAGCAAGTGAAGAAGAAACGACGATGATGTGGCATCGCAAACTAAGCCACATGTCGGAACGTGGTTTGAAGGTTCTTGCAGAACGTAATCTCATTCCTGGGCTCAAATCGGTGAACCTACCATTTTGTGAGCACTGTGTTACAAGCAAGCAGCATAGATTGAAGTTTGATAGATCAACTGCCCGGAGTAAGCACATTCTAGACTTGATTCATTCTGATGTGTGGGAGTCACCAGAAATGTCCTTGGGAGGTGCAAAATATTTTGTATCATTCATTGATGATTACTCCAGGAGACTATGGGTGTACCCAATCAAGAAGAAGTCAGATGTGTTTCAAATATTTAAAGACTTCAAAGCAAGAGTAGAACTGGAATCTGGTAAGAAGATCAAGTGTTTGAGGACAGACAATGGAGGAGAATATACAGATGGAGATTTTCTAACATTTTGCAAGCATGAGGGTATTCAAAGGCAATTCACAGTTGCACATACACCTCAGCAAAATGGTGTAGCAGAGCGGATGAACAGGACTCTTCTAGAAAGAACAAGAGCAATGCTGAGAACAGCAGGTTTAGCCAAGTCTTTCTGGGCAGAAGCAGTCAAAACTGCCTGTTATGTGATCAATCGGTCGCCATCAACTGCAATTGGTTTAAAAACACCAATGGAGATGTGGAATGGCAAGCCGACAGATTATTCTTCCCTAAAGGTGTTTGGATGTCCAGCATATGTGATGTACAACTCCCAAGAAAGAACAAAGTTGGATCCAAAGTCCAGGAAATGTATATTCTTGGGCTATGCTGACGGTGTAAAGGGGTATCGCTTGTGGGATCCCACTGCCCGCAAGGTTATTGTCAGCAGGGATGTTATATTTGCAGAAAATGAACTGCAAAGTGAAGAAAGAAATGACAACACTGTTAAGGAGACCACTTCTATTCAGATAGATGAGAAAACTGAAGAAAGAGATTCTGAAGCAGAACCAGAGCATGATGAACAAGTACCAGTAGAGGCCAATGATACAGAAGTTAGGCGATCATCACGCCAGACAAAGCCACCTTCATGGCATTCAGACTATGTTATGGCAAGCCACGATGCATTTTGTCTTCTAACAGAAGAAGGAGAGCCATCAAACTTTCAGGAGGCTTTGAATAGTCCAGATGCTTCTCTGTGGATGGCAGCAATGCAGGAAGAAATGGAGGCCTTGCATAGGAATAAAACATGGGAACTTGTTGCACTTCCAAAAGGTCGAAAAGCCATCGGTAACAAATGGGTCTATAAGATCAAACGAGATGGCAATGATCGAGTGGAACGATATCGTGCAAGACTGGTGGTAAAAGGATTTGCTCAGAAGGAAGGTATTGATTTCAATGAGATATTTTCTCCAGTTGTCAGACTTACCACTATCAGAGTAGTATTGGCTATGTGTGCTGCATTTGATTTACATCTTGAGCAGTTAGATGTGAAAACTGCTTTTCTTCATGGAGAACTTGAAGAGGAGATATATATGCTCCAACCAGAAGGCTTTGAGGAAAAAGGAAAAGAAAACTTGGTTTGTAGGTTGACCAAATCTCTGTACGGTCTAAAGCAGGCGCCAAGGTGTTGGTACAAGAGATTTGATTCCTTCATAATTGGCCTCGGATACAACAGATTGAGTTCAGACCATTGTACATACTACAAGAGGTTTGGTAACAATGTTTTCATCATTCTGTTATTGTATGTGGATGACATGTTGGTGGTAGGCCCCAACAAAGATCGAATCCAAGAATTGAAGGCACAGTTGGCTAGGGAATTTGATATGAAGGACTTGGGACCCGCAAACAAGATTTTAGGGATGCAAATTCACCGAGACAAAAAGGACAGGAAGATCTGGCTGTCACAAAAGAATTACTTGATGAAAATCTTGCGACACTTCAACATGCAAGATTGCAAGCCAGTATCAACCCCACTTCCTGTGAACTACAAATTATCCTCAGGTATGTGTCCTAGCAGTGAAGCGGAGAGGATGGAAATGTCTCGAGTACCATATGCATCAGCGGTGGGAAGCCTTATGTACGCCATGATTTGTACCAGGCCAGATATTGCTCAAGCAGTTGGATTAGTTAGTCGGTTTATGGCAGATCCAGGTACTAAGCATTGGAATGCTGTGAAGAGGATCCTGAGATATATTAGAGGAACCTCAGGTGTTACACTATGTTTTGGAGGATCAGAGTTCGTTGTCAGAGGATATGTTGATTCAGATTTTGCAGGTGATCTTGATAAAAGAAAATCTACTACAGGCTATGTGTTTACACTCGCGAGTCTGTGAGTCGGTTATCCAAGTTACAGACTGTTGTAGCTCTATCTACTACAGAAGCTGAATATATGGCAGCTACACAAGCTTGCAAGGAAGCAATTTGGATTCAAAGGTTAATGGAGGAACTCGGACACAAACAGTCAAAAGTTACTGTGTATTGTGACAGTCAGAGTGCCTTGCATATTGCAAGAAATCCAGCTTTTCATTCCAGGACAAAGCACATAGGAGTTCAATATCACTTTGTTCGAGTAGTAGTGGAAGAAGGAAATGCGGACATGCAGAAGATTCATACGAAAGATAATCTAGCAGATGTCATGACAAAGCCGATCAATACTGACAAGTTTAAATGGTGTAGATCTTCCTATGGCCTATCAGAAACGTAGGTAGCATGGAATTGGCAAGATGAGAAAAGGTTTTGAAAGCTCACCAAAAGTGGCTTTAAGTGGGAGATTGTGAATGTATAAAGCCACATTCAGTGGCTGCCACCGACCGAAAGAAATTTTCAAAGTGCACAGTAGAAAGCATGCATGCTGATTGACGAAAATTTCAAACATGCACAGTAACTAAGTTACTGTGCACATGTGAGAGGGTTCGGTGCACCTACCGAAATGCATGTGAAGTTACTGTGCATTGATTGCACAGTAACTCTCGAGCCTCTATAAATAGCAAGCTGCTGAAGGTTTTAAAATGTATCAGTAGAAGCATCAGAGAGCATAGTTATATATAGTGTCTTCTGAGAGTTTCTCCTATTTTTATAGAGAGAGGTGTATTCTCCTAGTATAAGAGAGGGTGTTATTGTTCTCTCCTTATATTTAGAGAGAGGTGTAATTTTATCTTCCACATAGTGAAAATCTTTCTTGGTCTTGCCCGTGGTTTTTCCCTCATCATTAGGGGGTTTTCCACGTAAATATTGTGTGTCAGTTCTATTACTCTTAGCTCTATTTTAGTTGCATTGATCTGTTTCCATTACTCTGGTACCCAACACATACAACAATCCAGAGCAAAAAGGCCAATGGAAACCCACCATCCAAAGCTCAGTGGAGTGTCAAAATCAATAAAGGAAGACCAGGAATTAGATAAAGCACAAAGCTTTTGCTATGCTATTCAGCTGGTGAATTCCAATGCACTGCCCATGTCATTGCATGTTGCCTTGGAGCTTGGTGTGTTAGATATAATACACAAATTAGGTCCATGTGCTACCGTCTCAGCAAAGGAAATTGCAGCACAGATTTCAAGCAAGAACCCTGATGCAGCCGCAATGATTGATAGGATCCTCATGCTCCTAGCCAGTTTTTCTGTGCTTAATTGTTCTCTTGCTGATGATCATGATGATGAAAGTGGTTCTAACTTTAAGAGATTATACAGTCTTAATTGTGTGTCCAAATTTTTCATTCCTAATGAGGATGGGGTGTCATTGAGGCCTCTTCTGGGATTGGTTCAGGATAAGGTCTCCATACAAAGCTGGTCAGTTTTCTCATTTAATTTCTCTTGTCCTTTAATTTCTTTCAGTTTGTTTTAATTGTTTAGTTTGTCAATGCTTGCCTTCTTTTGATTTGTAGTGATTCCTCTTCGATATAAACCTTGAAATAGAAGATACTATATTTAACCATATTAAATATAAAGTCATTCAATTTCATCTTGTTTAGTATTTAAGAGATGGTTGAAGAAATGGTAGAGGGAGTATGTTATATTACAAAAAATTTATGGACTCATGCCAACAAGTTTTTGGGAGAAATAATTAGAGTCAAACCTCATATTATTATGCGAATTTGCACGAATAAGTTGTTTTAGTTCTCAGCTTTTAAAATAAGTCAAATTAGTCTCTAATATCGCAAAACATGAGTCCTCGTCCCACTTTCATATAATATTTTGTCAATAAAATAATGTGTAACATTAAGTGACAATTTGATATACCATGTGTTATTGAACATATAATGAGAATTTAAATGACTTATTTTGATGTATAAAATTGCACAAAATGAGTCATTTTATGACTTAGAATGAAGATTTAAAAGATTTATTTTGCATAATTTTAGACACCCAAATGAGTCATTTTAAACTCCATATAACTTCAGATGATATATGATATATTAGGGTATAATTTTATATTAAATATTACTCTCTTCCTTACAAAATATCTATTAAATTTAGATTAAAATATACATTAAGAAAATTAATAAATGATATGATAATAGAGTACTCCTATATAAAATTATGGTATATAGACTAATATATCACTATAAATTCACCAACAAACATTTTCAATACACTAGAGTCATTAATTGTGGCCATTAATACTAGGGTTAATATTAAAAAAATTATACTTTATTGAAATGTGAAATTAACAATATTTTGAAAGAAGATTTTGTCTAAAAGTGGATAAGTATTCTGAAAGAAAGAGAGTATCATGTAGTTGACAGAATAGTAAATAAAAGTGGATTGAAATACTAACTTGACTCACATTTCATAATATTAGTGATTAATTCAACTATTTTTAAAAGTCAAGGACTAGAACAAAGTTTAACTCAAATAATTAAATAGGACATATTCAACACTCCACCTTTTGTTATATACTCTCTCTTTTTTAGAATATTTATCCAATTTCATATTTTAAAATATCTATCAATTTTACATTTCAATAAAGCATTAATATTTTCTTCAAATATTACATTTAATTAATTTCATATTTTCAAAATATTCTATTTAATACTAGCCTTGAATATTATGATATATTAATTAATATATAGAGACATATTAATTTATTCATTATATTTTATTCCACTATTTATATTATTTATTATTTTTTAATATCTATATTTATTTTAAATTGACATATATTTTGAAAAGGATGGAAGTATAATATTAACTGTAAAAATAATTTGAATAAGAATTTAATTGACTTCGATGTTGGTTGCTACTACACAGTATCGATGCAGCAGTATCTAGTAACCTAATATTGATTGCTATTTTTCTGAAAAGGCGGAAAAAAAAAATTCAAGGGAGATCGGAAATCTAGCTAGAAAATGACTTTGACTAGCTAGACACACACACACATATATGCACACACAATAGATACACACTACATACATTATTACTATTAGATTTGATGAATAAGTGGGATAGATGGGGATCACAAATCACATCAAATGATAATAAAGTGTGGTATATATTTATTGTGTAATTTAGTTTTACATCAAACATTATTCTATATATGTATATATATTCATTATATTTTGTACGGATCTTACAACACTGGATTTCCGTTTGTCTTTGCCAACTTGATTGAAAAAATCACGCATTCAATTAATTCCTTCAATATAGGTTCGAATTGAAAGATGCCATCTTGGAAGGGGGCATACCCTTCAACAGGTTCCATGGCATGAGTGGCTTTGAGTATCCAAGGATGGACCCCAGGTTCAATCAAGTCTTCAACGCAGCAATGAGCAATTACACTTGTTTGTTAGCAAAGCAGCTTCTTATATGCTACAAAGGATTTGAGCACATCAACAAACTTGTGGATGTGGGAGGTGGCCTTGGGACTACCCTTAGTTTTGTCACCTCAAAATACCCTCATATTCAGGGCATTAATTTCGACTTGCCTCATGTTATTAAAGAAGCCCCTACATACCCTGGTACAATTCTAATATTCATCATTAGTAAAGAGACAAATGAATAAAAGTGTTGAATATTTAAATCTTAAATTAATTGGTTTTTTTTCTTGCTTTTTAATTTCTTGTTTCTTTATTTTAAGTATTTTGTAAGTATTCATGTTTTCTCATAGAATAAAAAACAAAATAATTAATAGTAACAATAGTTTTAATAATTATTATTTAAAAATAAAAATTACATATTCTTAGCTATTAATTTTAGAATATTAATATACATAAAGTTAAACATATTTATAAATATTATTGTGTGTGTGTGTGTATATATATAAATGAATCAGAAAGAAGGTAGTAAGAAGAATTTTGTGATTTTACTATAAAGAGGTTTGTATTTTTGTAAATAAAAAAATTGGATTTGTATACAGTAAAAATTTACATGTGAATTATTTATTCTTTTAATTAAAAAGGGTTCTAACAATATAGATCATAATCAATTCAATTTTTTTAAAATCAAGTTGAAATTAATAGTTATTCAACTGTTTCGGTATAGCTCTCTTTGAAGGTTATATCGCCCAAATTGGTCATATGATATTATATATATTCTATTGGATAAAAAGAATTCGGTTCAATTATAATTTTTTGGGGTCAGACTGATTTTATTGGATGAAGTCAATTCATAGTGACTTCACAAACAAATGGGCATCAACTTAAAAAATAAAATAAAATAAAATTATGGGAGCCAAATTAAGGAAGGGGCTGGCCGGCAAACCAAATCCAAATTAACATCAAATCATGATATTAATGGAAGCATCCACATAGTCATTCATACAAATGACGAATCTGTATATGTATATTGGTGCAGGCGTGAAGCATGTGGGAGGGGATATGTTTGAAAGTGTTCCACAAGGAGATGCCATTTTTATGAAGGTGCATTTTTTAGACTTATCATCACTACCATTAATTAGTGCCCTTTTGGGTGAAGTAATTAGTGCCTTTAAAATTTTAAATTATACGTACTGACTTTTTATACACTCTATTAATCAATCACATTTTATTATATTATATGAGTTTAATTTTAATATACTTATACAATCAACCAATGATATACTTTTTATTTATAAGATTTTATACGTAATGAGTAATTGAGTCAAATATTTTTACTGATATGGCAATATATTATTATATGCACGTGTAACACAATTTTAGGTTAATGGTATATTCAAATTAAACTTTCATTATATTATATATGTGACTACTAACATTGCTATTATAAACTTTAATAATTTAAAATGATATAACAATATACAGTTAAATAATTACACAAAAAAAAATTTAAAAAAAATGTTAACCTTTTATTTTTCATTATTTCGTTTTCTAAACGCAACATTGAATGACCAATACGCTCTGATACGGAACATACTTTTGATTATATATAGCTCATGCTACATGATTGGAGTGACGAACACTGCGTGAAGATGTTGAAGAATTGCTATAATGCTATTCCTGATGATGGGAAAGTAATTGTTGTGGAGCAAGTCCTCCCACCTCTGCCTGAAACTAGTACTTCTGTGAAGTCTACATGTGAAACTGATGTTCTTATGATGACTCAAACTCCCGGGGGGAAGGAGCGAAACGAACATGAATTCAAGCAATTGGCAACAAGAGCTGGGTTTAAGGGCATTAGATTTGATTGTCTTGTTTATGAACTCAAGGTCATGGAATTCTTTTAAGTAGCTAGCTAGCTAGATTGGCTGTGGACTAGTGTTACAATGTGTGTTTCTTTTTTCTTCTCCTTCATTCATCTCATGATTTGTTGGAGTCAGCGTGTCACATTATATATATTATGTAACGAGTCAACGTCAACAGATATAATCTGAGAGAACTTTGTTGAAGTATAGTTAAGCATGATGATTTGTTGGAGGCTCGTCATGCGTAGGATTTGGGCAAGAGCTTGGGTTTAATGTCAAGGACGGATAGATCCGCTTTTGTTTTATGTTTTCTGTTTTTGTTGGTGTTTGGTGTTTTGTGTCCGGACCTTGTCTTTTGCATTATGTTTTTTATGGTTTGGTTTTGTAGTGTTTTGGGCTCCTGTTGCGAGTCTTGTTTTCGTACCTCTGTAATATTGAATACTTGTTGTTTTCCATTATTTCTTTGAGAGATGAGCACTTTAAATTAAATATTAAAAAAAATCATTCTCATGGTTCTACTTAAGAGTCTTTAAGTTTTTGGGAGAAATAATTCATAACAAATGAACTAGTTGCATTTGATTTGATATCATAGGCTAGTTGGTGGATGCAAAATAAAAAGCTTGAAACCAAGATACATAATGAAAACAGTATGTTATTCTTGTAACTGATATTAAACTAAATTAATTTGATGCGTTATTCATATATAATAGAGGTTGCAATAAGAGCGGGCACAATTGCTTAATCTTTAATTTGACTATTTCATAAACACGCGAATTTGAATTCTTTGAATGATGTAAGAACCTCGTTAATAGAGCCTAAAAATTCTTAAAAAGGTTGGGGTTTTTTCCAAATCTTGATGAGATAATATTGCTTACTCCGCTTAAACTATAGCACTTACAAAATATTCTCAATCCTTGAATTAACTCGCAATAACTATATATATATATATAATAATAATAATAATAATAATAATAGATTCTAGAAAATATATATAGATTTATATAATATAGATTTAAATAAGAATATATTAATAATAAAATGAAAATTGAATTGAATATTCAAAAAATTACTAAAACAAAATAAGAAAATTGAAATGAATAATTTTTAAAATTAACTAAAAAATTTGTGTTCATTCTGAAGAAGAATAATTCGAGTAGAATATAGAAGTCGAAAAAAAAGAGTGGGTAGCAGGAAATTAGAGGATCTTATTTTTTCTATTGATGAGAGATAATGCTACATTTCAATTGCCGAATTTGGAAAAGTTGTTTTCAGATTGTTTGGTCTTTTACGTAAGCTAGCCTGAAACTAGATAAAGAAGTCAACCTTTGTGGGTAGGTTGCAAATAGATTTTGATTTGTTATGTAGAGTCACCACGGTTAAACAAACAAACAAACACACACAGACACACACACTCATATGTAAATATAAAATTGTTTTTTTTTTTGTCCTTGTTTAACTATATAGACGTTTATGTTGACTCTACCTAATTAACTAAACTTTTCTCGATAAGTTAATAAATTAGTCTTGACTAATCAATCAATTATTCTAATTACTTATAAACATGAGATAATTAGTTTAGTGGAAATTAGAGATGCCACACAATTCATGTAGAGCAGATAATACACACATAAGTTATTTGATGTAGAACTCCATAGACATAAAAGGTTCAGAATCCCCCCACACATCACTTTGATATGGAATAAGCAATAGAATAAACACCCTCTCTACTAAACCCCTAAGAAACATGGTCTTAGAAATATAGATGGTTGAGATAAGATCGATTGAAACTAAACAATATACAACAAGAGAATTACCGTGTAATTGTCTATCTAGTTTCTTGATACAACAAGTAAACTGAATTGCTTGACCTCATTTATGCACACAATAGTTTCTTGAAAAGAAACTGAAAAAGATTATTTAATCCGAAAAGTCCAGCAAAGGTGGCTGCCAAGTTTTAGAGCATTTATACATTTTAATTAGGTTAGAATATTCCCTTAGCTCAATAGAAAAGACTCAAATTGTTACATTAACAATTGAACTTAAAAAACGTAAAAATAAATTAAGTCTTTCAATATTTTAAAATATAACCTAATAAACTAAATAACACAAACTTGACCTAATATGGCTTGTATACATTCTTAATGCAAAAACTTGCCAATAATAAGACTTTGGACCTCCCGTAATTACTAATTTGTGTCTTGACTAATTTTTTATGGATCACTTCAGCAAATAATTTAGACAAGTTTTTAAAGCCTCATCTAATCCTTGTAACCATCATCCACGGCTATGCTATAATTCCCATCTCGCCCTTCGATATTGAAATGCCTATTTTGCTCTTAAAACCTCGTATCATTATTGGTTATAATAACTTATGGAGTTATTCCAAAGATAGCTTGTACTAGGTAGGATGTATAAAATAGAGTTGGATCGGGTTAAATTAGATCTAATTTTGACTTTATTTTTTAATTAGCCCATATCTTTTCAACATATCCTAGACCCAAGCTGATTAATGATCAAATCAATATGACATTTAGATTACACCTTATATTTGTGCATCATAAAATTACAAAACTTTGAAAGTCGAGAATAAAATTCAAAAAGTATTTTAGAAAAAAAAACCATACACAAATGATGGTCTTCTACTTTTTTGTGTTGTTTATGTTTAAATTAGTTTATTGGGCTTTCATATACAAAATAATAATAATAATTCACTTAGTTTAAGATATTTTTATACATTGTATATGATTTTGCTAATGTAACAAAATATGATTGGATGATAGTGTAAAAAGGTTTACATATCTATACATAGAAATTAAACTCTAATATATATGCATGGGTGTACTATTAGGTAGTGTTTGGAATTATTAAAATTTGCAAATTAATTGATTTGATTTTTAACTTAAATCCTATGTTTGGAATGATTAAATAAAATAGGAAACAAATTGATTTAGAAATAAAATTGTATGCCTAAAATATAATAGATTGTGTTTGAAATAATTAAAATGTGAAATGAATTGCCTTGATTTGTGTTTAAGTTTTAAAATCAATTTATTTCCATCCAAGTCCTATCAAAAATCAAAGAATTTGAAAATTAAAATAATTAAATTTGATGGAATTGTCAATCAATTCATTTTCATTTTTTTCATTCTAAATACACTCTGTATAAAAATCAAATAATTTGAAAAGTAAAAGAACTTTTTCCAGTAAACAAAGCAACGAACTTGTTGTATTGTTAATAACTAACGTGAGAGAGCGAAACTTGGATCCATTCAAATAAGGTGGCTGCTCACATTAAAGTAAAAGCAAGTTGTTGCTAAGTGCCAAATGATGACCAGATCATTTCGTTCCTATGTCAATTATCAAGCAACAGAATACAGAGCCTTATTTCGTGTACTTGATTTAATTATGTTAATCTATTGACTAATAAAAACTTGACAGGCATGCATGAAAATCTCCTCCAAAATAATGTCCCCTTTCCTTTTCCTTTTAATTATTTATTGATACATAATAAATATATATTATATATTTAATAATTTTTAAATTTTAAATCTGTTTTGATTGTTATCTTTCCACACAAAGATTTCCATCTATGCTTGCTTAGCTGAGTTACCAAAAGATTGGGGAAAAAAACAAAAAGAGCTTGTGCTTCAAGCAAAGTTGGAGAGAGCAAGTCCAATATAAGTACGGCTTTATGCGTTCATAAGCCAGACTCTCTCTTATTTAAGATTGACATACATTATATTTACAAAGTATTTATTACAAACATCCACCGACTAAATGATTATTACGAAAATGAATAAAATTTTAAAGAATAATTTATAGTTATGAAACATTTGAAGTTATATACATACGTATATTATATAGTTTAGTTTTGATTTGATTCATTAACAATATGTTTAGATTAATAGAATTGGATAAAACAGAGTCAAATAGAATGAGATTTTAAGTTACTTCATTATTTAGATTTGCAAAAGTTGGATAAAATGGAATGGGTATAGATAAACTTCTTTTCATTCAATTCCATTCATTCTTCTCAAGTTTCTTCCCCCTAAAATTGAGAGGAATAAGATGGAATAGAAAATATTCAAATAATGGAATAGAGCAATTATTTCATTCTACTCAACCCCACTCTACACCATTCTATTTCACTCCACTTCACTTCATCATGCTCCATCAATCCAAATATACCCTAAAAATTTAATAAATTAATAATTTAAACTTGGTCCGTTAAATGTGTTGTGTTAGAATTACAAGAATAGATTCAATTTTTTTTTTGGTTATTAAGCCAACTTTTATGTTTCTTAAATTGTGTAATTTCTTTCGAGTCAAAGTTCATCTTAGATTTTTCACTTATATTTATGAGTCATTTTAATATAAAAAATTTAAATAAGTCAAATTGGTTCTTAATTTGGTAAGCGTGGGTCATATTAATCCCACATTCCATATCAATTAACATTATCAGTTTAAATGTTTATGTGGTGAAATGTTTAATGATGCCTAGGCATATCATTTTGATATCTTGAATTATATAAAATGAGTTGTTTAATTTATTATGAAGACTATGACATTAATAAATCATTTTATGTAATTTGAGTTATTAAAATAAATCATTTAAGTGTCTAACCTAATTTGACCCATTTTAAATTTCAGAATTATAATAACTTGTAAGTATATCTTCAGGGCTAGCATGAGCATTGCCATTTTTTTTTCATATGGATGATGTCACTATAGTTTTAATTTTTTCTGTTGTGACTAGTTCTTCTCAAATTGATTTTCTTTCTTTTTTCTTCTTTTTTTTTTATCCGAGCCCGGGATGCACCTTCACCAGGGCAATGCTTTAGAGTTGCGGCTCTCGTGCATTCTCAAATTGCTATGCATACAGGTTTGGGTTGTTGTGGTGGAGATGGGGGTTGTTGTGTGCCCCAAAAAGAAAGTTTGGGTTGTTGGGAGCTTATTAAATGATGCCAATAAGAAATTAATTAACAATTTAACAGCATGTGAATGGAATTTTGAGTCAAGTCTAATGTTAAGATTGGGAGAATAAAAATTAAAAAGGTGATATAGTTGGTAAGAAATAATGTGTTCCTCTTTTATCATTTAAAATTAAATTTTTTTTTTTACTGTCCAAATGAATGGTAAAAAAGGAAATGAAAATAACTTTTAAATAAAGATATGACATAATCTCTTCTACTCTGCTCCTTACTTTTCTTTTTCATTTCATTATTAGTCACTCTCTTATATTTTATATAAATCTCTCAATTATAG
The DNA here is from genome assembly GCA_031216105.1 of Dalbergia cultrata. Taxonomy (NCBI): domain Eukaryota; kingdom Viridiplantae; phylum Streptophyta; class Magnoliopsida; order Fabales; family Fabaceae; genus Dalbergia; species Dalbergia cultrata. The sequence goes on from CM062351.1 coordinate 1,678,380, forward strand.
TATAAAGAATAGAGATTTATCTATAAATACACATAATAAGTTAAAAATATCTAATTAAAACTCATATACATCCAAATAAAATATTTTAATTTATGGTTCATAATTTGACTTTCAAAATATATATTATTATCGACAAGTTTGACATGTTTTGCATATATCATACGATGTGACTATGGTTCAATATTTTTTCCTTTCTCCTCTGAACTAATTTTGGATCTGTCTCTCTCAACAACCGCCGTCATCCACAGCAAAAAGGACATAGGCATTTATCCAAATCCCACTTGCTACGTTGTCCCAAAAGCCCATCCAGGTCATTAATCTCACGATTAACATCATCAAAGCTCAGGATCTACTCAGGGAGAAATACTTCAATGTTCCGACAACAAAAAATTATTTATTAATTACATTAAAAATATAGAAAATAAAATAATAATAACTCACAAAATTAATATATTAATAAATAAATAAATTAAATTAAATATTTTTTTCTTAATATGAGAACACCTAAAAAATTTTCCTATTTGAGAGGTTGTATTTAAATTCTTCGAGTCCGCAAGGGAGACACCCTCACAAGTTGTCTATCCAATCAACCTCTAGTATCTGGGAGACACCTCCACAAGTTGTTTCCAGGTGAATTATTCACTCAATAATGTTATTTATATCAAAACAAGTGAGTATCTTAACGACATATACATACTGTTATTATTATTATTATTGAATATGACAATAACACTCACTCACCTCATTTATCAATCATATTTAAGGTGTGTTTAGTTAAAAAATAAAAGTATAAGTAAAATTTTTTGTAAATAAATTTATATTAAAATTATATATAAAATTGATTCATGGAAATTTTACTCTATATATTTTTGCTAAATGTCAAATAACTTAATTGTTTCTCTCTCTCTCTCGGCAAGTTCGCGAGTTCCAGATACCCACTAGCGTCACTACAGTCTGAATCTCTGTCCATCTAATTATTCATAACCTGTACGTTGCAACCTCTTGCACTACAAGGAATTTGAAATCGTAATATTAATAATGATATAATTAAAGACAAAATGTTTGACCGACCGCATTTTTAAGAATTTTTTAACACGTAGTTAGACTTTCGTTTGTCTTTCAGAAGATTTTTAGTACAACTTATATAAAATTAATAAACTCTACTTTGACTAAGCATGGATAAAAAATAAGACGAAATTACATCGGCGCAGATGAGATCTAGATTACTATATTTGATAATTTTTTATTTTATAAATTATTATTAAAAACTTATGAAATTCACTAAAATTACACTAATCTTCCTCACATATAGTGGTTTGTTAACTCAAGCAACAAAAAGAAGAGAATATACAGCATTAAAAAAAAGAGAATACGTAATATATATATGTAATTATTAATAATAAAATTATAATATTTTAATAATATTTAATATATTAATAAAAATATCATATTTTATCTTCATGCGATAAAAAGATATTTTATTTATTTAATATATTAAATATTATTAAAATATTATAATTTTATTATTTAATGATCATTTACATGTTAATATGTCTAAATATGTCCCATATATTTTTCTTGTTACATATATCAATAAATCAATACTTACAGGAAATGTCAGTATAAGTTTACAAAACAGAGGAAGCTGACAAAGGTACTACACTATAATAAACATCACGACAGTGGTTAAAAAAAAACCATTGTTCAATAGTCCTTTGCAGTGCTTGGTGGGAGAGATGGATACAAATATAAGAATAATAGAGATAGGAACATAAATAATAAATTCGTATATAAATATTATTAAAAAAATATTAAATTTTTATCATTATATTTTATTTTCATTTTTTAAGGTATAGAAATTTTATATTTTTCTGTTTCGAGAATAAAATAATTTTCTATCTCTTATTCCTATCTCCTCTTTCAAATACATTTTTATTTTTATTATTTTTATATTTTGTGTCTTATCTCTGAAATCAAATGTTATCTGAGTGATGAAAAGACTGGTCACTCTTTTAACTATAGAACTATACCTATAAATAGGTAGCCACCCGAAGTCATTGAACGTCAAGTCATTGATCCATTGACCCTGAGGTAGCCACCCCAGCAAACAGGCAAACAGGCATGTATTCATACCCTCCGCATCTTAAGGAAATAGATCTTTGTAGGTGAAACTTTCACATGCATTCATCATGTTTATTGCTTTTCCCCCCATCAATCAATAAAGTAGGCCTAGAGGGGTTCACATTAGAGCTTTGGTTTGCATGAAAACGACCTATCTTCTTATCTCAACAATTGCTCAAACATTTTAGGGTCGGTTTAATTAATTTAATTTAATTTTCGTTTTTAGTCAATCTCTTGTTTTTCAATATTTTGTCAAACAAAACTTAGAAGCTGTTTGCTTTCTATTTCGTCTTTTAGTTTTTATTTTTTAATTTTTAAGAAATTATAAAAGAAAAATTAAAAATTAAAAATTTTAAATTTTTAAATTTTTAATTTTTTCTTCGTAAATTCTAAAAAACTGAAAGCAAATAGCTTCATAATTTTTTTAGTTTTTATTATTTTCCTCATAAAATTATGAAAACAGGACATAAATTGAAAAAAGAATATGAAAATATAAATTAAATAGACCCTTATCCTTTATTTATTTATTTCTTTCATATTATTATTTCTTCTTCTTCTTCTTTTATTATTGCATTAAAATCTTTCTGTGTTCAGGCAATAATCCAGAGCAAAAAAGGCTAATGGAAACCCACCACCCAAATCTCAACGGAGTGTCAAAATTACCAATAAAGGAAGACCAGGAATTAGATGAAGCACAAAGCTTTTGCTATGCTATTCAGCTGGTGAATTCCAATGCATTGCCCATGTCATTGCATGTTGCCTTGGAGCTTGGTGTGTTAGATATAATACACAAATCAGGTCCATGTGCTAAGGTCTCAGCAAAGGAAATTGCAGCACAGATTTCAAGCAAGAACCCTGATGCAGCCGCAATGATAGATAGGATCCTCATGCTCCTAGCCAGTTTTTCTGTGCTTAATTGTTCTCTTGTTGATGATGCTGATGAAAGTGGTTCTAATTTTAAGAGGTTATACAGTCTTAATTCTGTGTCCAGATTTTTTGTTCCTAATGAGGATGGGGTGTCATTGAGGCCTTTTCTTGGACTGTCTCAGGATAAGGTCTTTATACAAAGCTGGTCAGTTTTCTCAATTTCTCTGATCCTTTAATTTCTTTCAATTTGTTTTAATTATGTAATTATTCCTCATAAACATAAACCTTGAACAAAAAGATAGTATATTAAGCCGTGTTAAAAATAAAATACAATTAAATCATTTCACTTAATTTCACCTTACAGATAAGTTTTTTTTAGAGAAATAGTTGAAGAGAATTGATATGAGCTCTATCATAAGGACTTGTTTAAATAATACTATTTATTACTTTCTTTATTTTTTTTATAAGTTAAAAGTTGTATTTTTTATATCATGTTTAACTGTATAATTTATTGCTTTTTAATTAGTTATTTTTTATCATTTTTTTTCCGAAAAGTTAGATTATCTAACTTTAAAAATAAAAAAATAAAAACATTTTCTAAGAAAATACACTAAACAAGATCCCTCTCTCTTGCACACACATACATATATGCGTGAATAGAAATTGAATTTTGATGCAAGAAAAGGTGAAATGGTATATTGCATGTCTTTGTTTCAAATTTCAATGGCCTCTTGAGGAAGTCTGATAGATGTAAAGTTTTTCGCAGATCAACAAGGTTTTTGGAGAAATATTGCATTACAATGATTTATGTCACTTACCAACAACCTGTCACTATAAAATATTATCTATCAAAACCATCTGGGTCAGAATTTCATTGACTTTGATGGCTGCACTACATACTAATTACCTAGTACAATAATTGTTATCAATAATATTATTCCAACATTTAAAAATGAGTGTCTAATTGAGACACTCACTTTATATCAATATTAGATGTAATGGTGATCCCCATTATTTCTACTCATTTATCACATCCAATAATAATAAAGTAAGTATCTCAGTTATACATCTACTTATAGATGTTGAAATAACTTTTTTGTTTTCTAAAACAAAAATTTGTCATGGAAGATGACTTAATCATAACATTTTTTCCATAATTATAAGATATGAGAGTGACTAACAACTATGTTATCCGTTTCAAAATAAATTTTTCTTTCATTTTTTAGATATATTTACAAATTAATGTATTTAGACATAACTTAAAAAGTGAAAGAGATATTTATTCTAAAAAGGATGAAATATATAGAAAGTGGGGCAAATTTTTTTTTTATTTAAAGGGAAATTAAAGGGGCAAAGCCCATATGTAAGAGGTAGCTCATTTCGTGTGATCCTCTTTCAACATTTGATTCCTTTTGCCTTTACTAACTTAATAGCAAAAACATGCATGCAATTCCTTTAATAGGTTCCAATTGAAAGAGGCGATTTTGGAAGGGGGCATACCCTTCGACAGGTTTCATGGCATGAGTGCATTTGAGTATCCAAGTATCGACCCCACGTTCAATCAAGTTTTCAACACAGCAATGAGCAACAACTCTCGTTTGATAGCAAAGCAGCTTCTTGTATCCTACAAAGGGTTTGAACACATCAATAAACTTGTGGATGTTGGAGGTGGTATTGGGACTACCCTTAGTTTCGTCACCGCCAAATACCCTCATATTCAGGGCATTAATTTCGACTTGCCTCACGTCATAAAAGAAGCCCCAACATACCCTGGTACGATTCTAATATTCGTTATTAGTAAAGAGACAAATGAATAAAAATATTAAATATTTAAATCTTAAATTAATTGTTATTTATTGCTTTTTAATTGCCTGTTTCTTTATTTTCATCATTTTTGTAATTATTCATGTTTTCTTATAGAATAAAAATATATATAATCCTAAGAATAGTTATTTATATGTGATTTAATTAATCATTAAATTTTAATTTATTTAGAGCAAATTACAATGATCTGTCCTAAGTTTTTGTGAAATTCACCTCTCTGCTCATTGCTATTTGATAAGGTGACAATAACCTCTAATGGATGCACTAATTAAGAAAGAGTAGAGTAATAATTTTATAAACTCATCATGGGAGATCAATGTAATGATTTTACAAATTTAATGACCTCCTGAGCAAGTTTTATATAAAAGGGAGTGAGAATGAATTTTATCAAATATCAAGAAAGGTTAATGTAATTTGCCAAAGAAAAAAATTATGGGCCAAAAGAGACTGGCCGGCGAACCAAATCCAAATTAACAGCTAATCATGATATTGATGGAAGCATCCATGTATTCATACGAATGACTAAGCACAAAAAAAAAAAAAAAGTATTCATACCAATGACCAATCTCTACATGTATATTGGTGCAGGTGTGGAGCATGTGGGAGGGGATATGTTTAAAAGTGTTCCACAAGGAGATGCCATTTTTATAAAGGTGCATTTTGAGATTCATCATCATTAACATTAATTAGTGCATTTAAAATTTTGAAATTATACTGATTTTTTTATACACTACCAATCGATCACGTTTTATTATATACATGACTTCTAATATAAGTATAATAAAATTTAATATTTCAAAGTGATATAAAAATACATAATATTTAAATTGAAAGTGTATGAAAATTAAATTCATATACAAATAATGTTAGCCTTTTATTTTTCATTTTTTCTAAGCACTGAATGACCAATACAACCTTATATGGAACATATATACTTTCGATTATAGGTCGTATTTCATGATTGGAGTGATGAACACTGTGTGAAGGTGTTGAAGAACTGCTATAATGCTATTCCTGATGATGGGAAAGTAATTGTTGTGGAGCAAGTCCTCCCAAGTCTGCCTGAAACTAGTGATTCTGTGAAGTCTACATGCGAAGTAGATGTTCTTATGATGACTCAACATGATGGGGGAAAGGAGCGAAACGAACATGAATTTATGCAACTGGCAAAAAGAGCAGGGTTTAAGGGCGTTAGATTTGATTGTTTTGTTTATGTACTCAGAGTCATGGAATTCCTTAAGTAGCTAACTAGATTGGTTGTAGACAAGCGTTACAGTGTGTGTGTTTTTACTTCTTTATATATGTTACGAAAATATGTCATGCATAGCAATAATTGTTACATTATTATGTAACAAGTTAATGTTTTGATGTTGTTGATTGCGCATTCTGGTCTGTGCTCGCCGATCTGACAGTGTGGTTGAGACAGTGGCAAAGTTTGTTTTCCCCAAAGTGTTCTTGTAGGGCTTGAGATGTTCGTGTAATACAAAGTTTCATATTCCTGTTTTGAGCTTAGCATTTCCTTGCGTTCCGAGTCTCATGTTTTTGGTGATAGGTTGTGTCATATTTTGAACTATGGTGCCTTCAATATATTTTGTGTTTCTTTGAGAGTTTAATTTAATGTGCTCTTGTTACTTATCCTTTTTGAGTTGAGCCTTTCATAATTATAAAAAAGAAAAAAGTCAATGTCAACAAACATAATTCGAGAGAACTTTGTTAAAATATAAAATGTTTATATTTCTCTGCCCAACACTTTAAACTTTTGGTTTTGGATGGTATGATTTATGACAAACTTGTACTTTAATTGATGTCATAGACTAGCTAGTGGGCACAAACTTGAATAATATGCAAAATACAAGCCCTAAAACGAGGAAGCATGATGAAAACAATATGATATTATATATTTTTAACTAATATTCAACGAATTTAAAAAAATTTTAGTAAGGAAATGAATTTAATTTGATGCATTATCAATATATAATAGTTTTACACAATTATTTAATATTTATACAAATTATTACATTAATAAAAGTGTTTGACTCTGATAATTATTATATTAAAAATCACGTGTATAATCACACATACAGTGGGATGAAAATGTGAAACTTTTTAAATTGATAATATATAACCTATCGAAGCTAATCTCACATTAAAAACAAAATAGAAAAGAAAATATTTTTCAAAATGAAGCACACTCTTATGTATCCAATGAGTGTTGATAACGTAAACTTAAATTATAGGTTATAATAACATGTAGAGTTATTCCGCAAACAGCTTGCTAGAGGGTGCATGATACGAACCCGTGTAGGGATGTGACACTGAAAAAAAATTGGAACCATATACGCCTGCAACTCCCACTCAACCCGTGAATAGGAAGTTTGGGATAAGGAATAAGATTTTGAACATGTTGTTCATAGATAAAACAAAAATCAAGAATATCAAGAACTTGCAAAATATAAGTGAATAAGGAATAAACCTCACAATAATTGTATTGTTATATGCAAACTTTGTCTCTTATGCATAGGCAAATCTACCTATTTAAACATAAATTCTAAAATCATTTGATTTCTCATGAAGTTGAATTATTAAATCTCATGAAATTTCAGTCTTTCAGTTTTAAAATACATTGATTTCTGGTAGTCGTAGGATTTGAATGGGAAATGAATTGATTTGAAGTTTAAATACATAAAAAAGAAATATCTATTTTACTCTTGTAATTAAAGGGAAAGAGATGATGTAATAAGGGTAGATAAATAAAACAATAAAACCAATTCAAATCCCTGATCATTTAAGTGAATTCCTAACATATTATTTGACTTATAATTTAATTCAACTCTTATTTTATAGAATTGATTGGTTCCAACCATAATATTTGATTTATAATTAGAGGTGTCAAAACGGGCCGGCCCGTCCCGTTTAGGCTCGCCTCGCCAAAAGCCCACCAAAAAAATATGGGCTGAAATATTTAGCCCAGCCCATTTTAGGCCAGCCCGTCAAAAAATTAAAAAAGTTCTAAAAAAATAATTTTTAATGTTATCCTAAATTTTTTAAATATTTTTTTATTTATTTATACTCAATTTTTCAAAGTTCATAATAATTATACCGCAACTTTGATTAAAAAATATTATTGTTAATAGTATTATTTGTGGGTTATGACACTGTTTTATTTTTAAGTTTTAATTTTGAGTGAATATTTTCAACTGTATAATGTTACTATATTGATGAGTGTATATATTTCTTACTTTTTATCTTTTCTGGGTTATACATTTCATATTTTTTTACTAATAAATTATATTTTTTTTTAAAAAAAAGATACTCGACCCGCCAAAACCCACGGGTTAAGCGGGGCGGGTTAAGCGGGTTGGAATTTTTTGGCGGGTTCAAAACTTCAACCTAGCCCGCTAAAATTGGCGGGTTTGGCGGACCTACCCGACGGGCTCAGCCCATTTTGACACCTCTATTTATAATTCAATTCAACACAATTTAATTCAATTCAATTCATCTCTTATTTTTTTTATGTTAAAATTTTGGTAGGATAAAAATAGTTATATAATTTTTTTCCCAAAATATCTATTGCCAAATGCATTAACCAATTTCTTTATATATTATAGATTCATTTAAAGAGATAAATGCTAACCATAAGTTTTAAAATTACTTGTGAGCTGCAGAAAAATTATTATATTTATATATATACACAAATGAAATTTTAAAGTTTTGATAAGGAAATAAATGTTTATATAGTTACGCGAAGTATGATAATATTTCATCAAATTATTTATAATTTTTTATTTAAACAGAATTATGTAAAATAATACATGTTTGATATTTTTGTGATGTCTGAAAGACGTGATTGCAGGAGATATAACATTGTCCCGTTGAACGATACGCAAGTGGCGAACTTTTCGATTGTTGAGAGGCTGAAAGGTTCCACACAAATACATACAATACAATGATGATGTTACCAGATGCCAAAAGATGTTCTTTTTAGTTCTTCATTTGAACAATTTTTTTAATTACAAGTTGATCAACTAGGTGGCTATCTTTTATGGTTTAGCGACTGAATCAATCTTACTTTTAGGGGGAGGAGAAATGATATATGTATAATATTTTTATATAATATATTTATAACATAGAAAAAATAAATAAATAAAGTGGTGAGCCTAAAAAAATGAAAGATTGGAGTGGGTTTACTATCTTGTTTGTTTTTGCCTATCTTATAAATATGTTATACAAAAATATTAGCCATGTATAATTTTTCTATGAAAGATGTATATAACTTATTCTATTAAAAGAGTTAATTTTGTTGATAGAGTTATGGCCATTGTTTAAAAAATCGAACTGGACCGGTCGGTCGAATCGGTTGAACAGGAAACCAACTTACTGTTAGGTTTGAGTTGGTCCTCAAAATCGGTCAGGAAAGAACCAGTGAAAAACAGGTTTGAACCAGCCAGGAACTGGTAAACTGGGCAAACCTGCCTGGCGAGGTCAAACCAATTTTTTTTATATATAAAAAAGATACAAAATGACATCATTTTAGGTTTTTTTTAAAAAAAGCTTAAAATCTCTTTTTTTATTATTCTTTTCCTTTTCTGGTATGAGAATTAGTAACTTAAGAGATTTGATTTGCATGGACAATGTTTATTTTGATTAAGAGATGAATTATATTATATTCTATGAATTTTGTTGATGTCTAATTTAATTTTTAGTTATTTATGACATATTTTTTTTTTATATATTTATATAAATACATATTTTATTATATATTGATTATATTCTGATTGGACCTTTGATTGAACTGATTAAACCTCTTAATCTCTAAATTTTTACCCCGATCAATTTAATATCCGGTCTGATTTGCAAAAACACATCACAAGTTTCAAATGGAGAATTATGCGACCCGTGAAATGGCTATGTACAGAGTGGACACCCTAATTAAAGTGGACCGTCACGGTCATTACTCATTAGCTTTTAAGGGTGGCAACGTTACATACCCCACGTCAAAAAGTCAAGCCATTTAAGGGCAGGCTCACACATTCCAGACGTTGACACATGGAAGAGGCAACCTAAAAAAACTGGAGAAATTAAGAGGCCAGAATGAAATTGATCAAAGTGGACAACCTAGAGTACGTTGTCAAAGTTGCCGATCTTTAAATGAGCATTATAATATAACATGTCCCGCATTGAGGAGCCATGTCATCTAAGTATGATAGTTAAGCGTAAGGGTTCTCTCACCTAATACGCTATTCTTTTTAGTTGGGTTCCACCTTAAACTTGAGTCAAAGGCATCAATTAGATCATTCACTCCGCTTTCACAGACGTATTTGATTTGATCAGCAAGTCAATTTCAGAAAGCATTTTTATCACTTCCTTCAACTTTTTTGTTATCGTATCAGAAGTGAGAGTTTTTCCTGAGCTCCGTCGTTTGCTGTGTATCTCTTCTTACCATATTTTTTTAAAAGCATGTATTATCTAATTCAGTGCTGTAGAAGATTTGAACTTGTTTACAATTTTCAGAATTTCTGTCACTACTTGGGATGAAAGTAGGCCGAGCTTAGCTAAATTTTAAAAAGACAAAATAAAAGAGGTATTTATCCATAGCCCAAAGAAAAAAAAGGTGAAAATTCCCCTAAAAAATATTCACATGAAAAAAAAGTCCAAAAAAGGAAGAGAGAAAAAAACAAAAGATTAAGGCTGACTCCCAGTAAATAACATTAGTTAGATCTATGGCTTTTTTATGTGTAGTTTAGTCTATGCTAATAATAATAATAAAAACTTGGCATCCTAGTCAATTAGCATGTTCAACTTTGACCAATCAGTTCTATATATATATATATATATATATATATATATATGTGTGCGCGCGCGTGCGCGTGTGGGGGTGAACCAATCAATATTTATACCTTAATTAATTTTTTAATTATAAAAATATAGAATATAGTTAATAAGAATTTGTTTATTTTCAGTTTTCATTTTTTATTTTCAGTTTTTCAGTTTTCAAGATTTGATAAAGAAAATACAACTAGATGTTATATCTTTTTTTAGGATTTTTGGTATTTTCTTTATAAAATCTGAAAAACTAAAAATAAAACTGAAAACTAAAATCAAACAGGCCATAAAATTTTCAACAAAAGAAAAAGGAAATTATTTGATTGGTGGTTATTTTAGAAATCGAATTTACAAGTAATCAATAGAAAATTCAAATAGACAATCAAAAGAATAGACTATAACCTCACCACCACTACTAACATTATAAAACAGTCTCAACAAGTAAAACTCAACCTTTGCCAACTGCTACAGGCCCAAAGCCGGCTGGTTCCTCTGGCTGGAATATATTATATATGTTTTCACTTATCTGAATAATTAAATATAAATTCTAGACCAAAAATATAAAAAAAATATAAAGTATATAAAATTATTAGTTATAGTAAATATCTGTAAAGAATATTGGCCTTTTCGTCTATGGTTGAATATGTAAACCGTCTAATCTTTGTCTAAATCAATGAGAGGCATTTGGATTGGATTCTGGAAGCAAATAATTATTTCTAAAAAAATATATTATATATTTAGATTTTTTTAAAAAATAATCAATTTTTTTATTTTTTAATTAAAAAATTTAATTTAAAAAAATTTTAATTTTTGATTTTTTTAATTATATATAAAATTTAAGTTTTATAATTTTTTTAAAAAATTTGAAACAAACACCCCCTTAATGCTGTTGCTTGGGAATTCAGATTTCATCCAGTGTTACAAAACCACTAGCTAGTAACCAATCATGAGTGGTTAACATGGTAAGCGGAGAGAGGAAAAAAAAAATTCAACACCAAAATGCAATTTACTTATTCTCCTCTTTAGCCATTCGTGCGTCATTTACGAAAAACTAATTCGTACCAAGCAGCATCTTTGGTACTTTAATAATGAACATCAAGGTTTTTTCTTAAATGATATGAATCATGTCATTATATTTTGAATAATGTATCTAAGGTAAAATTAAAGTCTTAATTATGAAACAGCGAAATTATAACTACTTCCAACAAGTTCAAATCTCTTAGTTGCTAATGATGGCTTCTAGACAATGAACCCAGCAGCCAGAAACCAAACTTTTATTTATAAGCATTAGTAACTTAGTAAGAACGAAATAGTACGTAGTATATGGCTTTATTCTATAATAGATTGATTCAATTTGAATCGAATCAGTTACGAGTTAGTGAACTTTGAATATAGTAGTTTAGAAGATAAAATTTGACTAAGAACACGCGATTTTGCACACTTTTGATTATGTACTTTATTAGTCGAGTATTCCTACTAATATTGTTTATAATTAATTCACGTATGGATAATATTTTTAGAAAGTTAAAAACTAGTACTATCTAATGTCGCATTTCAATTCGCACAAGTTATTAAATATTTATGAAAAACAAAGCAGTATTAATTTTGATATAAAATGTTTTGACAAACAAATTACTATGTTGAATATTTAAGACAAACAAAGTATTAAATATTTATGATAGACAAAGTATTAGTTTTGATATATTATGTATGTAATTTTTTTTTACACAATTATTTAATTTTGTATTATCATATCATTAGACACATGTATAATAGGATATAATTGTTTAACATACACTATAGAATATTCCATGATGATATATATATATAGGGTTATGGTCAAATTATATTACGTTAATTTTGATGTGTATAAAAACTATGCCAAACAATTTTAGATTAATTTGAAATTTTATAGAGTTAATCTATATGATGTGAACTTCTAATCCAATAGTGGATTTTGTAAAAATTTACACCAATAAAAAGTTATTCAATGGTGTAACATCTTCTTAAAGTTACACTGATATAACTTGATCCTAACTCATATATATATATATATATATATATATATATATATATATAATCTCTGATCTTATACAAATATATGAGATTTCATATAAATAATAACAACAAGTTTTCCTCCATAATAAATTTTATATTTGTTATTCATACCAAGATCTTAAATTAGTATCTAAAAAGGAGAGACCGATTTACCAGTAGCATAATACATACCATAGTCTAAAAGTGGTTGTAAAGTATTCTTATGGGCGAAGGCTACAGCACTCCCACACTCCTTTAATTCTAACCATGCATCATAGAATTAAAGGTTGAGATGACTTATATAACATCTATAAACCATTTAGTGGTGATGCACCCTAGAATCACCGCCCTTTCCCCTTTTCACCTTCGCCAGTACTGATACGTGAATACTAAAATAGTATTTACACCATATATCTACAGTAAAAAAGAAGAAAAAGATAAAAACAGTTATACAATATACAATGATACTTCTCTTTCTCTCTCTCTCTATCTATCTCTCACAGTCTCTTCATTTCCCGCCTCAGTTTTCGCTCTCTTTCTCTCTCACCTCACACAGAAGAAGATTAACAGAAATAAACATACATCTGTTTCAATTTTCTGCAATAATCTTATTTATAAGGTATGTAGGTTCCTCATTTTCACCTCTTGTCTTTCTTTCGATGTGTTTGTGATGTTTGTGTTCATGAGTTCCTTATCTATTTTCACGGTTTGAGCTAAGCTTGATTGTTAAACAAAGAATGAATGCTTTATTATTTAATAAACCTGTAGAATGACTCTAAAACTCAAAGTGATGCTAGAAAATGGTTTACAAGCTTGTTATAATTGGTTTACAAGTTTTAAGGATGGGTTTACAAGTCTTGTAAACAAAATGCAAATAATTTGCAAAATTGAGCATTGTTTAAAACCTGTAAACCAAGAGTAAAAGGTCGTAAATTAGGGGAATTAAACTTGTAAACCCTTACTTAATACTTACAAAGTGGTTCTTGCACAAACTTGTAAATTTGTAAACTAAGATTCTTGTACAAAGTGGTTCCTCAAAGTTCTGAAGTTGTTGTAAATAGTTGGAATCTAAGGCTAAATGATATAAACATGATCTACAATACAATGTAATTGGGTGAGGGTTTTGCCATTGATTTACAAGTTTTTTACTCTTGGTTTAGAAGTTTTTTAAACTATGTTTACAAGTTTTAAGTACAAGTTTACAAATCTTGTAAATTAAGTGCAAAACTTGTAAACCTAGTATTGCTTAAAACTTATAAACCAATTGTAAATAACTTATAAACAGACGACTAAAAATTTGTAAACCTATGTTTAATATTTACAAACCAAGTGCAATAAGTTTTGTAAACTAAGTTTTTCTTTTCACAAAGTGGTGCTATAAAGTTCTGAAGTGGTTGTAAATATTTGAAATTTGATTCTAAATATTGTGAAAATGATTTACAAGATATTAGAAAAAAAAATTTCATTGAATTTTGTCATTGGTTAACAAGTTTTATGCGCTTAGTTTATAGGTTTTTTTTAATTATATTTACAAGTTTGAAACATAGGCTTACAATAAACCTTCAACTATAGCTTATAAGTTTTAAGCACTTAAAGTTTTCTATTCTTGGTTTACAAGTTTCAGCACGAGTTTACAAGTTTTTTATATTTAATTTACAAGTTTTTAGTATAGGTTTACACGTTTTTTATACTTCGTTTATAAGTTTTCAGAACGGGTTTAATGTTGTTTGCACTTAGTTTTCAAGTTTTTAACACGGGTTTACATGTTTTGTCCACTTGTTTACAAGTTTTTCCTCATGTTTACAAATCATATTTTGGTTTAATATGGGTTTAACAGTGGATTACTTTGATTTTAGTTACTTGAAATTGGTTACCACATTAAATTAACAATATTATTAATGTAAATGATACATGAACTCATTTGTATCCTTTTTTTTGTACTAGATACATAACCAACTAGCGCATTCAAAAGTAAAGAACAAAAAAAAAAGGAAAAGAAGACAGTACCTAAAGAAGGCAAGTAAAGATGTGAACATGATAGAATTATTGTGGGCAAAGTCATCAGTTGTGCCAATGATTTATTTCAAAATAATACATTAGTTGGTGATAATGATGAATCAATAGATAAGAGTGTATATGAAGTTATAAATAATGATAACGGAAAAACTGAATTTTTCATTGGTTGTAATAAACTTGAAATATATGAACAAATTAGTTAGTTTTTGATGCACGACTTCCCTCTCGTGAGCATGCAAGTAACATGCAATTGAATTGTCCATCCAACCTGTTTTTTGAATTTATGAATTTATTAGACATAAAACTCTTGTTACTTGAGTAGTTTTTGTGGAATAATTTCATTTCTTCTTTTGAATCAAATATCATCCCAACAACAGGCATCGAGAGGTCACAATCCCCATCATTGTCATCAATCTGAATCTCAACATCAAACTTTGCATCAACAGTCATTGAATCCTTCATACTTTACATATGGAGTGTGATATAAAACCTACAAAAAAAAATCCAAAAAAATTATAACAAAGTTGTGATACAAAACTTACATATATAATATTTATCACTAGATTTACAAGTTTTTAGAATCAATTTTCAAAAATTTAAAACCAGATTACAAGTATCTTGCACCAGATATCAACCTTTTTACCACCAATTTCACAATATTTAGCATTATATTCCACATATTTACAATCAGTTTATAACTTTGTACCACCATTTTGTGGAAAGAACTTAGTTTACAAGCTTATTGCACTTAGTTTGTAAACATTAAGTATAGGTTTACAAGTTTTTGGTTGTTTGTTTATAAGTTATTTGTAATTGGTTTATAAGTTTTAAGCAATACTTAGGTTTACAAGTTTTTACATTTGATTTACAAGACTTGTAAACTTGTGCTTAAAACTTGTAAATATAGTTTAAAAAACTTCTAAACCAAGGGTAACAAACTTGTAAATCAATGGCAAAATCCTCGCCCAATTACATTGTATTGTAGGTCATGTTTATATTATTTAGCCTCCAATTCCAACTATTTACAATAGCTTTAGAACTTTGAGGAACCACTTTATGCAAGAAACTTGGTTTACAAGTTTATAAGTTTGTGCAAGAATCACTTTGTAAGTCTTAAGTAAGGATTTACAAGTTTAATTCCTCTAGTTTACAAGCTTTTTACTCTTGGTTTACAGGTTTTAAACAGTGCACAATTTTACAAATTATTTACACTTCGTTTACAAGACTTGTAAACCGTCCTTAAAACTTGTAAATATAGTTCAAAAAACTTGTAAACCATTTCTGAAAACTTGTAAACCAATTATAATAACCTTGTAAACCATTTTTTAGCATCATTTTACAAGCTTTAGAGTCATTCTACAAATTTATTAAACAATAAAGCGTTCATTCTTTGTTCAACAATCAAACATAGCTCAAACCATGCAAATATATAAGGAACTCATGAATACAAACATCACAAACACATCAAAAGAGAGACAAGAAGTGAAAATGAGGAACCTACATACCTTATAAATAAGATTGTTGCAGAAAATTGAAATAGATGTATGTTTATTGCTATTAATCTTCTTCTGTGTGAGTTGAGAGAGAAAGAGAGCGAAAACTGAGGCGGGAAATGAAGAGACTGTGAGATAGAGAGAGAGAGAGAAGTATTATTTCTATATTGTATCACTATTTTTGTCTTTTTCTTTTTTATTGTAAGTGTATGATGTAAACAATATTTATATCGTCCAACTCTGCCAAACTCTTGTGAATGGTGATTGGGGTGCTGTGAAGAATGAGGATGATGAGGTGTATGGATAGTCTCTAAGGGTGTATGGGTAGTCTCTTAAGAGAATGATTCTAAGGTGCTTCAAGTGTATGGCACACCACACTTGTCATGGTGCATGGCAGAATTCCCCATTCTTATGAGCAAAGAATTCAAAAAGAACATCTAAATAATTATGAGCAAAACAAAGTCAAAGGACCAAAAAGGTACATGAAGAATTACAGGAGTTATACTTCATCATGCAAGTGTGACCATAAACAAATTACTGCATTAATTCCTTCGAGTGAAAGTATACTTGAATGAGCGTTCAAACACCCCAAACTCCCGTTGCTTTACTTGAACGTGGCATTTGTGATGTTTGGGTGTTTTTAACCTCAGTTCAGTTCATTGGGATTTTGGCTTCATACCACAGTTCAGCCTGAAGCAACTTTTCCTTGCTTATTCGTTGAAATTTTCACTTCTAGAGATTTAGGAGAAGAAATAATTTTCCAAGTACCAAATTTAACCTTCCACCAACTAATTAATTAAAAGAGTCATTCGTTTTTATATATTAAAATTAGTTTCGTTTATCTGTTATTCTAATAATATTATGTAATTCATTATTTATTAATACATTAAAGCTTATATTAAATATGAAATAATAATTATAATAATAAATAGCAGCATTAATATAATCAATTATAGTAGTATTAATTAATATAATGTTATTTATAATATTGATAGAATATCTTGAAATATTATTTATATAATTTTTTTAATCAATAAATATAATTTCATTTATCATAATATTAATATTTTTTTATTCAAATATATTAAAAATAAAAATAAAATCAAAGAATAATATTAATGTATAATGTAAACTCATGTCCATTTTAGTAATTATCCATTTAGAAGCGATTTTGTTTAACATCATCCAAATGATATTCATTCTATCATAATCAATTTTGATATAAAATTTATCAAACATAAATTACATTGATATCAATTTTATAAATTCAAATTGATGCAAACCCCAATTTGTAAACACCAAACCAAACATACACTAATTAGTCATCCAGATTTTGTTTTGCAGTCAAACAAGACACAATACACCTAATCTTCATTAACAGAACATTAAAATTAAAAATTAGACGTGCTTCCCCATAAAACACTTTATTGTGTGACCCCTTCAACCACCTTAAGCAGTACTCTTATGCTAAAATAATAATTAGGTGACTAGGCACCAATAAAATTGGGATGTGCACGTCTACAAGTGCTCACGCAATAGCGAATTCTTGTTACAATGGTACGTCTCCCTCCATCATCTATATATATATATAACATAGCCAACTTCAATTAATACAACGCCTATATATAGCTTCTCTCTAATTGCTAGTAATTAATTAGAGCATTATTCCAAAAATTCATTATCATAATTATTATTGTTATGGCTCCTTCATTAGAAACCACCAACACCAACAACATTGAATCCAATCATGTTAAGCAAGAGGAAGAACAAGAAGATGGCATGCTTTTTGCTATGAACTTGGCAACTTCTGTGGTGTTTCCATTGGCTGTTAAGTCAGCAGTTGAGCTTGGCATCTTCAATATACTAGCCAGAGGTGGTGGTGAAGGTGCCAATAAGCTCTCGGCACAAGACATTGCATCTCAAATTGGTAGCAAGAACCCTGATGCACCCACAATGTTGGATCGGCTTCTTAGGCTTTTGGCAAGTCACTCTATGTTGTCTTGCTCAATTTCTGATGAGGGTGAACAAAATGGGGTTGCATCATCTCCGAAGATTCTCTACGGTCTCACAACTAATTCCAAGTATTTTGTTACCGATGATGATGGCCTCACATTCGGGAACACCTTGAGCTTGCCTCTGGATAAGGTCTTCTTGGAGAGCTGGTCAGTTTCACCTGGACTACTTTTGAATCATATATATGTTTTACATCATACTAACTCATGTTATTCATAAATATGTTGTGTGAAACATCGCATCGACTCATATCTTATTCATTGTTAAATAAGATGTGAACTTTACTTGAATGAAATCCACATCTCATATTCAATGGTAGATGGATGGATATAGTGCAAGTCGACACAATGTCTCATATAGAATAGATCAGAGAAATATTTGTCGTACAATAAAATTGTATAATAAATACGTACGACACACCTTATAACCATTAAATATGATGAGTAGTTCCCACTCATTCCACTCAACCATTACATCTAATGGTGATAAGACATGTGGTGTGCATTTATTATATAATTTCATTATTCACCTAACATTATTCTATAAAATATATGTACAAATAACACAACTCTTTACTTAATACTGTCAGTAAAGTTAATGAGATAAAAAGGATGGTGAATACAACTTTTTTATGAGTGTGTAAAAGTAATGTATCAAATTTGTGTTGATATAATAATCTTTAAAATTAAAAGATGTTTAGCTTGTTTTCTAGTTATTATTTCTAATCATTTTGTTTTTTTTATTAATAGTAATAAAAATGTTACGTCCTTTTCATTTATTTTTAATTTTTTATTAAAAAAATAACGAAAGTACAATTTTTGTAATTATCAGCCGAAAATATAAACTGACAAAAAATAAAACAAACACTACTTATCACTGTTATATATAATTTCCACAAAATTTGACCATTGTTTCAAACTAGATATCTTTCCGTATTATTGTGTTTCCTCATAATTTTATTAGTATTGGACCTGTCTATTAATTCACACTTTTTATTTTCAATTTTCCTTTAGGATGTGTTCGGTTGAAGAATAAAAATAAGGGTAAAAATTACATAGATGAACTCTATGTATAAAATAACACATCAAATTTTGTTGTGTAATTTTTAACCCTATTTTCAACTTCCAATTCCAAACATGCCCTTATATGAATAAAACAGGTTTATCTGCGATTTAGTCTACTAATTAATTAAAACACCCTTTGTCCAGAAAAAAATTATTGGTAGTGATAGAACATTTTTAATTCATAATATAATGAGTTATTTGAATTGAGCTATAGGAGCGAACTGAAAGGGGCAATCTTGGAAGGAGGTGTGCCATTTGACAGGGTTCATGGAATGCATGCATTTGAGTATCCAAGTGTGGACCCCAGGTTCAATGAAGTTTTCAACAAAGCTATGGTAAGCCATACAACTATAATTATGACGGGGCTTCTTGAGTGCTATGAAGGTTTCGATAATATCAATAAATTAGTTGATGTTGGTGGTGGTCTTGGCATGAATCTCAAACTCATCACTTCCAAATATCCTCAAATCAAGGGTATTAATTTTGACTTGCCTCATGTGATAGAGCATGCCCCCACCTATGCTGGTATGATCTCACCATCATTAATTTGATTTGATTATGTGTTTGATTAAAAATTCTAATCGAAGAATCCTTTACAACTTTGAAATAATATTATCTGTTAAAGGGTGTGAATTATTTCGATGTTACAGATGTGGAACATGTGGGAGGAGATATGTTTGAGAGTGTTCCAAACGGAGATTCCATCTTTATGAAGGTGAATTAATCAAGCTTTTGCAGGAATTATCCATCATTATTTAGTTTAATGTTTAATTTTTTTGCATCACTGGCTTCCCGAAATTTCAACCTATAGTGGCTTTATTAATTACAAAACTCGATTCAATCCGGCTAGTTCAACCAATGAACTAGTCATGTAATCGTTTTGAACCATACATCAGTCCGGTTTTGGAAAAATTGGCGACTTGGCCAAAGCCCATGCATATTTTTAAAAGAGAAATCGAGTTTTTTGAAAGAAAAAAAAAAAGTAAATGACTTAATAAATTTTTATTTGAAAAAATAATCAATGACTTTCCCAAATTATCATTTGACTACTTAGGTATTCGAGTGAGCACTGTAAGGTTGAGACTTTTTCATTTTATAGCTAAACATTTCACTTTCAATTTCCTCCATTATTTGACATGGGACTAAAATAGTATAAAGCAAGTTACTAACTATTTGGCTTCTAATTCCCCTATTGCTTGATGGGGGACTAAAATAATCAAAAGTAAATTGTATATAGATTATATAACTATATATTTTTGTACATTTATTTAATTATATCCGGTTCAACGTAACCAGTTTAATCAGTGATCAATGACACAATAATTTAGCCAAATTTATTATTGAGCCAAGTTTTGTAATTGTTTTTTGTTGATTGGATTTCTTTTTTATAAGGGAATTAAATTGTATTTTAACGCCAACAGCTTATAAAATGCAATATTGTATGATTTTATTGACATCATGGCTTATTTTGCCAAATTTTTCAGTGGATACTTCACGATTGGAGTGATGAGCACTGCTTGAAGCTGTTGAAGAACTGCTATAAGGCTATTCCTGAAGATGGAAAAGTGATTGTTGTGGACACAGTTCTTCCTGCTATTCCTGAGAGTACAACTGCTGCCAAGGTTGGCTTCAAAGCTGACCTTTTAATGATGACTCAAAACCCAGGAGGCAAAGAGAGAACCCAACATGAATTCATGCAATTGGCTACAGGATCTGGATTTAGTAGTATCACATTTGTATGCTGCGTCTCTGGCTTCTGGGTTATGGAGTTCTACAAGTAGCTAGACACACATATATAGACTAGTATATATAATAATGAGTGGTGTTACTTGTACTCCCAATATGTGAGACGTTATGCTAACACATTCTCATATGCTTTTGGATAAGACATAAGATTTAAATTAAGTGGGATTCACATCCTGTTTAAGGGTGAATAAGAGTGTATCAGTATGGTGTTCCACAATTTATAAGTACAAAAAATATTTTTCTATTATAATATACACATATGTTTCATTTTCAGTTACATGGAAGTTTTTGCTTTTTCTATCTTATTTCTATGTTTCCTTTCCTGTCTCCCAATGCAAACTTGCCATATGTACGTAAAATCAGTGGTTTTGAAAAGGTTGATTTAAGAATAAATATATGAGTGATATTGTACAATGTTACAGTCTCAAATTACGAGTGAAAAGCCAACAAAAAAAAAAAGAGAAAAAAAAGTTCAATTCTATGAAATTTGGTTGTTAAAATGTATTTGTTCATTACACTATTTCCCGCATAATTAATTATAACTCACATACACAAGCATTGCAACATCTACATAGTAAGGTTGCATGCAGCACATGCTCTAGTGAGTGACAATGAGACTTAGTGCAGATTTTTTTTTTTCCATTTTTTCTTTTCGTTTTTATGTATTGTGGAAAAGATGCTCCTAATTAACGTGGAACAGAATAATGATTGTATATGAGAGTTAGTGACTTAAATGGAGGCCAACTAGGACTTGCCCTTATTCTTTACTCAAACCTTATAGTATGAAATTCTGGGGTAACATTTTCCATTTTATACTTTTTGACTATGGAGATGTATGCTATCTAGCTACGTACTCTATATCACATTCATTTTTATTGAATTGCTTTGTTAAAACTCATGAATTGGTCTTGTAAAATCTAGCCACCTTAAATTGAATACTTTAATGGCAGAAAATGAGATGAAAATATTATCTTTCTTATGAAATATTATTCATTTATGAATGTTCATATTTTTTAGTGATTCAGTTAAGATTTGATTATATTATACAGAATCTATTATGATTTGATGTGATATTATATCTCTTTTCCTTTAGCTATAAATAGCATACTCCATATAAAGCACCTTTGAAATTATCAATAAAACTATTATTTCTCATATTCTTCATTATTTTCTCTATTCTTATTTTTTATAACACATTATCAGCACGACTTTGCTCTCAAAATGAAGAAGCTCATGTTAATACCGTGCATGCATGATTCCTTCTTCTGGGATTCTTGGTTCATGGTGTAAATTGAAAGAGTATTCAATACAAGCCACAATTCTTTTCCTAGGACCACTTACACTTACGAAGGCACTTGTTCTTGGTTGATTCAAGTTTTCCCCTATATTAGCATCAATATATAGTGATGAATAGGAAGGCTTGAGGTAAGACATCATAACCATATTTTTCTTGAATATTATATGTTGAAATTCATCTTTACTTAATAAGTCTTGAGACTAACAAATAAGAAAATGCTGCATTCCAAAAGAATTACACAAAACAATTTTTTAATTGCTTTAATTTTGAACTTTTTTAATATCAACATATACTCTTTCTATTTTATTTTATTCCTATACTATTCCCAGAAGTGAATGAGAATTGTACAGAAAAATGGATAATCATTCCTTGAAGTGATACATCCTAATTATTCAAAATTATTTGGGGAAAATATAACATATTTATTTCTCTATTTAATGAGATTTACATATTCCCATTAGTGAATATATCAAAAGATTATTCTCCAAAGTGAATGAATCTATTATTCACACCACCTAAAGTGTGTGACATTCTAAAATAAGTTTGTATATTTCCTATAAGGAACATTTTCATATTTACATTCCCTAAAGTGAATGTATCTCCAAGGATAATTTTGAGTATTTGAAATATATAATTTTTTAATTTTGAGTATTTATATTAAGTACTCATATTCTCCTAAAAGTAATAATATAATGGATTTATTTATTTTTCTTCTTTGCTACCTGTATAAATGATTATGTCTAACTATTTTAAAAAGATCCTGTTGATCTCTTTGATAAAGTACAAAGAAAAGTTGTGAGCCCATTATAATAGAACTTGTAGTTGCATTATTGATAAATATATATTAAAAATATTCTTAACTTTAATGTATCAAATGTGCCCCTAGATCAGCACTGTCAAGAAAAGGGCTTTACAAAATATCAAATAATGAATTTTCATGAAAAAAAATTCATGAAATTTGTCCACTTAGCTCTCATTCATTCCCTGAAGTGAATGTGACAAAAATATTATAACTCTAGAAGTGGCTAAATTTTTTTATTTGAATATGATAAATATTATCATTATGGCACCAAAGCAAATTTGGCATGTACCTGTCATACATCGAAATATTTGTTTGATCTTTATTAAGTATAATTAAAGGAGAATGAGAAAAAAATTAGAAGTTTTTTTTTCCAAAATACATTATGAACTCATTTCATGATTAATATGAATCATTTGGATGTATCTTTTATCATTAAATATTTCGATAGAAATAGTAATTATTTGATTTAATAATGAAAGTTTTTATTAGATATATTACTTGATACTATTTTCAAGGAATATTTTATTTCAAAACTTTTAGTAATAGTTGTTCTCAATATTGAATAAAATAGCTATGCTATTTGTGGCATATTTCATAATTATTAATTATATTTTTATGTGATATTATTTATTTTATTGACTTATGTGACATGAAAATCTTATTTATTATCATGATTACAAAATAAAAATATATGATAATGATATTTTTGGAGTAATTGTGATATATGTATTTATATCACCATCATCTCATGACAAATTTCTTTTCACTTACATGATATGTTAATGCTTTGATGACATATTTTGATATTTTCATCTTGTAATAAGATAATAAAATCTTAACTTGATTATTAGTTTTGTGAGTATGATTAAAAGCTTCAGAAGAGCTACTATTATGTTTCTTGAATAAACAAAATTATTTAGAAATATTGATATCATTCTTGGTAGCAAGATGAATAAAGACTCCAGAAGAGCTACTATTTTGTTTCCTGAAGAAACAAAAATAATTCTCTACTAGATACAAAAGTAATGAAGAGACTTGGTGAGTCTCAAAGATATCCACTAAAATGGATATCATATTGCGATAGTAAGTGAGGAAAATAATAACTACCTCCATATCACAACTTATGCTTCAGGTAAGAAAGTTGCTTTAGAAAATTTTGACTGCACTTTCTTCCAGTCTATAGTAGTAATATGAGTACAATTAAATCATCATATGTTATTGTAAACTAGATCTTTATTAGCCCAGATGAATTTTTTGGCATGATCGGTCGGGACATCCTGAAGCAATAACGATATAAGAAATTACTGAAAGCTCACATGAGTATTTATCAAAGAACCAGAAAATTCTTCATTTTAATGAGTTTTCTTGTGTTGCATGTTCTCAAAGTAAATTAATTATATGGCCTTCACTAGCAAAGATTGGATTTAAATCTCTTCAATTCCCAGAAGGAATTTAAGGCGATATACGTTGATCAATTCATCCACCATATGGACCTTTTAAATATTTTATGATTTTAATAGATGCATATATGAAATGGTCATATGTGTACTCATTATGATTTCACAACCTGAAGCTTGCGATATTAATTTTGCAAATTATCAAGAGCAGAATTTGCTAATAATCCAATCAAAACAGTTTATCATGATGATTTTGGTGAATTTATTGCTCAATTTTTTAGCGCTTGTAGGCCAATGTTATAAATGTTGAATATCTAATTATTTATGTTCACAAATAGAAAAAGCTAGCTAGCATAATTAACTTATAAAAGACCTCTAGTTAATTACTAGACAGCTTGCTCATGAGAACAAATCTCTCAATTTTCTAGTTGGGCACATATTATTTTACAACACTTATTTCTATAAGGCTAACAAATTGCCAATAATTGTCTCTCCTACAATTATTTTGGCCGGCAGCCAAAAGGTTTCTATTTAAGAACTTTAGAAGAGTGCAGTATAAGTCCTAACTGCCTTTTTTTCTTTTTTTTCAAATGGGACTCCAAAGAAAATTGGAGATATATGTTAGATATAATTCTCCCTTTGTGATCAAATATATTGAAACATACAAATAGGAAATTCTTTAAGGCTCAGCTTGTGAAAAATAATGTTTCCAACATTAGGGGGCAAAAAGTAAATAACTAGAAAAGAAAATAAGTTGGAATGCATCAATATTCTATTTAGATCCTCGCACAAGGCAATATGAATTAGAAGTTCAAATGATTATACATTTGCAAAGAATAGCAAATGAATTGCCAACTGCATTTTTTTACAATAGAAAAGGAAAACTAAATCCTATATACCAGCTGAAAATGCCCTAATCTGAATTGATGTCCTTGTTGGACAATTGATCAATGTAAACATTGCATGCCAGAATTGTGGTAGACTAGTCGATTTCAAAAATAAAAATCCTAATAAAAAAAAGAGGGGCAAAGAGACCAAATGATGTTTGCAGGCAAATGATACTCTTCCTGTTGAATAAAATATAGACATGGTAAGGATATTGTTGCAGTCTAAAATTTTGATATATTTAGAATGCCAGAAGACGTTTCGGTACCTGAAAGTAATTATTGAAAATAATGAGATCTCAATATACTATGTCACTATAGGAAAATGGTGGAATCAATGAGTAATTATTCTCAACAATATATTTGCATATAATCTAATGTTAAATATTATGCAAGAAAATGAGGATCTTGAGCCAAAAATCATTGAAAATGTATATGTAAAAATGATTGGCTAAAAATGAAAAAAAGCCATGCATGCTGAATTATACTCACTTAGAAAATGTGAAGTTTTTGGACTTATAGTCCAAACACCGGAAAGCATAAAACCCATGGAATACAAATGGACGTATTTGTGAGAAATGAAATGAGAAAAATGAAATTGTATGCTATAAGGCTCTATTTGTAGCACAAAGTTTCTCACAAATACATGATATAAATTATGACGAAATGTATTCCCTAGTAGTGGATGCATCAATGTTTCGATATTTAATTAGCTTATCTACACATATTAAGCTAAATATGCATCTAATAGATGTTGTCACAGCCTATCTATGCAGTTCATTAGATAATGATATTTACACGAAAAGCCCCTGAAGGATTAAGGATATCAGCATCATCTAATAAACATCCATAGGGTATGTATTCAATCAAGTTACAAAGATCTATATATGGTCTAAAGCAATTTCAACGGATGTGGTATAACTATCTCAATGTGTATTTGATTAAGAAAGGGTTTTACAAATAATGTCATCTGCTCCTATGTTTATGTTTGGATTCACTATAATAGCTATATATGTTATGACTTGAATATCATTGAAACTCTTGAAGAAGTTTTCATAGTCATAGAAGATCTTAAAGAAGAGTTTGAGATGAAATATCTTGAAAAGACAAAATTCTGTCTCAAGTTGCAGATTGAGTATTTAACAAACAAAATATATATTTTTTTTGTCAATCAATTTACACAGAGAAAACTCTTATGAAGTTTATATGGATAAATTGCATATATTTTCTTTAAGTGTATTAGTATGCAAGATATTTATCAAATCTGCATGACAGCAAATATCAAACATGTTTCTTTCACTTATGAAAACATGATCATATTATGGAAATACACAAGATAGACTATAGTCGTTATTTCTTCTACTCATAGAGAAATTAGTGCAATATATGAAGCTTGTGAATCTTTTTAGCTAAAGGCAATGGATCAATATGTTCAAACTATCATGTAGATTCTCTTTGAAGAAAATTGCAAAACTTTATATGAGGAAAACATGGTGTAGATAGTTCAAGTAAAGAGAGGAACTGATGTCCAATTTGTTGAAATGATAGAGTTACCACTTATTTCTTCTTTGTAGAAGTGGTTCACAAAATTAAATATACCAATTATGATATTTTAAGTGATACTTTAAAGAGGGGGAGAAATACTGTACTCTTTTTTCTTGATCAAGATTTTTATTCCACTGGATTTTTCCTTGATAAGGTTTTAATGAGGTAGTTCTACATTTCTACTATGAGGATATTATATTTTTTTTTTCCTTTAGTAAGATTATTTCCTATTGGGTTTTTCTTAGTAAGATTTTAGTGAGGCATATCCTTGATGGACATCTAAGAGGGAGTGTTATAAAATATTATTTATTTATGGATGTTCATATCTTTAGGTAATTCAATTAAGATTTGATTATATTAGATAAAATCTATTATGATTTTATACGATATTATATCTCTTTTTCTTTTGTTATAAATAACCCTTTGGATACTCCATATAAAACACCTTTGAGATTATGAATATTTTAATGAGACATATCCTTGATGGACATCCAAGAGGGAGTGTTATAAAATATTATTCATTTATAGATGTCCATATCTTTAGGTGATTCAATTAGGATTTGATTAGATTAGATAGAATCTGTTATGATTTTATATGATATTATATCTCTCTTCCTTTGGTTATGAATAGTCCTTTGGATACTCCATATAAAACACCTTTGAGATTATCAATAAAATAATTATTTCTTCTCTTTTTCATTATTCTCTCTATTCTTATTTTTTATAAGGGTAATGATACTTTAACACCCCAAAAGTGGATGTGATGGATGTCCCCACTTATCCTTAACATCTATCACATTCAATTGTTATAAAATGAGTATCTTTTTCAGACACTCATTTTTTAGGTGTTTAAATAGCATTACCCTTTTTATAACAATATTGAAGTTGTGTGTCGGCATGCTGCAATACTATATTCTCAGAGATAACCAATGTGGCAGTAATAAAATACTCTTAGTCAATGAGTTCAGCTATATGAAATTATGAACACGCAACTATTATATATTATCCATGTAACCACTAGCATTATTCATAAGGACTTAATAATTTATTAACCGAAAACATCAGTATTAAGTTTGTGCAAGATCTTTTATATTATAAACCTCAATAAATTTTTGTCAAGTAAGAGGGTAAAGCTTTCTGACTCAAATCTAAGACTTAGTTCAAGAAAAAGAAGTGTTGAACCAATTGAATCAACTAGGCTTTTATTCTACTAAATTGCTTTGAGATAACTCTTTGTACAAATAGTAATATTCTAGCCACCCTATTTGACTGCTTCCACACAAAATGAAATTGAAATATTCTATACTATGGATGCGTGTTAGCATGTTTCGTGCAAATAACAATAACAAATATGGTGATGAAATATTCTTTGCAAGCCAACGAATTCAGCCTATGTAAACACTCAATTGCGTTTTTCTCATCCCTCGTAACCACTAAAGATAATTGAGGAAATGACATTGTCTTAAAGTGGATTAACATATAAAAGTTACACTTATTTTCTGGGCATATTACATTACATGGGGATAAAGTATGGTCAGAAGCTTTTGGCCTCAAAATGAAGCATGCTGACATCTTCAACAGTGTGCTGCAAGATTGAACTCCTTCCATGTCAACAGCATCTCAGCAATCACCTGAGTCTTTTAGCTGCTCCCAATTATTTCGTTATATGTTTCTTTTATTTTCCCAATTAAAGCTTCCCTGTAATTCCATTAAACAAGTTCAAAGACTTAAATTTTATTCATGGGAAAATTTTATTATTGGAAAAATAGTAATCACGAAAGTTAATCCATTGAACCAATTGTAGTATTATTAATCAAGAAAATTAGGCTTACCGCTCTGGCTTGAACACTAGGTTCTTGTAAACAAACCACTGCAAAAGAAAGACATAGAAGATGAATAATGAGTTTTCTTAAAGAGGGAATCAAGGATTGCAAAGTTTTCTTTTACTGTGCAGTTCCAATTGTTAATGCCCTCTGTTTGTGGCTGTTCTGTCTTTTGTGGTTTTCACTAGCTAATGTGAATACTAGAATTGGGTATTTCCTCTTGGTTTGATTGGATCGTGCCTCATCTTGGTTTGGTGAGTTTAAAGTACTTGATTTATTTGTTAAACCGGTTACGCTATCACCCACGAAAGTGTTAAAAAGTAGGGAAATATTTATTGAACAACACATGTATAGACATAGTATAGGACATTGTATACTGATATGAGTAAACATTAAGATATGATAATAGAATGTATATTCACGTAAGAGGGTGTTATATTTTGGTGACAGAATTTGATGTATGAATAATGAGACTCAAAAATAAGGAAATAGTAGGAACCAAGGCGAAAAATACTATGAGCATAAGTGGTGTAAGTGATGCCAGTCATAGTATAACTGGCTATGTATCAAAGGAAAAAAGACTTTATTTGACTTACCCCAGTGTAGCCAATGCCTACAACCTCAAGAATCCCAGGAATTAAAGGAAGCCTATCAATTGCCTGTTACAAGTGATATGGTCATTGCTTAGGACAACTTTCATCAAATAATTTGCATAAAGAATTATACTAATAGTGGGAAATTACAATCAAAGAATGCAAAAGCTGCATTTCAAATAACCTACTGAGATCAAACCAGCTGAGGCCACCAATGCAACCAAAGCAGCTACGGCTAGTGTACTCACAGCATACTTGTCTTCAACTTTGTCCCACTATGCAACCAAAGTAACTTAATTCAAATCAGTAACACAAAAACATCATCTTAACCATCAGAGATGCATTGCTTAAGAAAAATTAAATATTTGTTAGGAGTGTCTCATAGTCGCAATTCGGAGATTAACCCCACAACAATCTTAGCTAGTGATCCTGGCTGTTTCCCCTAATGTCTTACTGACCGACCTTGACCCTTGTTATTTTGAGGTCATATCTAGTATTTGGATAAAGATACTCTAAAAAAGAAAAAAGAACTAAATATTCTTACAGCTCCTTGAACAGTCTTGACAATCTCTGGCACCTCAGTTGTGGAAACTTCTGCTGGTGCCTCTCCTGTGGCCATTACCATTACATTGCGACCATTCTTGCCACCTGAAATGCATCATACTACAACATTACATTCTCCTAACTATAAGACTATAACTAAGTAATATATGTGATACATCAAGAGGCATGTGCCTAGTGACATGATGTTCAATTGTATGTGCAATCTTTTGTAATTGACCAAAAGGAGTGTTTGATAAACAATTGCATTAGAGAAATAATCACTTATTTTTTTTCAAAAACTGTCTCAAGAAAACTTTTGATTAACTATAATATAAGCTGTTTTAAAATTAAAATAAGCTAATGCAGATACACACTTACAATAAGCAGTGGACTTCCATGGACGATTTTGAGACTGCACAGGTGGAGGGGGGAGAGTTGGAAGGCTCACACATTGTGGAGAAGGTGATTGTCTTAGAGCCTTGCCATCAAAAAGGGTGGAAGAAGAGGATATAGTTAGAGTGGAGGAGGAGGTTGAGGCCATTGCCATTTTTGCTAGTGAAATCCTTTTTTCTTAAGACTATAATTTACTGTCCTAATAGATAAGAGACTTATGAGTCCACTAAGAAGAGAATATGGCCTTAGTTATTGATATATTTTCTCTGTTTCTAAATTTTTCTTGGCATATTATTTAGTCTCAATTTTGTGTTTGATAATTTTTGGCAAATGATTGTGGAGATCATGTTTCCACAGTCTGAAGCTGCAGCAGAACCACTCATTTCATTGCATCAAGATAGTGTGTGCTGACATGGCTGGAAGATAGGGCTTTTATGGCATTTCAAATGGATAGGAGTTGCCTGGTTGGGCTTTTTGAAATGAAAAATTTCTCTTAAATGCTTATATTTCATGCAAGGGCCAAACATGTTTTAATTCAATTAATTGTGTGATGCCAACTTTTTTGAGTTTTCGTAATTGCATTAATTTTTTTATTGCTTATTTTTCAAGCAGATGATGACCAAGAGCGGAATATTTGAGAATAAACACCAGCACAATATATCTGTTGAAAATTTGCTGGTTTTTCTTTTCTTTTTTGTTATATAATTTGCTGCTTTTTTTTTCTTTCTTATGGTCACAATTTGCTGCTGTTGGAGCTTGGAGAAAGTTTCACAGTGATTGGGCCTAATATATGTATTGGGTATTGGTAAAGTCGACGGCCCAAAAGCATTTTTTGGACTTGGCCTGAAAAGGCAATAGGTGATACCAAAATGCAGCTCGATCATTGGGGTGAAAAAAAAAAGGAGAGATCATTGGGGTGCATTTGTCAAAATGAAAAGATAATTTGGTAGGCCTAAAATCATTTATGAAGCCCATCAACTTTATTGGATAAGATGTATAAGAACTGTGATGGAGCAAACCTGAGCAAACCTTTAATACTTCATTATTTAATGTGATATAAACTTATAGCTAAAAGCCTAAAACATTTGTCTTGTTATGAGAGCCTGCACCTCACAAAAAGCCATCAATTGTCTGCTCCATTTGCTCTTTTGCTCACTCATTTCCACAGGCTTGCTAATGTTTAAGAATTGACAAGGACTATTACATTACATCTTTACTGTAGTAAAAAGGGTGAAGATTGGCAACAATAAATAATTTAAATGGTTACGGTGTGATGTGAGAGAACCAAAAATATATTCCTTTTTTTTACTCAGGTTACCCCCACTTTCAATTAAGGGTCCCTACACTGTACAAACATGTTTTGTCTTATGGGTTAACTTCATTCAAAATCACAAACATCTTCATGTGTTACAAGCAGGGCATCTTTTGCTAAATACTGATATTCAAAACAGAAACAGAACTATATCTAAATGGCATCTTACTCTTTGCTTTGCCCCAAAAACTAGTCCTTCACCAACTGTACATGACCTCATCTTTCACACTTACACTTTGTCCTCACCACTCACATCTGTTCAGCGGACAGTCCTTATTCATCACTTTGATTTGCAGTTGCACTAACTGGATATGTGTCCATTTCTGCGCCACCTTGCCATAAGCAGCAGTCCAAGTAACTCTATTTTGTAGAGTTATGATTATATCATAAAAATTCATTTGATTATTGGTGTGCTTGTAACTCAAAACAGTCCAATTTTTCACATATAACAAGGAAAAAACATGCATAGTATATTGCCTCTACTTTTTGATTTTCTGGTTGACTTTGATTTGCTAACTGTTGGTCATAGCATGCGTCTATGCTCCATCCTAATGAACATGAGTCCACTTAAAAGCAAATGATAAAAGTTTTATGATGATATCTTGAAAAATTATATAAGAAATAAAGTAAGTAAGTTCATATTTCTTGATTGGTGCAATACAACTAGGGATAACATTCTTTTTAAAGATTCTTGTTTGATCAAGATAAAATCAAATCTCAAATTCTTGCACCCAATAATAATCTATAAAAGATTGTCCATGAGGTTTTACTAATAATCAAATCATATTAAATTTGTACATATACAATAGAATACGCTCCTAGTGGAAGGGTTGAATAGGGCAAGTACTTGGATGATGTTTGATGCTTGGAATGGCACACAAAGATGAGAGAGCTATTAGGTTTCTGAAAACCATACATAGCCTGAGGTGTGTCTCAGAGAAGATCTGTGCCTCTCTGTCAATGATCTGCATACCTCACAATTTGAATCTGTGACCTCTTCCCCCGCACTCACATATCCAACAGTCAAAGACATACACAAAGACAACAGAGAAAACAAAAAAAAAGAAAGGCTTACCCAGTCTTCAGTTTTTTGCATTGGCTTCTTGATCTCAACTCACATTATCATTTCCACCGACAAATATTTGCTACATAAATTTTTATGTTTCTATACAATCAGATAAGATGATACATATACTTTATAAGGTTGTTATGCAAGAGTTAATAATGTTTTCTTGGTGATGAATTAAGATTTAGGTTGAGGGAAGACTTGTTCCAGTCCAATGTTACGTATGTTTTATAGCTTATCGAGTGAGATACTTATAGATCACTCGCCAACTACATAAAATTAAGTAAATCGTACTTAAGTATTATGCATGTTTAAGTAATTGTATAAAAATGTTTTATATTAATAATACATCAAAATCAAATGCTACATAGAGTTACAATAATAAATAATAATAAAAAAAACCTGAGTTCCTTAACACTTTTACTTTCCACTATAGTGACTATATAGAGATAAAATCATCATTTAAAAAAAAAGAGAAAGGAAAACTTGAATTTTTTAACATTTTTAACTTTTCACCGTGATTCTGTAAAGTTGAACGGGGGCTGAATGGTTCTCTTTGGAATTTGAAGCACCTAAGACAACTAGATGTGGCTGTTGTAAGTAGTGGTAGTATATATGGTACGACCATGACTGTTTACGTGAATTTCCAATTTTTCATCAATTCTTAACTTTGGAACTTATGAAGATTTTGGTAACTCTGTCAAACAAAATACACCAACAAGAGGTGGTGCAGATGCCCTTCATGTTTGGTAGCTTATTATTACTATATATTCCTACCAAACAAAACCCCCAAAAAACATTATAGAAGTCAAGATTCCACAGACATGTCATTGGCAAAAAATTTCAATGAAAACCAAAATTAGACTTATTTTTTTAAATTGTATACAAATCAGGTTGATTAAGATTGACAAAATGTTTGTCAATGTTTTAACTTATTTAAATCAATTGCCACTTTCTAGTATTCAATCATTATTCTTAGGAGAATGGAGAAAAAAAACAAAAGTTGTGCTGTGTATTTAATTTGATTAATGTCATTTGTACAATAAAAATGGACATCAATACTTATCATATTTGATTAGTGGTTCAGTACTAATTTCTTTTAAGCAAAGTCTCCTATTTGATTTGAGCTTACATCAATACATATCATATTTGATTATTGGTTCAGTACTAATTTCTTTTAAGTAAAATCTCCTATTTGATTTGAGCATTGTGAATTATATATATATATATATATATATATAGTATTGGGAGAACTTTACCCTACATCGTGTCAAACTAGTTTGAATCATGTAAGGGCTAGCAGTAATCATCATCTAACTGAATGTGAGTTGAGTGATAATTAGCTCTAACAGAATTATTAGTTACCCATTCAGTTGTATCAGTGTTGCAAAGCTGCGTATATATGTAACCATGATATTATCCATCCTCTGTAATTCAGAGTGAATGCAATAACAGTGAAGCATATTCTTCTTGAGTTTCTCTCCCTTTCTCTCAATTCTCTTTTCTCTCTAGCGTTGGCTCTGGTGCCTACAAATCAAAATTATATATATATATATATAATATGGATTAGGATCAAGTTAAATCGGTGTAACTTTAAAAAAATTACACAATTAAATAACTTTTTATTGGTGTGAATTTTATAAAACCGACCGTTAGATTAAAAGCTTACATCGTATAGATTAAGCCTGTAAAATTTTAAATTAATCTAAAATTATTTGGTATGATTTTTATATACATCAAAATCAACGTAATATATATAATTAAAATAAACAAAATAAGAGCTATATGATTGCATTACTATTGATGTTTAATTTTTATTAAATTTGATACAAATGACCGGATTTTGACTTACTACTAGTGAATTGATAGACACTTATGAGCTTACCAATTCATATTTTTAAAAAAAATTAAAATTTATTTATTTATTTATTATATCTTTTATTAAATTTATTACTTTTTATAATTTCCTTCAATTATTTTAACTTCCCTTAATTTCTATATTATGGGCATTTTAAGAAATTTAAAATTTAGACACCAAAAAGATAGGTAAAGGGAGGAATTCCCTTAAAAGTATAGATTATATACTTTTCAATGTCTATTTGTTTAAATTTTTAGAAAAGCCAAAAGTAGTTTTTTGAAAGCAAAAAATGTATTGCAAAGCAATTATCTTTGATGATTTCATTAGTCATGAAAATTCTAATACCAACTCATGAAATAATCTATTTCAAAAGCTTAAATAAATAGTTAGAGAGACACGAATAATTTTATATTTTAACATCTATGCAATTCTCAACCTCATTTAGTGTCAAATTTATTTTATATTTATAAGATGTCAACTCAATATGTTAGTGTTTAAGCGATGAAGTCATTAATTTGTAACTTCTTGTCAGAGAGGAACAATGGAATCCAATTTTATGCGTTTATGTAAATGCACTGTCCCATCCCAATCAGCTGTGAAGGACGTAGTCTTATAACATGCAATGTGTGTGCATAGTCACGTAAACCGTGAACAAGCCTAGCATAGCCAGTAGCAACACAGCATCATATAATAATAATAATAATAATAATGCTAGCTGGAGTAGACCAATAATGCTAAGATTCTGATTCGGATAAAAAGGATCCTAGTGCGGTCCCCTTCGGTGAAAGTAAAATCCATGCCCTTTTGGCTTCTGATTTTGGTCAATTAGCTATATAGGTCTTGGCGCTTTCGTTTCGTAACCATGGCCAACCCCAGTTTGAGCAATGTTATGCAAGCCATATAATTAATCAAGCAAGTAACAATTACATCCACATAATAATAACGTATATAAATTGTAATGAGTAGTTGTGATTCATTAAGCTGCTAATGCTAACTCGCTAATTTATCTGCATGTTCTTTTGTTTTTTTTCACCTAATCTTTTACCTGGAGGCTGGAGCCTCTCACAATAATGATAATAGGAGGAAATAGTTGTATAGTTGAATATAGCATGGATATCTGAGGGTACAATTAGCATTATTGAGCTCATGTTTTATTAACTTTGTGTTTTTTTTTAGCTATATATAATTGTGGGAGGAAGAGAGACTTTTTACTTGGGTTTATCTAAACAATGATTAAGAGTAAAAAAAAAAAAAGAGAAAATTTTTATATCAGACAAAATGAGTTTTGATGTATGTTTTTTAAAATAAGAGATCCAATAAATAGTTGA
This sequence comes from Dalbergia cultrata, assembly GCA_031216105.1. Classification (NCBI taxonomy): domain Eukaryota; kingdom Viridiplantae; phylum Streptophyta; class Magnoliopsida; order Fabales; family Fabaceae; genus Dalbergia; species Dalbergia cultrata. The sequence continues at coordinate 1,714,225 of CM062351.1, forward strand.
ATTTATCTAATCAATGCTCTAAAGACATTGATTAATGAATAAAAAAAGGTTTGATATTGAAGAGATGAATTTGTGTCTTTTTTAAAGTAAAAGACCCCATTAAAAAAATTTTGAGTCTTACTTTTTCTTATATTCTTAATCGTGATTAGAAAAAATCCTTCTTATTTTAATTTATTCCAAAATTAAGGAATGCCATGCCACTTGGTAAAAATAATCTATGAATCAATCTCAAAAGAGAAATGATATGTATTTATTAATTGTACAACAAGTTTACAACATAGGCAAAAAAAAAAAAAGTGATTAGCTCAAGGAAATAAAAAATTAAAATGGACCCATCACCTTATTTATTTTTTACCTATATTATAAGTATGTCTTACAAAAATATTGTATACATATTATTTTTCATCTCAAAACTCTTTTTACCATTATTCGAGGTTACCAGCATTTGATTTAATTATTCATAGTAAGAAATTTGTGCTCTTGTTAGAATAAGGTGCACCTTAATCATGCTAATGATAGAATGGAAATGCGAGACTAAGCGGGAAGATCGAAGGAAGTCTCTTCTTTTCTAATAAAACAGTTGCTTAGTTCAAGAAGTTCTGACCAATGTTCCTTTTGGGTTCATTGATGTCCAGATTTGTGTCACCCGATGACACTGATTCCACCATGCAAACCATAAATATTTACTAGTATACCTAGGAATTTTAAAAGCTTCAATCATTTATTATAAAATTAATAAATATTACTAATAAGAGTGGTATATACCGATGATAAACTTTATTTGTACAACATGAGAGGATCTCATTATATTTGTTTGAAAAACATCTTATGCTGTGATTGGTAATGTGGTTTAGATGGGACTTTTTTTAGGTAGATATAGTTAGGTTGAATGTGCGTAATTATTAAGGAACTAATAACACGGTTGCTTTAGTTTTTATATTGTCACAAATTGAACCAAGATTCGAGCTAAATTTTGTCTTTTGTCAACCTCATCTAATGACACAAATATCTTTAGCGAGGGTCAATTTTAACTTCCTCATCGATCTAAGCAGAGTCATGCAGAAGGAATGACTGGAAAATGGCTGAATTTTAGACCACAAAAACTCGTAATTTGATAGTAATAAACCACGTTCTTACACCTTAGAGCTCTTGATCATCTTGTGACAATCCTCTTGAGTATTTATTAGAATATAAAATCATTCATTTATCTCTATAATTAACCTAAATTTTTGGAAGAGATCGACACTATAATGTGATACCAAAGCCATCATGTTAAGAGATTAAGGGTTCAATTATTGAAAGAGATATTCACGTAAAATAATGTGATAAAATTCAAAATTATTTATGTGTCTCTATTATATTAACTTCAACTTTTGATAGAAATAATTTCACACAAATCTTATTGTGCCAACCTACTAAGAAATTTGTCCTTGTATGCCTTGATTCTATGAGCACTTCTAACTCTAATTTGTAATTTTGAGACTAAGGACTCGTGTTATTTATACTTATATAGTGTGAAATATCGTGTCGACTATATATTTCATCTATTATTGAATGATATATAAATCTTATTTAAATGCAATCCATAATAGATATGATATCGACATGATATCTCTATTCTATAAGTACAAATAATATTTTTAATTGAGTAGTACTACTAGATTATGGTAAGATAGAAGCAAAGGTAGCAATCATGACTCAAGAATCGGGAGAGTAACAAAGGAAATGGAGGAAGCTAGTGGCTTGTATAGTGCATTAGTGCATGATGAGTTCTAAATTGGGATGGAACTTCTAGACCTTGGAGACACAAAAGAAAAGGGGAAGATGCAAGGAAATAAAGCTAAGCAGCAATGGGAAAGGGGGTTATAGCAGGAGCAGCTCGAGGACCAAAAATGAATAGGACTGAGGCTTTGAGCTGTGCTGAAAAGGAGAGGGTGGTTTTGTCCTTCTGACACACTTGCACATGGGGATGGCTGCTTCTTTTGTTGCTTTTTATCTCAAAACGTGAGAGAGAGACAAAAATATTATATATATACATGGCAATTTATCTACTCCATGAAAAAGACTTGATCTATTTTCTTTTATTTTTTTTAAAGAGACTTGATCTAGTTAATATATAATAGAAATTATATCCTCCCAAATTGTATTTCCTTTTTCTATCATAAATTATTATTTCTTGTTACATGACCAATGAGTAATATATATTTCATGATGATGATTTGAGAAGATGTAATTTTCATCAGTTAAATATACACTTTTGATTATATTTAAATTGATAAAACTTTATTCCATCCTATAAAAAATTACTAAATAAAGTAAGTATATTATAATTTAATATTGAAATAAATAAGTCTTTACCATATATATAAATTATTGATATGTAAAATTTATTAAATTTCAACTAATTTAATCTGATTACTAAAGATAAAATTATTTTAATATTAGCAATAATTTTTAAAATATACAATACTGAAATCCGAAATTTTGCCCCAAAAAAAACACATGTTAAATCAATTGAACCAATGAAACATTTGTAATAAAGATATTATTTAATAGGTTTTGTACGCAGTGCTGCACCCATTAAAAAAATTAAAAATAATTTTTAAAAGTTTATAATATAGTTAGGAAAAAAAATCACTTTCCCTTACAAATTGTTTTTTGTTTTTTAACGAATGCTTTTAGAATAATATTTTAAAAAATTCATTATTTAATTCTATTTTATAGGCTATGAGGTTATGGCGTGGGGCTACACATGTGGGATTGGGATTTGCCCTTCATCATTATTTTGACTTCCTGCACATTGCCTTTGTACAGCTTCATGTCAAACACCTTTCACTAAGGAATTTTCCACCACGTCACAATTAAGTTGCCTTTTTCTATTTGTTGTTGGAATGATCCCACTGTGCAATAAGATGCACGAATGGTGTTGGAAGGAAATAAATAAATAAAATGAAAATCCATTTTCATACCTGGCAGTGGGATCAAGGATGGTGCTATTCCGTGTCTCACTTGATATGGCTTGCAGCTGTTACTTCAATATCAACTCTCTTTGGTTACTTATTATGAATTCCAAGAGGGAAAGAAAATGCAAAAGGGGATGACGTTTTTGTGAAATGATCCGGTTGTAAAACTCCATTTTACCTACTAAAAAAAAAACAAATGAAATAAAATAAAATAAACAAAGAGGAGCACGATTAAGATAGGTATTGATGCTTTTATTATCACAAGCAATATTATTTAGGATTCAATTTCTATTTACTTAATCATGTATTGCCAAATCACTAAAGATATTTAAGTCTTACATACATTCCTTAAAAAATAACACTATAAAGGGATAAACACATTTTATCCTCTGAATTTTAGGTCATATATAATCTATACCTTGAAAAGTTCAGAGTATCATAATACACTGTTTAAAAAGTAAATAGTTTTTTTTTTATATAGTTTGAAAAATTTTGAATGTCGTAATGCATGTGTTGAAAAATCGGGTTTAAATTTCACATGACCTAAAATTCAAATTTGTAAAATACATATAACCCTTATATAAATGAGATGATATAATTAGATGATAGTATAAAAGAGTTTTATATTATTAGTGTATTATCTATAAATTTTATTATTTATAGACAATATATATATATATTAAAAATGCATATAGAGATACAAAATTTTAATCCTACCCATTATGTTTTGGGTTCCTTAATTTATAATATCCAGTCTTAAAATCCAAATAACATTGCTCTTCTTATCACGCCCTGTTCCGTTCAACTTTGTGTTTTTCAAAAGACAAAAATGCATAACATACGGATTGTGCTATAATAATATTTTGTCAAAACTATATTACAAAGTGGAAGAAGGGTTTCTTGACTTTGTCCATTGGCAGAGACACAAGGGAATAAGGTTTGAATTTGGGAATATAAAGATCTGAATATTAATAAAGAGATCGAATTAAGTAAGCTTCATCTATAGGTTAAAGGCATGTCTTTATCGGTGATCTCTTAATCATAGGTAGGATAAATATGGTATTATTTCAAGAGAACCTCCTAAGTGTACATTCTGTCTTTTCAAGCAGAATTTTTGAGGTAGCATTCACATTATAACCCTCCAAACATGTTATCAAAGCAGATTAAATGTAACAATTTCATTCACTTTACTCCTGTCTGTATTTCTACACAGCCACTATTGTCCTATTAAACTAATGCCACATGAATATTTTTCAAATATAAATGTACACAGAATCTGCCACTTTCACATATTTGCTATATGTCACCTAATTATGAAATCATGTGGTAAAATCGAAGCAGCGGAAAGTGATCAAGCCACTATAAAGTAGTGGAAGCACAACGAATTTTCGATGTAACTAGTTTTGGCATAACAAATGATTTGAATAATTGGTCTGATATCTGTAGTTTTGAGTAATCTTTAGTTGCAATAATCTAGTTGACATCCTTAAGGACCTTCCGTGCTTTATTTGCAACATTACCTTTTTTTTATCATTTTGTTTGATTTCAGCAAATTTAATCAGTTTGCCGTGAACTCAAGGCCAAGAAGAAAGCAGAAAGTATAAGGACATCAAGCACAAAGTCAATATAAAAAGAGAGGGATCATTCCCTTGCAATGATGAGAATTCCAAAATTTTCAAAAAGTGTGGGTCATCCTTTTTCTCATGTTAGGCATGTTGGGCCCTACCCTATAAAACCCACCACACCATACCACAATCCATCCACCCAATGACCCAAATTCTCAATTCACCTAAGATAACAATAACAACAATAACCAGACCAAAATAAATAAATAACAACAACAATAATTATAAAATATGCAACACACATGATACAAATATTAGACTTCCAATTAAATCAGCACACACAACCTATTTGGAAGCAAATTAATATTAATATTGTATTTATATATGACATGCCCTATGCTCCTGTAGTACCCTCTATCTCAGAGCTACCTAACATGATACATCCCACATTGATATGCAGACAAGAAATCGGGTGCCATGTGTTCCCCGTTTCCCAGCCATTCTGCCATATTTCATTGCAATGTTTTCGTCCTTTATTCCTCTCTGCTACCGACTCCCTACGGTGAAAAGGCCACAGTGGTCTTTATAGCTAACCATTAATGAAGTTGAATATATGGTGAACTGCTTCTGCAATGTCATTTGCTGAGCTTAGCTTACAACCTTCTTCAATCTACATCACCTCAAACACGCCAACTCCATTATATATCACATAAATAAGCAAATACCATACAACTTAAAGGTTATGGTAGTCATAAGATTTTGGAAACTATAATAATTATTGGATAAAATAAAGTAAGTTAATTGTCACCAAATATCTCTTTTAAAAATTTAAGTTGATAGATAGAGTCACGTAAATAATTTTATATCTAGCACACAACTTCATGTAGATACTTTTCTTAGACTTACATGATTTTTTTTTTCATAATAACAAATAACAAGTATCAAATTTCTGACCCCTTAATCATGACAGCTCTAATACCATTTCATATAACCTAAAGTTGATTGATGGAATAGATGAATATTTTTATATTTATTAATAACTATAGCAAACTATTTGATAATTAAATTATGGCTAAATGGGTGCCTTTCTAAGATTTATAATGTCATATAATAATCTATCAGAACAGAAGTTTTCTTCATAATATATAGTAAACAGTGTTGGAAATAGGGAAGGCAGGTTTTGCTTAGATTGCAAGCCAGAAGAGAACAGCACACTGACTTGATTCCACTTTTCATGTATTGTAGAGTTTGACCACATAAAAAATAAGAAATGAAGTGAAAAGACAGTGTGATACCTTGAGATTGAGAGAGTAGAGTACAGCAGCCTCAGAGGAGGTAATGTTGAGGTGCAGAATGGATAGCCTAAGATCCTCCAAAGCAACAATGGCCTTTACCAATTGCCCTGGCCTCCTTTGGCACTGGATTTTCAAGTTCACATGGGTTTGGATCAGTGTTACCTCTATTTCTGCTGAATCTGACTTGTTTTCTGCCTTAACCTCATCTCCGCAGTTTGCTTCTTCAGTGGGTGATGATGACCTCATTCCATAGCTTTGCAATGTTGATGATGGCTTATTAGACAACTCCACATTGGAAGAAGAACCAAAACCAACCTCTTCATTCTTTCTCATCCTTTTCTGTGCTTCAAGTGATTGAAGCAACTGCTCCAACTCTTTAACAAAATCAATTGCACCTCCAATTATTGAAGCTTGGTCACCCTACAAAGTATTAAATATAATAAGAAACTAAACATGTACTAAAAAGACATAATAAGAAGGAAAAACTTGATTTTTAATTTCTAACATGCGACACTGAAAAGACTTGGTTTTTAACATGAACAAAGCAAAAGAAAGGACTTTGAGGAAATGGGGTTGGCTTCCATGTTTCAAAAATTGACTCTTATATTCAGATTAGCTGTAGTCCATCTAGTGAAATACATATACAAATAGTTTAGACGAAAATAAAAAAAATTGACTACTACTAACATACCCTTTGAATATAGGAAGGGGGCATTAGGGACCTTAGTACACTGAGATGGTCATTCATTTGGCGCCTCCTGTTGCGTTCAACAGCAATGTGTGTCATGCGCTGGTTCTCCACATCTTCCTTGTTCTTTGCTGGCCTTGTTCTCTTCCTCTTTCTCCTCTCACCTCTTACAGCACCTACTTGAGATTTTGAACAGGACCCTTGTTGTATGTTGTTATTAGTATTAACAACAGCAGCATCACCACTTCTACAGTTGTTTTCAGCTTCTTTTGTTGTTGTTGTTGTTGGTTCCTGGTTGCACTCATAGCTCATCACTTTATTCTCAACACATGAAAAAGCTGAAGTTTGGTGGTGTTGTTGTTGAAGCTCATAGCTTTCAGATTTCACTGGTGAATGCGAGTGCATCTCAACAACCATGTCATGTGTCACACAACTCTCATATTCCATTGATGATGGAACGTTGTTATTATGGTTCTCGTTCTCCATTTGTGGAATGTAGGCTACACTTTCCCATGGTTTGTTGTTATTATTATTGTTCTTCATGTGTTGTAGCCTCAGAAGAGTTTGAAAGCTTGGCTCTTTCAAAGGGAAGAAGCACTGTGGGGAATATTCCACACTCTGAAGCATCTGAAGGAATGGCATGTTGTCCTCTAAGCTAGATATCAAAAATTGCCTTTCCTCCTCAAATCTCAAGCTTTCTGCATCCACAAAACCTTGCTCCAAACAATTCACTTCCAAATGGTCACTAAAGAACTGCAAGAAAAAGTGAAAAACCAAAAAATTGAGCACAAAAGAATAAATTGTGTCAATAAGGATATAAAAAAAAAAAAAAAAGAACATGAAAAAGGAAGAAAAAGTGAAGTGTTTAACTAGTTGGTTATTTCAATTTCATACCTAACCTTTCAAAAGAAGCAAGGAATATATGCTTTCATTAATGGGGTTCAGGGTTGGGTCAGAATGGAGAAAAGGGTTAAGTCTATGCATCAGGAAAAAGTGAGCAATGAAAAGAAAGGGAAAAGGAAGTAGTAGAATGTCAACATAGGGGAACCTTTAGCAGCAGCAGAAACATCCTATTTTCAGGAAGAAAATAAGAAGATAGTAATGCAATGCATTAAATACAAGCGTTTTTTGAGGAGTAAATGCTGCACTTTTTTTTTGTCCTGGTTCTAGAAATGAGGATTGGAAGAAAAGGAAAAAAATGAAGTTGAAATGAAGGATGCAAAATCAATTAAAAATTTTTAAAAAAATGGTAACAATATATTAGCAATGAGTAACACATACACATGAACTGAGGTGTCCTTGAAGGCTCTCCATATCAAAAGCTATGAGCAACTGAAACCAAGAATGTAATATCTTAATTAAATGCTTCTTTTTTGTGCTCTCTCTCTTTTTCTCTTACTAGACCACTATATTCCTACACTTGTTCTGAGAAGAATGACCAACATTCTGTAGAGTGAGGTGATATATTATGCTATGAAACGAATGGTAATAAATGTAATCCCCAGGAAGAAGCAGAGCTAGACCCCATATATATATATGAAGTGTATCAGTCACCCCCCGCAATATATTCCTTGTTTTTCAGATATATATGGTTGAGAATTGAGATACCCTCTTTATATAGAATATGCAATAAATGCTGTGCTTGGAGGAACTCTCAAGTCACAAGTAGAGGAATGAACTCAAGGGAACAGTAGTGGATTTGAACGGGGAAGCAGAAACAGTGGAGGGAATGAATGTGGTAAGAAACGAAAGGTGGAAAATTCTCAACTGGGTTTTGAGGTTTTTGAAGGGATATTAATATATATTAGTAACAGTAGTAGATGCATCTGCCAACTGGGTTGGCTAACTTTTTTGTCTTTTGGGCTAACTCTTGACCCTTTTGCTTATGTGTTATCATTTAGATTTAGATTTAGATTTGATTAGTGACATTTCATTTTCAGTGTTGTTATATAGTGAGAATTTCTAATGAAAAAATATTTCTAGGATTTATTAAAGAGGTTAATTTTAATATGTTGACTGATGTGTTGGACTCTTTTATATTGTAATTCAATTAAATTATTTTATTTATATTTATAAAAAATAATCTTACATTTGTATTTTTTTTTTTCAAGTTGTGAATGTGAGACTCAATCACATTTATTAATTTTATAATATATGATTAGATAATAATATAATATTCTTTTATATTATTAATGTATATAAATTAAATTCGTTATTAAAATTTAAAAAGTTCGTTAAATAAGCAAAAGTAGTGAAAGTTATCTATTTATCCGTCTAATTGTTTTGTTAATGCAAAATTTATCTGATTGTTAGATATTATGTCTTATTATTTCAATAAATTTTTTTACGAGGATTTAATCGTGCAGTATTTTTCTTTTGTATTAACTGATAGGTGCAACGCTGAATCTCAATTAAGAAATTTTTCTTTCAAATTCTTTACATCAATAATATTAAAATTTAAACTTATGGTCTCTAATATAAACTATTCAATTCTCTCATGATTAATCATTTTTCAAGAAACACCAATTCAATTTCCTAGGCCGAACCAGATCAACCTACTGTAAACATAAAACTTTCCTAATGTTAATTTTTCTCTTCATCCACTAGTTTTCATGAGTCTCTGTTTTAGCGCTATACGAGGACGATGAATTCAGAAAATAATTTTTAAGATTTTGTATAGGAATTATGAAAAATTAATAAATTAAATTTTATAATTTTCTTTACAAGATCCTTGAAAACATGAAATTGAAGACGGGAAATAAAAATCAAAAACTGTTTTTTCAAAACTAAACGACCCTAGGCGTCGAACCACTTATCAAATGCTACTGAATTTTGACCTTAATATTTTGGCATAAGAGTAGAGTAGTAGATGCATTCTAAAGTGTGAGAGTTTGTAATGGGGAGAGAGAGAGAGAGAGAGAGAGAGAGGAGGGGTTGCGTTGTCTGGTTTACAAGGTCCTCTCCCAAGGGGCAAGGGCACCATTATTGGCGGTGGCAGTTTTTGGTCCAGCAGCTGGGACACACAGGTGTGGGGCTTTCCCCCTTATCTCTCTCTCCCTCTCTCTCTGATATAAGATATAAGAAAGAGAGGTACGGCAAAGCAATAGAGGAGAGAGAGCCTATATGAGCTTTGGAAAGGCCTTCCATGGATAGTGTGGTACAATGATATGGATAATTATATTTGAGAAATACACACTTGGCTGCCTGTTTTCGTCAAAAAGAGAAAAAAAAAAAAAAGATATCACTTGTATAAGGTGCATTTGTTTGTTTCTATTTTATTTTATATATATATATATATATATATATATATATATATAAGTGATTTCCTTATTTTTAAATTATATATAAATATATAGCCGTTGAAATGGGCCGAACTCGAAGGACTGACCTGAATATCTCGAAAAATATGCGGGGCTGTGCTGAAGAAATAAGAAGAAAGATAAAAATTACCTTAGGTCGGGCCAGTCTAATAATCTGATAGCTCAAACATTAATTTTTTATTAAATAATAAAGTGTATATATGAGCTATAAATACTTACATTTAGAATTTTTAACTTATTTTTTTCACTTAAAAATCTAAACTAATAACAAATAAGTCATTGACATTTAGTTATCAAATAAAAATCAAGTTTCATTTATCATTATCACAACTAACGCAAAAATAATAACACTACTTACTAATAGTTTATTTTCAGTTCATTATGATTAAATAAAAAGTATTTTTCATTGACATTTTATGAACTACACAATTTTAAAAAAATAAACAAAAAAAATTGGTCCATAGATTGGCTCGTGACTTAAATAAATTGGGTTAACCAGCACATTTTTAGCCCAAAACTAATGTGGCTCAATGTGGCTAAGTCCATTTTGACAACTATATTATATATATAAGATAATATAATATAAAAAAAAAACGTGATGTATGAATCAATAATGTGTGAATATCAACACAAATCAACAATATTATTTTATCAAATAACAGAGGATTGAGTACTTTCCAATCAAGAAGGAAGTACCATAGTTTCCATATTTTTAATATTATCATTGCATTTAAGAATTTGCCAGACTAATTTTAAATTGAACAAATCTTAAATCAAACATCTTTTTAATAAACAAAAAGTTTTGGTGGATTTGTTCATGATCACTTCATCTGAGTCAATATATAATCCTCAGGTTCTTTGAGCATTTATATAATTTAGATCCTGAACATGTCTCCAAATCATTAAGTATTTATAGAGATATTTACACATCTCAAGCTAGCAACATAACCTGAAATTCAAGCCTATATCAGAGTGATACATGAATAGAATATTACTTGGATAAACCAATCCCATTGCATATCACTGTCAACTTAAATCTATAACACACCTAACAAACACAAATTTGTAAATTTTGATCTTTAAAAACGTTTACATATGTTTTTAATTTTTGAAAATAGAATAAATGTTGATTTTGGTCCTTATAAAAATTTGGTTTTGATCTTATGTAAGAATATGCGAATAATTTTGAAATTTTTTTATTTAATCCTTATAAATATTTTAAGAATTTTTTTAATTTTTATAAATATCACCACTTAAAAATTGGCCAAACATAACAAGATTAAAACCAAACATTTTTTTAAAAAAAATTGGACTAAAAATTATATTTATATATATATAAGGGCCGCAAAACTAAATTGATCACTATATATACACACACACACACAAACATATTTCAAACCAAAATTTCAATTTTCACCGCCGGGTATATTCTTCCACCACTAAAGAACATGCACAATATGACAAACCAATATGCATTCTACCTTTCAGAAATTTATTAGAGTACCCAAGTTATTAATGCATGCAGTTCAACGATAATATGTGCGTAGACAGTAAAAATAACTAACATATAAAATACCTGATCCAATCCAAATCATCAAGCAACATAAGTGTGACACGTAAACATAAACAGTAGCTATTATTGTGCCTAGATTTTTTTGTTTGTTTTCCTGTACTGTGAAATTTCATCAATTTCCGTCACACAAAAAGGCATGCAGTTTCTATCAAGAATTTCGGCATTTAGTTGCACAAAAAGAAAAAGAAAAAGAAAAAGGTTCTTGAGCATAGACTAAACTAAAGTGTTAGTTGAAATTTACCTTTCACAATCCACATATATACATGGCTAGGGTCCTTGCTTGTCCAATTTGCATGTCTCAGCTGGAATTTGCAGCAGTGGAATTTGTTGCTAATAATTGATTAGATTTTGGACTCTGGCTTCATGCCATCAGCTAGGCTTCCACTTTTGCATTGATTGTGTCTCTCGAAGTAATGTTTTGTTTCGATGGAATCCAATTACAGTATCGTCATAGTACTGCCGCACCAAGTTTAGAACAATTCACTTCACCTAATATTCAATCAACGGTCATATATATATACATGAGTCTTATATAAATATCTTCATAAATACTATTTTTAAATTTGAAGACTGACCCTAAACTTAAAGTAGAAAGAATGAGTAATCACAAGACTTAGTATAATTAGTAGCTAGCTGAACTTCCTAAATATCTAATTAATGATTTGATTCAGACAATGTGTATAGAGAGGGAGGGTTTTGTGACCAGAGACAAAGCTCACGTATGTGAGCTCTATGTCTGGGAAAATAAGTTATCACTTTTCGCGATGGATACCTTTGGTTCATTAAAAAAAACTATATGATAGAATGAGGGGTTTCTTTAATCAACCCGAATTTTCTTGTGCTAAAAAAAAGTTTCGAAAACTGGGAGTCATTCAGGATGCCAATCAACTTGATTAACAATAAGGTGGTAATTTGTCCCAGCATGTAGCTAATTAGATTGATTTTAGGTTTCTGAAAATTAAATTCATTGTATTTCTTACTTCCAGTTAAGTCAACTCCGACAAATTTATTTAAAATTAATTTTTAATATGAATAAGTCATAAGATTTGTAACCTCACTACAAGATAATTGAGATGTAGTAGAAGTGTTGCTAATTTTTCTTTTAGCAACATAGTTTATACATTACACTTGTAAAAATGCTATTAAAGAGTTTGAAGGAAACAATTTTCATACTTTTAGCAACACTTCTTAAGTGTCACTAAATGGTTTTAATAACACATTTTATTCATAAATGTTGCTAAAAGTTAAATATAGTATAGTGCGGTTAAAGTAATTCTTTTGTGTAATATAATGAAAATTTTTGGTCTTCAATGTGATAACATTTTTTATTAATATAGTTTGTTACAAATATATTATAAATCATCCCCAATCTTAGTTTCTTTCAAGTTTTATAACTTAATTATATCTATAAATGCTCAAACTTATAAAATTTGTCCTAAATATATTAAGATTGTGTATGGTTGATAGTTTCCAAAATTATGATTTGGTCCAACCAAAAAGTAACTTTTTTCTTTTGTTTTTTCTGCTCAAATCAGACTTGACACTAAATAGAGATAAATCAAAACTTAGTCTATACCATCCAAATTATAATTTGTAGCGACCCAGCCTGATATTTAAGCATGCTACAAGTTGGCTAACTATGTCATGTTCAAATACAAAAGGAATTGTCCAGTCAAATTACTAGGCCAAGCTCAACCCCCATCTCACGAATACCTCAAAATTCACATTTTTTTTGGTCATTAGTGAACATATACAACTAGCTTATCATCAATTATCTTAAGAATTAATCCACCTCAAATAACACTCACAATTTGGTTTGTCTCATGTTTAGCTTCAATATTATGCTTGGCAATCTTGATAAGTTGGAGAAAGTACGGATGGTAGCTGCTGTAGTTAGATCAGTAGATTTGGATAACCTAGTATTAACCACCAATATCTATATATGGGGAGTGGGAAAATGGCACACCAATCGTTGGCCTCAGAAGTTACAAAAATTATCTACTATTCTACTTGCTAAGGCACAATCATGATGTTGCACAAAATCTCCAACTCAATTGCACTCACAAGTTATGTAAAGGCCTAATATAGACAACATTGTGCTGGGCCAATCCAATATATGATTTGTTTTTTTCTTGGATTGCAATCAAAGGCACTGTAAGTATTTGCCGAATAAGGCCATTTTCAGTTTCCTACATTTCCTCCTTCATCGGTAGTTTTCTCATCAGCGCCAAAACTTCTCTCCTTTTTTTTAACAGTCTATAGAAAGCAATTGAATATAGCATATATGTCTCTATTTTTTTATGAAAAAAGTTAAACTAACAGCATCAAAAGCAGCTATTTATTATACTTCTACAAGAAGTGTTCGAGGTAGCTAATCGCCTATTTGGTTTCATTTTTATTTTTTGTGTTTTATGTTTTTAGAATTTTGTAAAAAAAACAGTGAAACTAAAAAATGAAAATTGAAAACAGAGTTTTATTGTTTTAACTGTTTTTAGTAGTTTTGAAAACAGAAGACACAGAAAATTAAACCAGTACCCAAACAAACTCTAAATTTTCTGATTTTGATTTAAAAAAAAACTACATAATATTTCTTTCTACATTTTCCTTCAAATATAATGTATTTCTAAGCACAACTTTGATTATTCAATTCATAAGCTAAGTAGCTTGTGTGTGTACATAACTTCACAAAAAAGGAAGAGATTTAGAACACATTTAAATGATAACAAATTATATTAATAGATAAACCCTAACCTTCTACTCAAATATTAAAAACAGTGAAAAGAAATGGATTGTTTACTTGATGGAGAAATTCTTAGATGCTTCTAAAACAAGAGTCTTTTTTTGTTTTATTTATACCTCAGTCACTTCATTAAAAATGTAGTAAAAATATAATAATGGTAATGATCCGCAAATATGAGCTGTGGAAGTATACACAGCAAGACTATTTCTCTTAGGAACTCTAGTTGTTCCAAGTGGTATGCTATGTAGATGCCTTCCCTCTTAGGGTAGGTGCAGTTTGGGATGTACCTTTTGTCTGTACTACTAAGATATCAATGACCATTACATATTAACAACTTGATAAGACCAAAATATTAGGATCCTTAACAATTTTTTCTGTTAGATTGTTGGAAGTTTGGCTTCATATCTCAGTATTTATAATAATTGTCTTGGGGAATATTCTGTCACTGTAGATGCCCTCTCTTTTGGGGTAGGTGCAGTTTAGGATGTTTTCCTTTGTCTGTACCACTAAGTAATGAATGTCCACTGCATATGACCCGTCCTATTACCATTTTTCATCATACTATGAAAACTCCTTACCCTGCCAAAGAAACAAACACTCGGAAACACAAAAATCACTTGAATATCTTTGTGTTGGCTTGGAACTGTGGCTTCATATCTGGTATGATAATCTGTACCTCTTCAATCACAATGAGAAGCATATTTTTTTTCCCCATTCTCTTGAACCCTGCAAAACTTGGGATATAGTTTAATTTATGAATTTTAGGCAGCATTAACCGCTGCCTGCAAATAAATTAGTTCAACTCTTACCTCTTCAGACATTGATTACAGAATCTTTTCTTTATTTTCCAAGGGCATCAGGGGAAGGGGACAATATGGGCAGGTTACAACACAACTAATATGTAAAGAGAGTTTTGCCTGCTAACAGCAAACTAACAAATTGAATTGGTACTAGAGTTTTAATATAACCGCACCCCCAGATGCGTACACCAAAGAGATAAATAACAAGTTGAAATGCAATCTACCTTAAGATTTGTTCAGGTGATGTGATGGAGGAATCACCTAGGAAATGAGTAAAATTTTCACATAATGTGATATTGTATAATCTTCCATTATTATTCTCTTCTATCTTGTGTTTTGTTCGGATCCCACTTTCTGAATCAAGGTGAAAATTACACGTGACTTTATTCTTTTATAAGAGGAATAATTTCCTGTAACACTAAAAGTTACATGTGGCTGGATGAGGTGTAATGTATTTTGAGTATGTCTTAAAAACATTTTCATCAGTACTATTAGTAAAACAGACTGCTGAGAAACAATTACAGTCTCATGGGCTTATGACATAGAATGTCAGTAATACATTACAAACACAATTGCAGGAGCCAAACTGGGTGAAGGGGACCCTTTTGTTTCTCAGTAACAAAGCACTTACATTACCAAAACAAACTTGTGATGCAACAAATAAAGATTGGAACTAGTAGTTAATATAACACCAAAAAATATAGAGAAGGCAAAGTAGCTGACAATAATGTCACATAGTTTAAAAATTTGGCATGCAAATATTTAATGTTCAATTTCACCACTCTTAAGCTGCTAGTAAGAAGAGCATATGCAAGCACTAATGTCTTGCAGAAAGTTGAGTTCCAGAAACAGAATGCCTACGTCTAACTAAATCCTTTCCCCAAAATCAACACTTGAAGAAAATGAGCTAGCGCTCTATCTGAATAGTTACATGACTGATGTTATGAACCCTTTTGATGTAGTCTATAACCTTGTCCAGCACCATGTCTGCATCTGCTTCTGGTCTTATTTTAACATGGCAAGCTAGTAAAATCTTACCTACAGTAATGGCCCATATATGCAGCTCATGAACAGCCACTACTTCTTCCATCTCCAGCAGCCCCCTTTCAAGCTTAGTAGCATCTATCTCACGTGGCGTGCTCTCCATCAGGACTTCCAATATATTTCGAAGCATATTGATAGTTGTCCCCAAAACAATTACTGAAAAGATTAGAGTGCAAATCAAATCAACTATTTGCCACTCAGGCTTGTACCATATTATTGCTCCCCCAATCATTACCCCAACACTCTGTATAGAGTCCCCAAGTACATGGAGATAAGCCCCCTGAACATTGATATTCCATCGCTTCTTCTTCTCAGCTCCACATTTTGATTCACCAAGAAGTGGTTCAGTAACCTCCTTGTGAGCATGATCGTGCTCGTGACTGTCATGTGCATGCTGGTGTCCCTCTTTATGATGCTTTTCATCATCATGGTGTGTGTGATCATCATGAGTATGATGATGATCATGTGTAGACACTGAAAATCCGTCGCTGTGGCCATGATCCTCATGTCTGTGTCCATGTCCGTGTCCGTGTCCATGTCCGTGTCCATGATCATGACCCAATAGCACAGCCATGATGATGTTAACCACTAAACCAAATGCAGAAACTAAAAACATTAAAAAACCATCCACCGCACGAGAACCAGCAATGATTCTTTCAATGGCTTCATATACCAGAATCCCAGCAAGCAACCATATCAATTGGATGGAAACCAAAGCGCCAAGAATCTCAATTCTAAAAAATCCATATGACTGGCGAGGTGTAGCTTCCCATCCAGCAGCCCATAATGAAAATAAGGAGATGGCAAAGGCTGCAACATCTGAAAGCAAATGTGCTGCATCAGTCAATATGGCAAGACTGTTAGCTTTGATGCCACCAACTACTTCAACAGCCATGAAAATAACACAAAGGACCACTGCTATCAGAAGCTTTCGCATGGAAGTTGATCGTTCCTCAGAATCCTTAGAGATGGATCCAGCATCTGCAAACCCACATGGTGCTTCACTACAAATCTTACTTCCTCCTGGATTCTTTCTTACATCAGGAAGATCTCCACTGATTTCAATAACTTGCACATCTTGAAAGCTTTCTGCTCCCATCTGCAATATATTAATAAAAATACGACATGTTTAGAGTGGAAGAAAAGCTGCTGGACAACAGGAACATAAGCTTTTCAACTCATAAAACAAGAAGCCAGAAAATATCAATAACAGGCATCAATAATTTTGCAAAGTATGTCAGGGACAATCTGATCCCAAGATAAACCGCACCAGAAGTATAATGAGAATAAGTAATCAAAAGAAAACTGATGAAAAAGTAATGCTTGATAAAACCACTACAAGGAGCCGTGCCAATCATCATCCGAACATCAAAGACCTACATTAGTGGTTGTGATTTTATAAACCATCCTCAAATAAATTAAATGTATAAGAGTTTGTTTGGTTTGAGTTTTCAGTTCTTAATTTTCATTTTCAGTTTTCCAATTTTCCAGATTTTGCGAAGGAAATAGTGAAAATTCTAAAAACTACAAATTCTAGTTTTCAATTTTCATTTTCAGTTTTCAGTATTTCCTTCACAAAATCTGGAAAACTGAAAACTGGAAACTGGAAATGGCATTATTTTTCAGCCTTTGATGTACATAACAAGTGACTAACAAGATATTCAAAAAGTAATTTTTGAGAGATGATTTCACAAATGCTACAATCCTTAAGCAAATATTTCAAACTACAACTGCCTTTTGAGCAGACCTCAGGCAGTGCTGCTAAAACAATTCATTTTGAACTACTACCGAGCAGGGAGTTGAAAAGACAAAGAAAGGCAACGTTAATTACATATGTTGAAAAATAAGACACTGGTTGCCATCATTACAGATATAAAAGTTCCTTTGGATAATGGAAATATCCAAACATATATTTTGTTTGCATTCAAACAATATTCGAGCCTAAATGCTCAACTATAGGAAACAGACATAAAAAACAAAGTCGAAAATTAAAAGAAACACCCTAACTCGAAGTATGTGAATGAGTATGAACATGAATGAAATTACTACTTGAGGAAAATCACGATACAATTCAGAATTCTGTAAATATCGTCATGACCAATAATCTATCCAACCAGACCTTGGATTGCAACCCAAGTTCCAATAACATATAAAAGTACCAGCTTTATGATGCAACAAACCCCCAATTGATTCCGAATATAAGGGCAAGGATATGAATTAGCAAATAAAATACTTAACCATTAAACATTTAAACTATTTAATTGGTTGATGAAGCATAGTAAGCACTGCTTCACTAATTAATTTACACAAGATCATAATATATATCTCAAGAAAATAAAAAAGGTAAAACCAAGTTAGCTGAGGACAGGAGCAAACAGGTGGAGGGTGTCATCAATCAACACAATCACATTGAAATCACCCTCCAAGAGTTTGATTATAGCTACAAGCTGCTCCAACCTTACACGAATTCACACACAAGTGGTCATATAAACATGAGATAAATTATGCAAAATTCAGTGGTATTCATATCAATTGTAACAATATCGAACTGCAACGGAGAAAAAAAAACGTTGAAACAGCATAACTACAATGGTTCAAAAACAACCTCAAAACTTTAAACCACAAGCTAAAGAAACATGAGTTTCATCGAACCAAGGACCATCAAAACATGCAACAAGGCCTCAAATTAAAAAAAAAAAAAATCACACAAACCCCATAAACACAACAAAATCGATGAAACAAGAAATGGGTATTCAACATTCAATCTAAAAAACCTCAAAATGAAAAAGAAAACATAGACTCACTTGGTGTTGAGCTTGAGGTTCCATCTTCAAAGAATTAGAAAAAAAAGCAATCTTGGTGGGGAGGCTCGAGCTCTGGCAATTCACCACTATTCCATGCAAAGGATGAAAAGATTAAAGAAAAAAGACCCCCTTTTTTTGCACAACAGAAAAACCAAAAAATAACTAAATGAATATAAATATATAAACGGAAAGCGAAGATTGGTTTATCGTCGTCACGTATATTCGAGACCCAACAAATTTGGAAAAAAATCAGAATAGAATAAAATAAAATGAAAGAGAGGATTTTTATTGTGAAAAGGGAAAAAGGGAGAAAGAAAGAGAATAATAATAATAATACACTGAATTTTGAGGAAAAGGGGAAGGGGCTGTGTGTGAGTGTTGTTGAGGATCCTCGTCTTCCTCTGTTTGCTGCTGCTGCTGAATCCTAGAGCAATTATAGGCGTTCTTAGGATCCCTTCAAGTTGACTATGACCTAATGACTAGTGTTATATGTACACACAGAATATCAGATATCCTATTGATTCACGTCTCAATTATTATTAAAAAATTAAAAATTTATTTAATTAAGATCTATAATTCATCTAATAATAAAAATAAAATAAGTTCTATGACTATAAATAATATTTTTCTTAGCTATTACCTATACAGTGCAACAACTACCGCAACTATCACATATCACAATAATTGAACCAATTATCACCAAAAAAAAAATTAATAAGTGAAATAATTTTTTGTTTTTTGTTTTGTTTTAATAAAAATAAGTTTAGTTTTCTATCAAAAAAAAAAAAGTTTAGGACAAAGGGGTTGTTGGATTCCCTTTCAATAAAGATCTATTTTCAAATACTCTATTTTAAAAATATATTTTTATAGAAGTAAAAAGTTGTTTTATATTTGGATTGAATATTAATTTATGTTTAAACGTAATATTAAAATATCTTTATTTATTATCAAACATTTTATTTATATTATAAAGATATTTTTATAAGAAGAAAAAAATTATAGTTTCTAAAAAAGTCTTTTTGGTTTTAATTTTTTCTACTAATTCTATTTTCACTTAAAAATTTTACCAAGACATACTAAAAAAATACAAGAGATTTATTTTTTGTAAAAAAAGTCTTTAACCAAAATAAAGACATTCAAACAAGCACAAAAGGAGAGAATATGTAACCAAAAAAAAAAAAAAAAACAAGCACAAAAGGAACACTGGTCTCAATCTCCGATCATGACATGCTTTTAGATTTATCTAATGTATACAAAAGTATTTACAAACAGTCCACCAACATACAAAATTTAGAAATCAAACCCAAATTATGATAGTATATAAGCAGAAGATCTACTGGATAAATCGATCCCATTGGCAGACTACTATGATCCCTCGCCGGTCTTTATCCCCAAGACCCACATTTCAAAAACTATTGAACTAAGTTACAAAGTTTGGTTGGTTTTACTAAGATATGAATTTAATCCAAAAGAACTAATATGATTTTGATACTTCTTTTTATTATGGTTTTATTTAATCGATCCCATTGGCGGACTACTATGATTTGACTCTTCTTTTTATTAATTCCATTTTTATACTGATATTTAATTATTGTATAATTAAAAATATTTGACTTGTTTAATAACAATCTTAGAACAATGACAACATGTCAAAATTGACCTATTTAAATATTATGAATAATAATATTAAAAGAACATTATCTATTGATACGAGCTATCAAGAAAAAAAAAATTAGATTGATATCGATCATGCTAGATTAGCTAGAATTAAATTAACTTGATTCAGGATATTATAAAGGCAAATGGTGCTATGCTCCTTGTCAAGTAACAAGCACCACACATCAATCAATAGCCACATTCAAGAAACGTGGTTAGTTTCATTCAGACCAGAGCTGTGACAAAGTGGAGGAGGCATTGAAGCAGAGGAGGATAATAACAGTGGTTAAAGGCATAGTTATCAAACTCGTAACGGTGATTGACTCGATCAAAGTATCGAGTTATTGATTCAACCGGTAAGTCATTGTTGAACCAAATTTTATTAAATTAATATATTATGATAATAATTTAATAGAAACTGAATGTAATATATATATATATATATCTATATATATACTTACACATTATATAACAAGTTGTATGTTGGAGTAGTGTTTGTTCATCAAAGAAATTGTTAGGGACCAATATAGATGTTTACTCTTAGAATTATTTAAATTACAAATCTATCTTTACAAAAAAATTATGAAAGGTAAAAAAATAGCATTCCACTAATTACTGCCACCTTGTTTAAATTATAAATCATATCCTTAATTATAAGTTTATATAAAAAATATTTCTATATCTATTTTATCCAAATAGTCTATCTAATTATAATAAAAAGTATTTTTATAATTACATCCATATGTATATGAATTTTTTGCTTCTCCTTTTTACTCTACTTCTAGTTCCACTCCCGAAGAAGCACTTCTTCCATACAAGCCCAAAAATTGGTGTAGTTTTCTTAGGCTTCAATTCAGATGTTTATTAAAACAAATTAATTATACTATTTGAATAATATATTTAATACAATACAGTAAATAAAATAATATAAACATTAAAAATTAGAAAATTATTAAATTATTAATTAATACTAATTAGTAAATTATTAAATATTAAATATTTTGCCGACAATTTTCTTAGTAATTAGCAAAATATTAAATTTTGAATATTTTACTTAATAAAACCCAAAAATTGGTGTGTAGTTTTCTTAGGCTCCAGTTCAGATGTTTATTAAAACAAATTAATTATACTATTTGAATAATATATTTAATACAATACAATAAATAAAGTAATATAAAAATTAGAAAATTATTAAATTATTAATTAATACTAGTTAATAAATTATTAAATACTTTCCAACAATTTTCTTAGTAATTAGTAAAATATTAAATTTTGAATATCTTAATTAATAAAGAAAAATAATTTCAAGATAATTGGTTAATTAGAATTATACCTAATATCAAATTCTCTTGATACATCAATATCATTTCTACTTGACGGGAGTATGATGATAATTAATGTCCTCATTTGGTACATAGAAACCAATGGCAACATCAGCATTTAAAACCTTATTCCCTTTTTCGAGAATCGACTCCTGTTTGAACGGATTATGCGAATTATGTCTTGGAAAAAATAAACAAAAAAATCAGGAGTATTAAACACCTTGATACGTCATATGTGCGGTGTGTTATTGTTTGTTTATGTATGGACACATGCTCAAACGAAGTCGAATAATTTTAAATTTTCTAAATTAATCGATTTATTTTTTAATTATTATAAAATGGACAAAATATTAATTTTTTTTTACAGATAATGAGTTTTTTTTGTTTATTATTGTTATTAAAATATTAAGAAAATCATTGAGTGAAAACGTGACAACACAAACTAAAATTTGATTGCCATATCATGCCCCTAGTTGGAACAAAATTGGTTAAGGTCTATAGAAGGAATAAATATTTTTGCAAAATAAAAACACTACAAACATAATTGAGCCTTACTAAAACTTGAAAATGTTAGTAAATCGTATAACAATAAATTTAATTTCAATGCACTGATAATATAAAATCATATATTGTTATATTGATAAAAGTGATTAAGTCTTTGTACCCACTACTTGAAAAGTCATACAAATTGAGTAGTTTGATTGAATAAAAGTGTAAAAAATTTTTACACAGTCAGCATATAAAACTTAAACTCTATAATAAGATTGTTAAAACCCTTAGCAACGTATATAGACTGTATATTATACCTGAAAAAATATTACTAAAAATTGTAACAACATTTTTTATATTTTTAGCGTAACTTTTTAATTGTTAGTAAAAATTTTTAACAATACTTTTTAATAATAAATATTACTAAAAGTTGAACATGGTGTAGTGATTAATAACTAAGACATAATACTCTAAATATTATTGCATAAAGTACGAATTAAACATATTTAGGATTTTCAAAAAAAAAAAAAACCGAAATAGGTTGATCTCTCTCTTAAGATTTCAATGATCTCTTTTCCTTACAACGAAAATTACCCAACTAAGTAGGAGATAAAGGAAGGTGTGGCCTTAAGTAGGAGATAATTCCTCCAAATTGATCCATGGAGGCATTGATTTTGACATATGAATTGTGGGTCATGTTGATTTTAAAATATTACATGATTAAACTTCATTCAGATTTCTATATTTAAGATTTTTTATGGATTATATTTTTTTTTGGGTGCTTTAATTCTTATGGGACTATTTATAAGAACGTTATTTTTCATTCATTCAGCTTTGAGAATTTTTATATGTTCTAAAGTATTATACTTGATTGTAAAAACATTGCACTTGGTTTATTAAAAATATAACAACTGAAAATATCATATATATATATATATATATATATTATGAATTAAATTTTAGGTATTATAAGTAATAAACTTTTAATTGAATTTCAACTAAAAGAATATTACATATACCTAAAAACTTTTCAAATTTATACTGAAGGACTTCATTTATATCATAACAGAGACTGGGCTATGAATATTTAAGTAGCCCCTTATCAGTAGTACGAAATGTTTTAGCAAGGCTTTACTTCGTGGACAGAGTATCCACACACATACACATCATCGAACACTATAATTGTGAAGAGTCTAAAACTACACTCTCTTTCAAGTGCAGAGTGACTTCATCATTAGAAGAGTCCATTCCATGTCGTGAGTTGTTTTGGATTTTCAAATTATATAGCTCCAAGCATGGCCCCTTGAAGCGCACAACATGTACATACATGTAAAATGAAAAGTCTTCGTTTCAAAGTCTATTGAATGTAGACGTGGCCATGTGGAGCAATGTACTCTTTCATCTTCCCTAGCATTGTATAGCTGTGTTAGCGTCCACATCTGGACGTGGAAGGCTCGTCCAAAGGATATTCCAATTTTATTCTTGAATGAAAAATCAATGCCAATTCTACTACAAGAAAAATAAGTATTTTTTAACAATTTTTAATAATTAAAGTGTCAATAAAAGTATTATAAAGAAAAATAATTTTAACATAAAATAACTGTTGAAAGCTCTTAAATTTTATTTTTTAAAAAAATTCTAATATGTACAATCAAATTGAAATATTACAATACGGTGGATATTAGAAAAGTGTACTTATATTATAGTCATTTTTACACAAACGTTTACTGTGTATTTTATTTTTTATATTTAATTTAAAGTTTAATTAATTTTCATATTGAGTGTCATCTAATTATATACTTTCAATTCAACAAATATGGTTCACTATCATACTTAGTACTTGAATACTCATGAGATTAAAAAATTTGATTGAATGATATTGTAAAACAAAATTACATACATTATTAGTACTTTTAATTTAATAACAATATTAAAAGTAAAAGTTCATTTAAAATCAACTTTATGTAACCGATTTCGTGCAAATTTAAGTTTACAAACGGTAATAAAAACTCGTACTTAAAATTAATATTAAAAAATTTCTAACCTTATGTTTTGTTTTGTGCTTTTTCCTATCCTTATCTACAACAACTCAACAACTTCTTCAAGATCCTTTTCCAGTGATCAGTTGCGTGTTTCTCTTTGCATTGACTTTGTGAATAATTATTTTCATCTCACTATATCCTACTTATATTTTATCAAATTCTAAGTGCATTAACTCTTTTGTTTTAAGGGGACCATGGTGTGGTCTATTTTTTTTATTCTGCATATATATATATATATATATAGTGTTTGTTGTTCCCTTTTTTATATTAGTTGAATTCTATTGCCTCTTACTATTGCAAATATTGGCATTGAAATGTAAAGAGCCAACTTAGCTCATCAACTTCAACAAAGAAATAGAAGAGTTCTACATCAAGACTATGAAACTATTCAGAATTTATGCATATTTACAATTAGTTAAAATTCATTACTTTGAACAAAAAAAATATGTTCATTTCTCAATAAAAAGGATTATTTTCATAATATTCTTATTATTACATAAGAAAATTATTGAAATAGAAGTTCATGTAGCAGTAGAAGTGAGAATAGCTCATACATCAAGTTGAATATCATCTCAAGGACATCAACTATTTATAGCCATTTCTCCACATACCATACTGATAGACCTTTTTTTCCGTCCATTGCTACTATGCTTGATGTAGGAGTGACTCATAAGCTTTTCAAAGCTTAAAGGCTAGACCTTCAGTGCTAGAAGAAGGATAAAATGGACAATGAAGAGAGCTTATTCAACACATATTTTGTGGTGTGGACGATCAATATAATGTGACTTGTTCTAGCATTGTCTTGAATCTAATTTTATTCAACCTCTTTTCAAGAGTACCATGAAAATATACCAACATTTTGGTAGGACCAACAATTTCAACATAACTACCAACATTTCTACAACTTACCAACAGTAAAATTTTGCTTTTTTTATTTTCCTTTTGGAATTTGTTGTACAAATTTACAATATAAGTTCTAAGCCTTTATCATCTGAATTTCCAAGAAAATTTACTTGTAGTAATTATTACTTACCAAATTTTGTACTTTCAACATAACTCACCAACATTTACAAATTTCTTGATCAAAAATTTTTATTTTTTCATTTTCCACATCTTGAATGTTGTTGTGACCACAAAATTTATCAATATAAAGCTCTAAGCCTTCTAGCATTGTCTTGAATCTCAAATTTAAGAAAATTCAATAGTGACTAGATATACATTTTAGGATCACCAACAATTTCAAAAATCACCAACATTTCTACTTACCAACATAATTAAAAATTTTGATCAGTTTTTCATTTTCACATCTTGGATTTGTTGTGACTCAATTTATCAATATAATGACTCTAATTCTAGTATTGTCTTGAATCATTTAGAAAATTCAATCTTTATTTTATAGTCCAATTTATAAACATTTTGAATACTTTAGTCCATCTTTTTAGTCTTTTCTTTATAATCAAAATTTTACTTTTCCATCATTTTTACATTTTTCCAACATATACCAGTGTTTTTAGATCTTTTTGTTTCAAATTTTTAACATTGCCTCAAGAGCTTGTCAAATTATAAATCATAACTTAATTATGTTTATCTATCAATCAATTTATATCAACATTTTTCAAATTATCCTTGATTTATTGTTAAAACCCATGTTTTCGAAACTTGAGGTATAGAATAGGATGTTGGTGAGTAACCATTATGCAGGACTTAGGGATCCTTGGGATTCAAATTATTCATCCATAGAATCAGAGTCCTATAAAACTAGTTTTGTAACACAATTTTTCATAAACATTCATATCTCTTAGTATAGACAAAAAACTTATTGGATACCAACATTTTAAAGCCTCACCAACAAATTTGTCAAGAATCACCAACATTTCTCCATCCCTTACCAACATATATTAAAAGTTTTTTTGTCGAGTTTTGTCCTTGAGCACATCTTGGATGTTGATTTTACCACCAATTCATCAATATAAAGGGCCTCTAAGTCCTCTACCATAGTCCTCAATCTCAATTTCTCAAGAAAATTAACCCTTTTTAAGTTTTTTCAAAATTGAAAATATACCAACTTTTCCCATTCTCTGAGGTTTATCATGGAATTACCAACATTTTTACATGACTTACCAACATACTCAATTGCATATCTTAGATGTTATTTGTGGCCACAAATTCACCAATTCAAAGTGCCCCTAAGTCTCCATGCCAGTACTCAACTGAATTTGTCCCAGAAAACACAAATCCCACATGCATTACCAAAATCGATACCACACCCGACTTTTAACATTGCACAATTATCTTAAATGTAGTTTAAAAAATTATTGTTTTCCCAGGAGGATTTAAGGAGCTCAAGAGTTATAAAGCTCAAGAGTTATCAAGTTAATGGATTCTCATTTACTTTTCTCTTAATTAGATGTCCTATTTCTTTGAATATAACTGAAAAGCGAAAAAATACCAACATTTTTAAAACAGTTATCAAATATTTTGATAATTAATTACCAACATATTAGGATAAAATAACTTGTACTAGAAAAATTTTCCAATCACTTTGGTCTTGAAGCAAAAATTAGATGTCATGTTGAGGCTTGATTCACTAATTCATGATCGAAAATTGTTATCAACTCTTATTAATTGTCATTCTATAAGACACTAATTGGAAATTGTTTTCATTTAAACTTGAAAGTAAGTTGTGAATATAGACTGTTTGAGTTTTAGTTAAATGTGGTAGAAGTGTGAGTTGTACTTTTGATACATGCACTTTGTAGACTATTGTGCTACAAACGTATTATTTTTTATGATCCGTGAATAGCGGAGGCTTTCGACTAGTTTAGTTCAATTATTGCTATCAACATTATCTCCATTCAATATTGCAACAAATTAGCAAAGCCATAATAAATACGCGCCACCTGATTCCTGTAACCTTGATTACGAAGGAGGGTCTTAATTTGATTCTCTCAAGACAACAAAGTACATTCTTCTATTTCAACCACCAAAATAACCGTTTTCATGTTGATCTACTCCGAAACAGAGTCAACTTTTGCAAGGAAGATACAGAAACTGTTTCTTTGTTAAGTATCAATATTATATTTTATAATAATTAAGAGAAATATTAAGTATACAATATTTCTTTACAACAAGTTTATACCTCTATACAAAATAAGGATGGGGTTCAATAAAATACTTTGTCTTTATGTATATTTATACTGTAGAAGTATAAACTTATTGTAAAAAAATATTCTACACCTAACATTTCTCAATAATTAATCTACAATAACTTAATGGAACACGCAAAACTTTGACCCAAAAAGAAAAAACATTATTAATCAAATTGAGTACGCAATAGAACTTTTTCTAAATTTAATAGGTTTACATACTTTATACTATTTAGTTTGACTAAATTATAAGTTCATGAAACGTGCAATATCGAGTGTCGCCCCTATATCATTTATGATTTCAACGAAATCTATCATCAATGCGGATCCATTTTTGTCTATAAAAAAAAAATGCGGATCCATTTTTATTTTGCTTTTATAATTTTATAACGTAACATACTCTATATTTAATTTTGAACAAGCACTCTCACCCAAAAAAAAAAAAAAAAAATTGAACAAACACCGAAACATATATGAGTACGACCTTAACAAAAAGTAATAAACTATGCTAAAAAACCAAGAGAGTAGATAATTAGAATTTCATAATATATTTTAGCATATCAATGTATGTCTAGTTAGACCAAGTAAATCTGGCACTTTCTGATTGAAAGAGCTTCACCTTCTGACTAATTGCACTCGATCCAAACCAAAACAGTGAGATTCAATAAAATTTGACTACTTGTAATTTAAATAAAATTAGATATGCATGCTTTATCATGATATATTAAGTATTAATTTTGGTTAATCATTCTTTACTTTTTCCCCTCTACCGTGAGGAATTACTTAATGAAGTCAAAATCCATTTTAAAATACGAGAGTAGAGGGTATGTTAGCCATGATTGAGGTCGTGGATTAGGAGATTGATGGAGATAGATTATGAGATACAAATTATGAGTTAAAGTGCGCAGATCACATGCCTAATTAACCTCTTTCATTTGGTTATTTTTCCAAGTGCTCTAACCAAAGCATGATTAAAATTTAACCTCTTTTATTTCTTCCTTTCTTACGAAACAAGTTTAGCTATCGCTTTTCTTTTCAAGAAGCAAAGACAAGGGCCGAAATAGTAGACAGCTATGCTTCGATCTATCCCTTTAGCTTTATAAAAGTAGAAGTATAATCACTTTATGTATGATAGAGGGACAATTGGTTATTCCTTCAGTGCATGAAGCCACATGCATCCAAAACTCTGTTTCCTATAGGCATCATTATTGCTGAAAACATATAGTTCTAGCCAAACAAAAGGAGTAATGCTATCCAGGAGAAAGCATTTTTATAATAAATTCTATAAAAAAAAAAAACTAATAGTTGGGGCCAATGAAATGAAGGTAATGACAGAAAAGAATGAACACAGATACATAAAGATTCAAAACATTTACTAATATTGAATGTGCAATTTTATGTAATTAACTCAGATGGCCCAAGTGACCCAACACACTGGAAGAAATGATAATGCATGGCCTAAGCCCTCACTACTAATGGTAGTTAGCTCCAAGAAGAATCCGAGGAAGATACATGATGATTAGATATGAATTCTCCTCTATGATATTTTTCCTTTTTGTTATTATGGTACAAATTAACAATTTTTGCCCGAATAATATTTCTCATAAAAAGGTTCCACATGAATCCGATAGCCAAATTTATACATATCCACGCACATTTATAGCTTTTCTATATATCCACAAGTAAAACAACATAAATATTGTACAATGTAACTCTCAATAATGTACTATGATCTCTATCTTCAGTGACACAACTGCAAAAGAGCAACTCTCTTAGAAAAAAATTCCAAATCTGGTATACATAATTCCATGGTTTATAGGGGTAAAAAAATATAAAAATAATCAAAATGTAAGAAGTTAACACGCACATTATTGTACTTCATGACACTTAGATATATATACATACTAGCATATATATCATCATGTATCCACATTACAAGCTGGAGCTCCAAGCAGAGGAACCTGACCCACAAGACCTTTCTTCAAACCCACCAATATGTCACACCTCACATACATACTATAATGTGCTGACCTTATGTCACCAGCCCTCCACTTCAACCTTCCAAGGAATGCCAATTTGAGAGCCACCACCCCATAACCCTCATCCTGCATAAACCCGTTTGACACCTCCGGTGACACTGGCACTGGCGAGCCTCCGATCACCGGAGACAACGCCACGGTGCTGTACTTCTCTAGGTAAAGTGGTGGCAACATGACATGTGGTGTTATGGGTTGGTCCTTATAGGACACAAAGGCATTGAGCCTGTCAAAGTAGATTGAGACACGCCTATTAGGGTTCCTTATGAGGATTGTGAATTGCATGGTGATGGCCATGAGTGGTGGAGATGTTGCATTGAGGCCGTAGATCGCGGCACTCGCCACCGCGAAGCGGGGCTTTGTGGGGTGGTAAGCAAGCCATATGATCAAGATTATGATGCCAAGTATGAGAAGGGTGATGGTGATGCACATGCAATGTTCACGTTTGGGACCACTGATGGGATTGTAGTAGCGAGGTAGCATGTAGGGTTTGTCCATGCGCCTTTGAGGGTGGGTTGGTTTGGGATGGAAGTTGTGATCAGGTTGGTGTTGGGCTGGTCCTTCATCACTTTGAAGCTGAGGACGTTCTGCCATTTGTTGTTATGTTGTGTAATGCTATGTGAATAAGGCTTTTGTGATAGATATAGAGAATTAGAACGAGAAAGAGGGGGATTGGTGGGGTTGTGGCTAGTTAACAAGTGAAAAAAGTGAATTGGGAAATCTCTAGCATGATGTGATGGAACTTAGGAGACTTGGAACCAAAGTATAAGCACTATCCATTTTGTCATTTTACATTACTGCAATACATAAAGATTTTTTTTCCTAACTTCTAAATGTTTGCATATGCTAATTAATCTGACTCGAATCAAGTTGGCTTATTAGACGCATAAAACTTTCACGACGCTAAATTGTGGCAAATTTATAGATATTTTCTTGGTAAGAGAAAAATTTTGCTTTGTTGTATTCATTATTTAATATCTCAATTAATTATTTTATTAAAACTGTAATAAAAGTGAGAAACAATAATAATAACAATCAAAATTGAGCTGGCAAATGATAAATGGAATAGAATACATAAGAATTTCTCTCAGATGAATGGCTGATCATTGACCTCTACTGTGCTTTATGCTGTGTGTTTTACTTTTTTTCTGTTTTGTGCTTTGCTTTATCTTTGTTCAAACTTCTTTCTTTCTTTGCTTTTACTAAGCTATGGGAATAAAAGCAACGCAATAGATTAATAATTAAGACAACAAAAATAGAGCACTGATGTATTGCACAAGCTATTTGCAACGCACAATATTCTATATGCAACAATCATATGACATGTGTAGAAAAAGTGGCGGTGGCTGTGCATTTTGCAGCCACCGACTGTTGAAAAATCAAAAAGAGATTACTGTGTACATGCTGTAAATGAAGGCCAGAACACCGAAATATGCACAGAATATGTATAGCATTTTCAAAAATCATCTATAAATAGAGCCTTTAGCCAGACGATTTTGCAATCCCGAATCAAGCATTTCCTCAGTTGTAAAGAAAAAGCGATGTAAGGCTTCTTGTAGTGAGAGAAAAATAGAGTGTGTGTGTAAGAAAATTCCAAGAGTGTAGTGTGAGTATACACTGGGGGGTTTTGGATATATTCTCTAGATCTCCTGTAATACTACTAATTGTAGTAGAAGAGAGTCTCATTGAGGATCTATATTGTAATTACTCTTTAAATATAGTGGAGTATTTTTCGGAGTTTGGCCCGTGGTTTTTTCCTCAAAATTACAGGAGGGTTTTCCACGTTAAAAATATTGGTGTCGCTTATCTTGATCTATTTTGTTGGTGTGAATAATGCAGTACTATTCATAAATAGTGAAGGTCCCACTACATAGACTATTCACGTGAATAGTGACGTGGGCCCCACTGCAATTACTATTCACCGTGCTCCATTTTTCCGCCTCTTCAATTTAAGCGCTTCGCCACATTCGCAAAGTGTTTATTACACTTGGGGTGTACTCGACTCTGATGATACCATAACAAGTGGTATCAGAGCATTGGATCGGTGGGATTTATTCTTAGTATGCTCGTAGTTGCAGCCTAGTGCGATCTTCCACATCGAAAGAGTTTCTCCCTAATACTTGAGGATCACCTTTTGGTTCTGTCTTTGAAGGCAGTGTTATCTTTGTGAAGTGCGATTTGAAGAGGTTACGGCTAAGGAAAGACTTGGTATTTAAGCGTGTCCATTGTGACCCCACCTCTTTCCTGGGAAGTCTCTTGGTGCACGGTTTGATTGAGTTGCACTATTCCGATATGCTAACATGATAAGGTTCGACTAAGATCCAAGATGTCGGTGCCAAAATTTGAAGTGGAGAAATTTGACGGATCCAACGACTTCGAGGCTATGGAACCAGTGCCAGGCATTGCTAGGTCGAGCAAGGTCTTGCAGAGAGGCGTTGAGGACCCGAGGTCATTACTGATGACAAGAAGAAGGAGATGATGGTCAAAGCACCGAGTACAATATGTCTTGAGTCTTGCGACAATGTTGCGAGAAGTCATGGATGAAAAACCTCGATTCACTATGGAAGGCTTTGGAAGAAAAATATTACCAGTAAAGACCTTGTCATTCAACAAGCTTTATCGGAGAAAGCGATACACATTCAAATATTCAGGAGGAAAATCAATGCAAGAACATATAGATGACTTCAACCTGATGATCTCGATGTTGGAGCAAATTGGAATTAAAGTTGAAGATGTTGATCAAGCTATGATCTTGTTGACTTCACTACCTCGAGTCTTATGATAATTTACGTGATACCATACTTTATGGTAGATCCGATATCTCAAAGTGAAAAATGTCAAAGAATCAGCGATGATAAAGGAACATCGTAGAAAGTAGAATGATCCAATGTCGAGTCTGAGATGGATTGTTCGTGACGAGAGGCGTGAGTCAAGAAAGAGGATCGGAAGCAAAAGCAAGAGAAGATCAAAGTCAAGAAAGCATAAATGCGTGAAGTGCTTTCATTGTCACGAGCGGGACATATCGGAAGAAATTGCCAGAGAGAAAGGAGAAATTAGGAGATTCGCCAACGCGTAATAATTGAAAGTTAAAAGATAGTGATGCCGATCTTTGGTTCGGCTTTGACAAGATTCACAGGTGACAGGAAACGCAGTGGATCTGGATTCTCGCGCATCCTTTCACATGACACTTAATCGAAACTTCTTCTCATCCTATAAAAAGGGAGGAAAAGTTAGATTGGGAGATAATAGAATTATTCCATTCTTTGCCGTGAAGGAGATGTGCAAGTGAATTTTGGGACGATGGTACTAAAAGGGCCGCTTTCATGCATGGCATGTACGAGTGGGTAGAAATCTGATCTCATTGAGTGCCCTTGACAATCGGGGTACAAGTTCACCTGGAGAGGGTGGCTTCTTGAAGGTATTCAAAGGCTCAATGGTGGTATTGAAAGGAAAGTCAGCGGGCGGGATCTATCTATTGCTAGGAAGCACAACACGGACTGGAGCTGCTGTTTATCCTCTCGAAAGAAAGGATGATGCTACGATTGTGGCACATGCGGCTTGGTCATATGGCGAGAAAGGAATGACCATAATTGTCGGCAAAGGCTTGTTGAAAGGCCTGAAGAATTGTAAACTTAGTTTCGTGGCCTGTATTTGGAAAGCGAAAGCAGGTGAAGTTCAATTCTGGCAAACACAATAGCAAGGAATATTGGAGTATGTCCACTCGGATGTTTGGGGTCCACCGTTAACTCCTTAGGTGGAGCTCGCTATTTTCTTACTCGATAGATGATTATTCGTAAAAGTCTGGATTTATTTCCTGAAGAAAAAGAAGAAGTGTTCGACAAATTCAAGCAATGGAAGGCCATGGTCGAAGCAACCAGCGGCTCAAGAGACTAAGAACTGACAATGGCGGAGAATTTTGCAGCAAGAATTTGAGGAGTTTTGCAGAAATGCTTTGGTATAGTGAGGCACCATCTTGTGCAGGAACACCACAAAGAAATGGAGTTAACGGATGAGCAGAACACTTCTAGAGCGTGCAAGATGCATGCGAATCAACGCAACACTTCCCAAATCATTTTGGGTCGAAGGTACCAATACAATATATATCTGCAAACAGATCTCCATCAACTCGCTATTAATCAAGATTCCACAAGAGGTATGGTCCTATCAGTAAACTATTCTGATTTAAAGATATTTGGTTGTCTGCATATGCCCATGTAAATGATGGTAAACTTGAGGCAAGGGCAAGAAGGTGTATATTTCTAGGATATGCACGAGGTGAAAGGCTACAAACCGGTGGTGTATAGAGAAGGCAAAGTTCACCCAAAATCATTGTCGGAGAGATGTCACTTTGACGAGGCGGCAATGCTAAATCAAGAATGAGTCTAACTTAGATGAGGCAGAGATGTATCATGGTGCTAAGAAGCAGGTGGAGCTAGAGATTGACTATGGGAAGGTGAAGCAAGAAAATGATGTAATGAATCACCAAATACTTGAGTGATTGCTCAGCACAGTAGAACAACAAGATGAACCTCGATGAGGAAACCGGTGAACCAATCCAGAGAAGCGAGCCATACAAGTATTGCTACCGGGCAGAGAAAGACGAAATCCGAAACCAAAAAGATATCCTGGATTCTGCCGCTTGTGCACTTGACTCATTAGATGCGCATCCTATAGCCTTTGCTTTGGCTATGGCGAATGGTGCTTGGAGATGAACCATGTACCTATCGTGATGCAATAGAAAGTAAGGAGTCGAAGGAGTGGCTGATAGCAATGAATGAAGAGATTGATTCTCTTCAGAAAAATCAAACGTGGGAGCTCGTACAACTTTCAAAGGGAAAAGAGTAGTTGGTCAGTAAATGGGTTTACAAAAGGAAAGAAGGAATCACGGCACTGAGCCTCCAAGGTTCAAGTAGACTGCAGCAAAGGGTTATACTCGTAAGGAGGGTGTTGACTTCCATGAAGTATTCTCTCATGTGGTGAAGCATAGCTCTATTCGGATCCTATTAGCTATTGTGGCACGCTTGACTTGGAGCTAGAGCGACTTGATGTGAAGGCAGCGTTCTTACATGGTGAGCTAGAGGAGCATCTACATGAGTCAACCAGAGGTTCATAAGTCTTGGTAAGGAAAATCATGTTTGCCTATTAAAGAAGTCATTATATGGCTTGAAGCAGTCTCAAGGCAAAGTGGTACAAAAGGTTCGATGCATTTATGATTAGTACTTGGATATAGTAGAAACCAATATGATAATTGCATCTACTCTAAGGAGCTTCCAGATGGTTCAAGATATATTTGTTGTTGTATGTAGATGATATGCTAATTACAGCTCGTAATAAAGGCTGAAATTAGTATGTTGAAAAACTCGATTGGGAAAAGAGTTTTGAGATGAAGGACTTAGGTGCGACCGAGGAAGATTCTTGGAATGGAAATTCATAGGGGTGAGCGACATAGTGGCGGGTTGTGTTTAACACAACAAAATTATATTATAAAAAAGTGCTACAACGCTTCAATATGGATCAATCCAAACCAGTTGGCACTCAGTTGGCTGCACATTTTAAGTTATCTTTGAAAGAATGTCCGGAATCGAGCGAAGAAGAGGTGGGCACATGTCTCATAAACCTTACTCTAGTGCGGTTGGCGGTCTCATGTATGCCATGGTGTGCACTAGACGGACATTTCACATGCAAGTGAGTGTGATAAAGCGGATTTATGAGCAAACTCGAAAAGACACACCTTTGGGAAGGCGGGAAATGGATCATCGCGGTACCTAAAAGGTTCCAGCGATGTCTGCTTTGGTATTTGAAGGTCGGAAGAACCGTGGAGTTGTGGGTTATGTAGATTCGAACGATTATGCGTGACTTGGATAAAGAAGGTCATCGACACGCTATATCTTTACAGCCTTTGGATGTACTATTACCTGGAAGGCGACATTGCAATCAACGCGGCATTATCAACTCATCAAGCCGAGTATATGGCATTGGTGAAATTTGTTAAAGAGAGTATTTGGATGCACGCCTTTTGGATAGTTTTGGATTGAATCAACATACCAATTGTACATTGTGATAGTCAAAGCGCCATTCATCCGCTAAAAATCCGCTTCTATCATGAAGGACAAAGCACATTGACGTCGGACTTCATTTTGTCGAGAGAATGTATCAATAATGGTCTTGTGCTGCAATTGAAGATAATAGCAACCGGTGAGAAACCGATATGATGACAAAACCATTGCCAATTGACAAGTTTAAGCATTGCTTGGACTTAGTTAATATTCTGCGAGTTGAAAGCTGTTACAAAATGCACCAAGGTGGAGAATTGTAGAAAAAGCGGTGGCATTTTGCACCGACGTTGAAAATCAAAGAGACATCAGTGCACATGCACGCGAATGTAATACGCTGTATCACGAAATATGCACAAGAACATGCACAGCAATTTTCAAAATCATCTATAAATAGAGCCTTTAAGCTGCGATTTTTGCAAATCTGACCCGAGGAAGCATTTCCTCGATTGTAAAGAAGAAGCGATGTGTAGGCTTCTTGTGAGAGAAAAATAGAGAGCCGTGTGTAAGAAAATTCCAAGAGTGTAGTGTGAGTATACACTGGGGGGTTTTGGATATATTCTCTAGATCTCTGTAATACTACTAATTGTATTAGAAGATAGTCTCATTGGGGATACACTATATTGTAATTACTCTTTAAATATAGTGGAGTATTTTTCGGAGTTTGGCCCGTGGTTTTTCCCTCAAAATTACAGGAGGGTTTTCCACGTTAAAAATATTGGTATGCAGTTATCTTGATCTATTTTGTTGGTGTGAATAGTAACGAGTACTATTCATAAATAGTGAAGCGGGTCCCACTACATAGACTATTCACGTGAATAGTGACATGTGCCCCACTGCGAATTACTATTCACCGTGCTCCATTTTTCCGCCTCTTCAATTTGGGCGCGCTTCCGCTCACATCCGTAAAGTGTTTATTACACTGTACAGATGCCTGACTACGATACCATAACAACATGATTTCTACTAAACGTGTATACTTTTGGTGTGCGTATATATGAAACAATTTCAGAAGCAGCTTGAGAGTATATGGATAATTTTACACATAAAACTTATCAAAATTTTTTCCCAAACCTTTGGACCAAAACTTCACCTATGCTTTTCACGTGAAGTCAACGGGTCAATTTAATTATTATTTGACTAACCCATTCCATCCTTTTGAGTTTGTAGCCAAAAAAAGAAAAAATCATGTCTTCTAATTTCATCACGGGGTAACCATCACTATTAGCTTCGCCATTTGATTCCACCAGCCAACCTCATAAAAAGAACGAACAAAAAGAGTCCAAAGTGAAAAGAAGACACGAGTAGTGCTATCATCCTTCGATGCATTGGAAAAGTGAGAGGATTGGGAACCACCACCATTGTCGATAAAATGGATATTTAAATAGGATATTCACTTTTGAATTTTCAAAAATCATTTCCCACGGTGAAGGACCAGAAACAATAGCCAAAGAAGGGTGATGTGGCTTTGCCTTGAGCCCTCCACTATCGAGTGGATAAGCCTAAAGTTGACGTTGATCTGATTGCATACAACGGAAATCACTATACGTGTCTTCAAGTTTACACGCTTGAACTTAGATGGGCCATGCCTCGTCAAATCCCATTGGTCATTGCTTCCTAAACATAACATAATGTGTCCCACAATAGGACATTATCGATGCTTTCACTGTGGAAGTTCCTGCTCCTTGGCTTCATCAAGGATCATCACGCTTCAAGAGAAAATGCCATCTATCGTTATGTCCATTAACATTCAGCATTTTTATTTGCAGTCTAAACTGAG
Organism: Dalbergia cultrata; assembly: GCA_031216105.1. Classification (NCBI taxonomy): domain Eukaryota; kingdom Viridiplantae; phylum Streptophyta; class Magnoliopsida; order Fabales; family Fabaceae; genus Dalbergia; species Dalbergia cultrata. The sequence continues at coordinate 1,751,541 of CM062351.1, forward strand.
TGGCAGTGTCTTCAATAGAAATGAGGAAAATGGAAAAACAATAGGAGCAAGGGGGAACCAATAACCATGATAGGGTTAGGCGTATTTGATGGTACTACTATGCAGATCACCAGAAGACTTCATATAGGCTTTTAGCATCTTACAGGTACATAATCTACTATTAGTCTTCCAACACCTATTGTCAATGACATCTGCCAATTGCAATAGAGGGGTCTATTTGAAATGATCTCTCAGATTTGTTCTAAATCAGCAGTATTTAAATTCTACTAAATTCCAATTCATTTGACTCGAATCAGATCATTTCAATATGAAACAAACTCTCCTAATGTTGTTAATGTATTCCGGCCACATGACTAGAATTCGAGATACACTGCTTAAAAGTAAGCAATGGCAAACCACTAATAGGATGCTCAATAGAATGAATGCAAAGATATTAAAATTGCTAAACCAAAGGAGTTTGACCGGATATTTTCTAAGTACTGGTACTGAAACTAACAGCTTATATAATTACAGCCCTATATTAGTATTAAACCAAGAAAAAACATACACAGGAGGGAAGTAAAACCCAAAACTCCATACTCCAGAGCAATCCCACTTCATAATTGCAATCCTAAATTGGTAGGTGACAGTCAAAATAACAAGCAAACACTAAGAAAGCTGAAAGCACTACCCTATAGCTATCTCCGCTACTTTCTTGCCTGATGATTGAAGAAAAATAGATTCAACCAGACAACCACATCCTACAGCTAACCAATGCTAATGAAAATAAGTATCAACAGTAGCTGTAAGTTAATACTATAGGTAAGTTTAGTTCAAAGAAAAAAAAAAATCCCAGGAATCACCACTGGCATCAGCTACTGGATGATCATGTTGTACTTTGGCGCACAAACTGCCCTTTAACCCGAGGGCGCTGCTCTGCCAGTGTTTTCCTGCTTTGGTATCGAACCTATACAAGAAATTAGAGCAATAAGCAGTTGAATGATCTTCAAAAATGCCAATCCAATTAACTTGGACAAGAATCCCATATTGTGAGATCTTTAGTGCAAGAAGCTATAGGAGTTTCCAAACTAAGAAAGAACACGGATATACATTTGCCATAAATAATTTCAGAGTAGCTCTTTTTAGTAACCATATCAACACAAGTTGTAGTACCTTTTTCTCATAGCATCTCTCTTTCCGCTTCAGTCGAAACTTTGTTAGAGCTGCTTCTCTTTGACTTGAGCACTGGGAATTTGTCCCTCTAAATCCATCATAATTACGGCGACCACTATCACTCAAGTTTTCAGGGTTGTTTTTAGGCACCACAGTTGAAGTAGCATTTCCATCACTTGCACTGCCTACGCTTTCATGTGCACTACTGTTTTTACGATTCGCACCATCATGGCATAAACTATTGCCAGCACTCTGACCAGCAGCTGAAGAATCATGCCCTACATCATCCAAATTGCTTTTATCATGTACATTTTGATTAAGGGAAGTGAAAGCAGCATTGCTGGACCAGTGACAATGGGGCTGTTCTGAGTTGTGACTTCGATTGGACTGGGTGGAGGCACTTGTGGGAAAGGGAGAACTCTCTTTGTGGCAGGCTGGTCTCGGATTCCATATGGGATGAACACCAGATTGTGCATACAACTCAGAAGTGAAAACATTACCATGTCCTTCAGCCTTAACATCGGAAGTGACCCCCATAACAGGTAAGAGTCCACATTTACTGGTTGATAATTTTGGTCCAAATTGTCCACCAAGGACCAGAGTGGTCATATTCACCTGATTTTTGCTTGTACCACCATACTGACAAGAAGTATCAAGCGTATTTCTGGATGATCTATGGGGTTTCTGAGAATTCCAATCAATGCTGTTTACTTTGGCAGAGTTAACCGATGGTGTTGAAAGAAGGGGCTGCAACAACTTACTATTACGACTATAACTGCACAAAGAAAATGTCAGCCCAAGTCAAGAATCATATGTAGTCACAAAGAATCGTAGTGTGCTGTGATACTGATTTCTCATCACCTAGAAATGAAAGCTTAAGCATATCCTTTAATCGTCTATCCAAAATTGATTGAAGGTAAGGAACAATCCCAATTGATTATTAACAAATCCTCTTTGAAGTATTCCTCTGATTGCTGATGAGCACACAAAACACTCACAAGTCTGTTATCTATCTAGAAACATATGGCTATATGTACCATCATTTGGGTCCTTCCAAATACAGATTATCAAGCCAGGCCCTCAAAATTATGATTTTAGTCCAGAATCCCAATCACAATTTATTGAGCTTCTACCACTGCTAGTCCTATACATGCAGAACAACATACACTAGACTGGGAAAGGAACAAGAAAGTGCAAGGGGGAAAAAATGCAAATATCCATAAAGAACTTTGTTTTGCTGATTAACATTTTTTTTGTCCTTTTGACAGCACAAAGGGAATGTAGAACAACATCTGCATTTGGTATTTTAATCAGTTAAGAAATTGAAAATTCACAAGAAAATAGAGAACTAACCGAGAAAAGGCAGAAGTATTCGATGGGTTTAATATTTGCTTTTCCTCAGTTACCTCGCTTGCTTGTTTACATGAGCTGTCAGAATAACCTCTTCTTAAAGTAAGTTCCAATTTTGAATCAATATCAAACTTGATAGTGTTACCACCATTGAGACTGCAGTTTTCATTTGCAGGCTTTTCAAGATTCTCAATTATAGCAATCAAGTCAATAGCTCTAGAAGGTTTTCCAACAACATCACTGCATCCATGAATCTCGGTATTACAATTAGAATTGGCTTTGCTTAACTCAGCTCTTAAAACTTCATCTTGGCTTTCTGTTTCAGGAGAACAATGGTCTTGTTCTAGCCTTAAATCTGTTGATTTAAGAGTTTTGTTGCAGCTTGCAGCCTCTGATACAAATGCAACTGATCTCTCTGCAAGCATTTTTAGGAGACGACAGAATTGTCAATAAGTGACAAACTGAGAGGACAACATATTAAAAACAAGTAGAAAATGAGAGAAAGTAACACGCCTCCTGTTTCATCATTATGCTCAGCTGACTTGCTTTCAATTTTGGTAGATTCCTCATACTGCACTACAACAGTGCTGCTCAAGTTCAAAGAACTCTTCAGCTGGGATGCATCCTGCATATTTTCCATACATGTATTCTCAACGTTCAAAAATGGTGATGTACAAGCGCTCTGCACAAGAGTTGGTAAGACATGTACTTTCTAGGTGAAATTTCATGAAGCCCACTTTACCTAGAAAGAAAATTCACCTCAAGCTAAGTGACTTTACAGAAACATAGTGAGAGATCATAGGTTGTGTGTCTTTATTGTTACCCTATTCTAAATTCTAATTCTTATGATTAATTATGATTAATACTATTAATCAAATTTGATTGATTGATATAAGCTTGGAGCTTACTTGAGCCTCAATCAAATTTTCACCGCATTCATTATTTTTCTGTGAGGAAGCCACAGAACCACTAGATTGATTGCTTGCAGAATTGTCCTGTGAAGCAATTGTAAGTTTTTCAGGTGGAAATGTTGTATTTTGAGGAGGCATGCTAGTCTGTGAAAATAATGTACAAAGGAAGGGAGGAAAACATATAAGTAAACCAGTAATCCACACTACTAAAGAAAGAAACAGAGAGAAAAATATTGAAAAAATATGACATACAGCGTGCCTTCTCCATACATGCTGCCATAAGTTCCTAAGTTCATTCCTCCGAACAGGTTTTATAAGAAAATCAGCTGCACCTTTTAACATGCATTTCAACACCATGCTAACTGAATCATGAGAAGACATCACTGCAAACACATGAGAATAAACCAGACCCCATTAGCCATATCTACCTAATACCAAAGATTAAGAACAAGTGGTTACAAGTCAACATACTTATGACAGGAATGTTTTTGCAAACATTATGCTCCATGATTAAAGTAAGGAGTGCAAATCCAGATATTGATGGCAACTCCACTTCTGTTAATATGAGATCTAGGTCAGTTGCTTTACTCTTCAAGGTCTCCCATGCCTTTAATCCATCAGAAACTGCAGTAACTGCATGGAAAAGGAAAAAAAAAAAACTGCATATAGATTATACAATTATGGAACACATCATCACAAAACGCTTCCTCCTTGTATAAAACAAAAACTTCCTGTCATAGGTCGGCAAAACTAAAAAAAAAAAAAAAAGTAGCTTATTCTATTGAAAAAACAAATATTCATCACATACATATATGATATTCAATTAAATTTAAAAATACACATAATTGACATGCATACAAAATAGGTATAGGTATCCCATTAACTGTTTTTTGATGTATGCGTTAGGACAGCATTTGGGAATTTACTAAATTGTTTAGTGCATCAATTAGGTTGTGGAATATTTGAGAGTTTACTAACAAAAAAGCATAGGTAACAAAATAATCATAAATAATCTATTTCTATATAAAAATAATCTATATTTATTATATAAAAATGGAGTTTTAGCAACCTTTTGGTCCTTCTTATTTGTATTGAATTATTTTTTAAGTTCACACCCATATTGAAATTAAGATTATGAAATAATAATTTCCACAAATATACCCTAAACTCGATAGCTTTTACCTCTACAAAAAAATAAAAAAACCAATAGCTTCTAAGTTTTTAAAATTTTTAAGGTTCCAACTCAAATGATAAAATGTAATTAAATAAATTAATTTGAAATTTTACTATTTATATATTCAAATGAAACTTTTTAGTTGTGAAATTTATTTTTAAAAAATAACTTCACACTAAAATTTTTAAAAAATAAAATTAATAGACATGCAAATAAATAATAATATAAATGTAACAAGGATTTAATTTGTATGCATTGATAGTATCCAATCAAATTCTCTCGTTTGCATTAGTTTTGAAGTATTGAGAGAGAGAATTGATCATATTTGCTTATGCCGCATAATGCAATTTGATGACGATGTAAAAATGTTTTACACTGATAATATATCAAAATTAAACTCATGAAATAATACAAAAATATATATCAGATAATATTAATTGATTTAAATTCAACTATCTTGAGATGCGTTTGTTTTAGATTTTGAAATTTAAAATACATATAATAGAAAAGATTGAAGAATAATTTTTTTTTCATAAGCTACTCTTTTTAATTTAAAAAAAAAAAAGCTAAGAACTGGTACTTTTTCTTTTCAGATTCTGATTGTTTTATAAAAGCTTACCCAAATCTATCAAAAATGATTTTTTTTCACAAAAAAAAAAAAAGATTTTGAGGCCACCCCCATCCAAATGCCCCTGAATCTAATGTTTCAAAATCAATTCTAAGGCTCTGAACGGGTTTCCAAACACACGTCAAAATTCAGAATTCAATCTAATTATTCTTATTTTTTAAAAAAACAGAAAATCAATCCAAGCAAAAATTTTGTCAGCTTGAATCCCTTTTTTTTTAAAAAAAAAATTGGTTTTCCAATTATCGATTTTTATTCTGCCACTCCTACAATTAGATCGCAGTATGGAATTAAAAGTGTGACCGAACCGATCACGTTATCCAGAAAAGAACGCCATAAATAGCCCAAAAAAAGTTTTAAAAAAGATAGACGGAAAAGGAAAATTACAGAAGAAAAATAAAAAAAAAGGAACCCAAAAAAAAAAAAAGCACCTAACCTGAGTAACTGCATTTACGAAGGAGAGCAGTGATAATGTGGCGAGTAGAGTGATCAGCTTCCACCAACAGCACTCTCACCACCATCCGCGGCAGATACCTCTCCCATTTCACCACCTCCTCCTCGCTCCGGTCACCGTCATCTCCATTCTTAGTTCTCTGATGATCCTCTTCTTCTTCTTCTTCCTCCGTCTCCTTCATCATCTCATCCTTCTTCTCACCACCATCAACAACATCCATTTTCAAATAACATGCTACATTTCTCTCACCAAAACAACAATAACAACAACAACAAGAATAACCCTAGGTTACAACCATTATTATTTATTATTCACAAATGAATTGCTGCATAGCAAGAACAAAAAGAAGAAAAAAAAGAGTGGAAATTAACCTCATCCAGTTTAGCGACGAAGAAGGTGGTGGAAGAATCAATCAAATCAGAAGGATTTTGGAAACCGCCTTGGAATTCGGGATTACTACTACTGAGGGAGTAAGTAGTGGCTAATGAGGTGTGTTTTTTCTCTCTCTAACGAGCTTTGTTTCTTCTCTCTCTTTTCTGAACTGCTAAGATCGCGAAAAATATCTTCAAATCTGAATCAGAATGGAAAATCTCTCACTCTCTCTCGTCTTCTCACTGGATGATCTAAAGGTCGCCCGTTATTGGAGATGCTGACCTGGCTCAATTTCAGCCATCACTTCCCTTTATTATAATGTTTAAATAGTATAAAAAACTGTGTTAACTCACCTTCATTTACTAGTAGATAAATATAAATTCTAATTAAACTAAAGTATTATTATTTGTACTCACATTTTATGGGATACTGTATTGACATATTTTTATCTATAATTCGATGAGATATGGGTCCCAAATTAAGTGGGATGCACACCTCGATAGATAAAAATATATCGATATAGTGTATCACAACTGATGAGTATAAGTAACATTTTTCTTTAAATAGAGTCTATATATAATTTAATAGTAGATAAAATGTGAGTTGATGTCACACATTCTATGAGTATAAATATCATTTTTCATCTTTAAATTGGTTCATTAGAAATGTATCGAGAAGAAATTAGTTCCTTCAATTTTAAAAACCCTAAATTGGGATTTTATATTAAAAAAAAGAGATAAATTAGTCTATTAATATAGTGTCATATAATAAAAAGGAGAATAAATTGTTCATTCTCTATAATTTTAATCTCCACCTTTTTTTATTGTAATATTTTTTGCCTATTTTATCAGTTACTTATACAAAATTTAATTTTGATACAACATAAATTATTTATAATGTCATCTAATTATATTATGTTACATAAATAAATATAAATAACTGTCCCCAACTGTATAAAATTTTCTTATTGGACCGACGAATGCATAGATCACCTCGTCGGTGAATATTTTAGCTTCATCAAATCAAAGATTTTTGTTGAACTCACCTCCTTGTTAATATATGAATCGACTTCATTACCACCTACACCAGTAGCTATTTGCCAGGAGGATTCGTGCTTATCGTAACTAATGGGGTGTCAATAGGATTAACTATATTAAACAATATTCTTTATCGATATTCAATTAATTCAAGTAATGGAATACTTTTGCCAATAATAAAAGAAAATACTTCTTCAACACAATTTGAAGTTCAAATCGTACACATAGTGGGAAAAAAAAAAACTCTCGAGGAGTTTATCTAACAATACTCTAATTTAACTTGAATCAAATAAATTAAAATCTAATAAATTTTCAATATTAATAACAAAAACAAATAAAATAAAATAAGTTAACTCGAGTTGAGTTATATCAACCAGAGTTCAATAAATTTTATATAATAATAATAATAATAAAAATGAAAGTAGAGTTTTCCTATCCAAGCTTTTTTTCCTTCTATTGATTAGTTTTTAGTTTGAGAAATTTTTCTAATATTCACTTTCTCAATTATAGATATAGATATTAAATTTATTATTTTTAAATTTTTTGGGTCCTTTATTTTAATATTTTGTATTTTATTTTCTATTTTTAGATTTAAATGGACACTTATAAACACTTATTATTTGGATATCAAAAGAATATATCTCTTTTAATTTTTATAATAATTTTGTGGTTGATAGCTGTTTGTTGGGTCCACTAATGGACACGTGTTGGTCTTATGAGCTTCTCATGGCACCCGATATTTTTTTGAACAGGGTTGCCACCTTACACACTTTTCGTCTTGTGGTGGTGAGGCTAACACGTGGAGTGTCTCAGATTTACTATAATTTGCACATTTATTAACGAAAGTATAACCTAACTATATTTTTATACTAAAATTATGAAAAACATTATTCTAGTAATTTCGAAATAGAGTATTTAAAATTACTCTCCCTCAATAAATATGCTTTCTAGAATTTAAATGTGTATTCTTATCCTTTGGGACCAAACTGAATATTGCTCCTCCAAACTGCTTGTTGATAATATATCTAAGTGTATACGATTTAGATCTGGCTCACCTAATTACAGTGCTTGGTAAAATAAGAAAATAAAAGGCAGGTTATCTTTGGATTATTTAATGAGATTTATATATAATAAAAATTACTGAGTTAAACATAATTAACCTGTCATTTTCTCACTGAGTCCAATTCACACGAGATGAGTCTTTTCTTTCATTCTAGATTTATTTATTTTTGTTCAAGCTGTACGTATTGTAATGTAACAAATTCATGCTAGTTGTAAGATGTGAAACAGTGGAAATTCAGTTTTGCTTTGAAGTTAGGATAAATTAAGTGGGTATGTCATAGTGTGATTTGATTTTGATTTTTGAAGTTCGTTGAGTGCCCTTCATGTGGCTCAAGTATGTTGCATTAGATTAAGGTTTTGATGGCAGGAAATTAAATCTTGCCCATGATTTGTCATGGTTCTTTCATACATTTACTATTCAGAGATTCTTTGACAGCACAACATATACCTATACCATCCTTAATTCACGCAGCAATGTTTGTTTTAGTACGAATGAAATCTAGTGATGGTGTATTGAAGTGATGATTCATAGAACATTCAGAAAGAAATGCATATATTAAAGGAGAAACAAGAGAGAAGACATGATTATATACAAAATACACATCGATTGTAATTTTTGTTTAATTTCCATCATACATCCTACTACGGAAAAGCGTTCATACACTTTTAGCAGTTTTCTACTGCATATGATCATAATCGTGTTATTACTTTTGAATAATAATAATAATAATATAGTCTCGGTCTATAATGAACCTTATATGTAACAATATATTTATTATTCAAAAAATAATTTAAATATTTAGAAATCAATGACTATAACTCTCATGTCAAGCAAATAAATAAGTTCAATGTCAATATTATAGACTTAAATCTAAAGTGGAACCCAACTCAAAAGACTAGAAGCCTGTTTGGCAAATATTTTTTAAAGTTGTTTTTTATTTTTAAAAGTAAAAAAACAAAAAAAAAATTGTTTGAATGATATTTTTCCCAACTCATGTTGTAAAAACTAAAAAACATAACTCTGATTTTAAAAACTAAAAACGTGAAACACTTTTAAGCTATTTTTCATATTTATTATTTCGAATTGAGTGGAAAACATGGTGTCATATTTGTAAATAAGTGAAGTTATTGTTCTTTGCCAATCTTCGAATCTTGTTGGAGGCTTCTTTGCCATTCTTTGCCATTTTCACACCTTCAATGAAGAGCAAAGAAACAAGCCCGAAAAGTTCTCCCCTATTCTCTAGTAACCTGAGACCTGTGAAGCCCAAATCTATCACGACCTGCTCCCCCCAGCATCAACCAGAACTCCCGAGACCTGCGAAGCTCAGACCCGCCGCGACCCGAGATCCCGCCACTTGTGAAGGCCAGATCCACCAGCCCGCCACCTGCTACCCCAGATTGCGATCTTCCTCATAAGATTGTGTCAGAGGCAGAGCCAAGGGGGGGCCAGGGGTTGCCATGGTCCCCCCCAATTTTTTGCTTTTCTTTATTAGTATATATACTTATAAAGGTGTGGCCCCCCTCATTGTTTTGGAAAAGTCATGATATCCTACTCTTAGTCAAGAAAAATACTATTGAAAATTATTAAAACGTAAATACAACTCAACTTCTTTTACTCTTTGTCTTGTGCTTTTTCTTATTTTCTTGCTTGCAACGAAGAGTGCAAGAAGGATATTCCGGTGGCACTCATCAGCATGCAGTCATGCACAGTTGCAACCTTGAAGCCAAAATCAAAATGAATCTCGGTAAGCTCCTTTCTCTGTTCTTCTCTTTCATTATTATTTATTATGTTGAAAATTTTAGATGCTGTGGTAATTGAATCATTACTCTATTTCTCAGTTGCTTTGCTCTTAATTTTGGTTTCTTTTTATAGTTGTTCAGAGATCAAAGGCCCAAGTTGCTGAACAGCCTTTTGAAGCCAGAAAGCCAGAGAGGTGGATTTTCTACTTTTTTTTTTTTTCTGTCATGTCCTCAATTTCTTTGTAAGCATTAGAGATTCGTTATCTCTGAGCTCTTGATTTGAAAATTATGCAGGAAGAAGCCCAAATCCAAGGAACCAAAGGCAAAAAGGGGCCAAAGTTGTGAAGGGAAGAAGGTTAAAAAGTAAATGTATATATATCAGGTATAAACTTGGCCTCATGTGCATATAATTATTTATGTTGATCTTAAATATATATATAGATGACTTATAATTTGTTAGTGATCTTGTACATTATATATGTTTCTATGTGATAATTAATTTTAATTTTAATTTATATCGTATATGTTGATTAATTTGGCTCTCTCCTTTAAGATTTCTAGCTCCGCCGCTGGATTGTATTATCTTTTGTGTGGGAGCTTTGTTTCCGATTACACACCAACTTGGCTTGGTGAGATTGTTGTCAAGTAAGCTTGTGAAATCGCTGAAATCACATGACTTTCGAGAGCAATATGTTTTGTCAGGAAAAAAACCTAGCCCAGTCCTGAAAATTAAAGAAGTCAAGCCCAAACCTCTATTCAGACGTTTCCCATGCATGTTCCCTTTTGATATGAGATTCTGAGTTGCTCTTTCTACTGTGTTGGTGGTGCTATGATTGTGTTTCCCCTTCATTTGAGACTGAGTTTCTCAAACTTGGTTTGCTGCATGGGTCTCAGCAAGGTGCTTCCCTGCATCTGAGTCATGGATTTGTGGTTGCTGAGTGTTTCATCATGGTGGATGTGACTCCATCGAAGTATACAAGCGGTTTTCCTTTTGTACAGAGGCTGATGAAGCTATAAGGAAAATAATAAGATATCGTGATCAAATTATAAATTGAGTGTAATTACAAGAAAATCATTCGTAGCTTATGAAGACTACTTTTAGAGTAGTAAGTTGTATTAAAACTTTATTTATTAAGTATGTATGAAAAATATTATCTATAAAACATAATAGTTAAAATATGTTATTTACAGTAATGCAATTTATCAAATAGTTTTTTATTTTATTAATTTTAAAAGTTATTTTTTTAAAAAATTATCCAAATAGATTTTCTATTTTTCACCATTACAAAACTTTCTTAAGTTAAATTGTCAAACATATTTTTCTATTTTTTTGTTTTTAAAAATGAAACTTAAATTTGTTTTGTAAAATAATTTTAAAAAATTTAAGAATAAAAACACTTCCAAATAAACTCTAACTTATTGAGTGAGTGGCTCTCCAACTTATATATCATACTTGTATGATATAAATTTCCAATGTAAAACTTGCAAAATCAGTAATCGTATTTAAAGTTTATCATAAGCTAGGGACTATATCATCATCATCATCATTATGATTATTATTGGATTCAAAAGGGCCACAAGGTCGAAGGATTACGTTATTATCGCTCTTATTTTAATTTTCCACCTGCAGGTTCCCTTTCTTGCAAGTTGCAACAATTCTGGCGGATGGATTTGGACGGGGCCATTGATTGCATGTGGCAGACCAAGTGGAAACGGGACCATTTTTCAGTCATTGCAGATTTAAATGTGTATTATGCTGTTACAAACAAATGACGAAATTTTAAAAAGTTAAATTTTAACATACTGACATTATAAAAAAAAATTTAAATTGATATACAATTAAATATTTCTATTTATATAATTTCAAATAGCAAGTATGGAAGTTAACTATATGTATAATATTTGATTAGATAATTGTATATAATATTTTTTTACCATTAGCATATTAAAATTAAATCCATTTTTATATCTAACCCTATTTGCCCCCTTCACGGCCTTAGCGAAAATACCGTCATTAACTAAATCATGTTGTAGTTTATGGCATATAGTGGCAGAGCCAGAAATATTGTAATTGGGAGTTAAATTAGTTAACATAAATAAAATAAATTATCATATGAAAAGTATAAAATAATATATATTTTTTTTATATAAATTATTAATAAATTAGAGTTTATTTTATTATTCACTTTCTTTTTTCTCTTTTAATAAATAAGCCAATAATTTTCTTCTTAAATATCTCTTAAGCTCAATATAAAAAAAAATATGTGTATCAATGTATCATTTAATATCAAAATAGAATACCATAAATAGCTAACTAGTAAGTAGAAACTCTACTAAAAGGATAAAAAGAGTTAATAAGAAAAAAATCTTAAAAAATAAATTTTAAAAATATTTATATATTTCATACTTCCATACCATATATGGTACTATACCAAAATACTTTTATTGTTTATTATACATACTATATATAGAGATAATTGAATTTTTGAAAAAAACCATAATACCAACTATATATATACACACACAATAAATATGTAAAATTTGGGGTGGACTGTGGCAACCTTGGTCCCCTTCCCTCCACCTCCGACGGTAAATATGGATGGCTTACAGGTTGGAAGAAAGAATGGGCTACGTACAGCCATTGAAGTACATAAATTGTTGCACTTTCTAACATGAATTATAACTGTACAATAATACTATGATATAATAGGACGTAATTTGCTTGCCATGTAGCTTGCATCCTAGAAAGCATAGAAAGGATTGTACAATTCAGTCGCCCGGTTATGTAGGCAAGTTAAATTAAGTTTTCCTTTAAAAATTGTCAAATTACATGTGGTAACAAATTTCAAGTGAAAATCATCTTTAAGTGATTTACTTTTAACCAATTAAATTGTTAAATTTCCCCCCTTATTACTTTTCAGGGCCATAAAGATTGTAGAGTTAGAGGGAGAGACAAAAACAAGATGGGTAATTAATTTAATTTTATAATTCGATATTTCTTTTTATACCACTGATATTCAGAGTTGTGATAATGTGTTCCATTGAGTATCTTCCCTCATTTATGTCAATTTTATTAGGTTAATCTTACCTTGGTACTCTTAATCACGTTTTGCAATTGAAAGGTATGTCTTAGCTTCAACAACCACATGCTCATGAGTATTTTTTCCAAGAGATTGTATAGTTTAAGTTTTTAGTTTTACAGTTTTCCAAGACTTGTAAAAAAAAAAACCTAAAAACTCTGAAAAACTAAAAATAAAAACTGAAAACTAAAACCAAACAATCCTTTAGCTTGGTCTACTTCTATGCTGAAGTTCTCAAGTTCTTACTCAATGCTTTACACATCATCATCGTCAATCTATATAAGTGTCGAAGACAATATTAACTAAAATTAATCTACAACGACAATGCGGAGTTTTTTCACTACTAAACTATAACCACAAGTTATGACACAAAGCTCTAATAAATTCAAATGTATAATTATTTTTATTAGATATAAAACCATTATTATACAGTAACCTAACACTTTGAGTTTTTGGGACAAATGGTTTTAAGATAGTTTTATTCTCCTAACTCGTGTAAATCATGAGTTAAATACACTAACTCACAGATCGCGATTCATATACGCAACTCTAACCAAAATCCACATATTTTGTTTATATATCTGAACTCAATGTACAAATTATAGTGCTGATAACTAAAACGTAACTTCATTCTTATTTAGGTAATTATATAATTTTTCAGAAATGATAGCAACTTGTTAGGTAAGTTTCTGAATTTTGTCTCATCTCAAGCGTTTTGGGTTGAGGACCATTGATAGTCACTAATTTATGAGGGCCATATTAGAAGCTGCCATCCTTTGACAATGTTGAATATCTTATAGGACTAGGAGTTTGGTAACCTTGTTGATCGTTAAATAATCATTATTAGATAAATTTTAATGCGTTCACTGAACGATGACTAATGTAATAGGTGCCACAAGAAGTTAATTAGAAACCCTGGACAAATCATCATTGAAAGTAGCTTAAGATTGGTACATTTCTCTTGAGGCATGCTTCTTGCCTTCTCAATAGCACGTTCAGATCAATTTAACACAAACTGTCAATCAAATTCATTCCAATAAAATCACGTATCACTTGTTTTTTATTACTCAAAGGTATTCCCGACTGGCAGCCGAGGACTAATCCCTTCAAGGCGTGGAGATCACCGAAGTGGGTTTTGCCTCTCCCAACAAAGTCCCTTTCTATACACACGGCAGGAGTCAAACCCCTAACACATGCTTAAAGAACCCAGCCACCTTACCAACTGTGTTAGGCTTTATCCGTAAAATCACGTATCACTAAATGAATGAGAATATGTTTCAAACTTACTTTTTTAGGTACCTTTAACTATTACATTTAGGATATTGATTAGCAAAACCCTTAACATTAATAGAGGCACCCAGAAAAAAATCTCAATCCTCAATTATTGATTTGAGCTTTCTAAAAGCCAAACATACCCTTCAAACTATGATTTCTGAACATCAATCCAAACACGCATTCAACTATACTAATTTTATTATAGTTTCGTATCTACAATGAATAGTGAACTATATATATCTATATTAACCATTCAAAACATAATTTAAATTTATAAACATATAAATATCATTAAATCACTAGTTGACATAGTGCTATGTGTAAAATTCAGCTTAAACTCAAATCTATAATAATATTTTTCTTCCAACTACTATATTTTGGACATCTTAAAGGTAAATGAACCGACATCAACAGCAGAAAGATGTAAAACTACAATTTTACTTTACAAATTATGCAAAGCAAGGTAATCAAACTTTGGGGATTGACATTATTGACACTAGTTCAACAAACATTGATAAATATAGTTCACCCAAAAAACTAAAAACAATATTCCAACCTACAGAAGAAGTCCTGTTTATATTAGAAAAGGTGATAGTACATTCTGTGAGTAAACTTTAATCACTAGTATGCATATCAAATAAGAAACATGCTTACAAAACTGAAAGCGACAAGCATATATAGATTGTGAGACTTGAGAAGAAAAGAAGATTAGACATGAGCAGTGCCTTGTGTGAACTTTGGATCCTCACATCTATACTTTCCGTCTGGTCCAATTCCAAAACCTTTTGGATCAGCAAAGACATTCTCCAGAAGCTGGCTGCGAGGCGGAAGAGGGCTTTCATCTGCAAATTCGACAGCATCGTCGAGGACCTCGTCGATTTTCTTCTCTATGGCCTTCAGTTCCTGTTCACTGGCTAACTTGTTATCAATAAGATATTTCTTCAATGCTGCGATGGGATCCCTGCCAGCATAGTGTGCCTTCTCGGCTGCAAAAGCCGAAACAGATACCGATTAGTAATTATTAAGAACATGGCAAACACAAAACTGCTGCTGCAAGAACAATATAGTTAAAACATAAAAGGTTAATTTAGCAGGACATCTTAACAAGGGTAAGCTGTGCTACAGGTAATAGATACCCGAATAAGCAATCACATACTAAGGGATACAAATGTTTAATCAACCCTCAACAATTTTTTGTTGAACCATTTCAAATTTGGGGATAATAACTCAAGTTTAAGAAACTGATCACTTAGGCTAGAGAACTCTTCACTTGTTAAGCCTAGAACCGGATCCTATTGGATTGCCTTTTCCAAATCCAACAGCCAAGGACAAAGTGAGACCTCTTTCCACCATTAAGAGTTTAGAGCGCATCAATGCAAGTTTAACCCCATCAAGATGGGGCATATATATTGCCAACCTATACTGTAAATGACTAAACAGCAACAACCAAGAATTGACTAATTCAAACTCAGTAAGGCCACTTGATGATTCAAAATTAGGTTAAGCAAACTAGCTATACGACAAAACAGTTGTAATAATTCTGCATAGTGCAAACTATATGACAAAATAAATGTAATTATGCATAGTGCAACTGAAGATAGGTACCACCAGAAATGAAAAGGAACATCGTCCACATATTTACTTAAAATTTAAGGACATATTTGAAAGCAGATATGATCTTATATGCTCACCAGGGTCACGAAGCTCATCAGGATCAGCCAATGAATGTCCTCTAAACCTGTAAGTCTCACATTCCACTAAAGTTGGTCCCTCTCCTCTTCTAGCTCTTTCAATTGCCTCCTTTGCCACCTCTCTGACCTTTAAAACGTCCATTCCATCAACATGAACTCCTGGCATCCCAAATGCTGGGCCTTTCTTCCATATCTGAGGATCTGAAGTTGCCCTAAGGTGTGACATCCCAATAGCCCACAAATTGTTTTCCACCACAAACACAATTGGCAATTTCCAGAGAGCTGCCATGTTAAGGCACTCATAGAACTGCCCATTATTACAAGTCCCGTCTCCGAAAAATGCCAGCGTCACCTCGTCAGCACCTTCCTCTTTCAATACCTCCCTTCTGTACTTGCTGGAAAATGCTGCCCCTGTGGCCACCGGAATTCCTTCACCGATGAATGCAAACCCACCAAGCAAGTTGTGCTCTTTTGAGAACATATGCATGGAACCGCCCTGGCCTCGGCAGCATCCTGTCGCCTTCCCAAAGAGTTCACTCATTACAGCACGAGCCGGGACCCCCTTGCTCAGTGCATGAACATGGTCCCGGTAGGTGCTCACCACAGAGTCTTCCTTCTTAAGAAGTTTAATGAATCCGGTTGACACAGCTTCTTGGCCATTGTACAAGTGAACAAAACCAAACATCTTGCCCCTATAATACATCTGCGCACACATGTCTTCAAAGAACCTCCCTAATACCATGTCTTCATAGAGCACCAATCCTTCCTCTTTAGTTATAAGCTGCACACAAGAATCCAGATAAAAACCATATTCTCAGAGACCACAAAAAAGTATTCCAAACCAAAAATTGAAAATTTATAGCACAAACACACAATTTTCAATAATAAGAAGCCGATTGCACAATTAACACAAGAAGAAAGCAACAAATTATCATCAACGTGTGAAGCAACCGTACATCTAGAAGAAATGAACAGTAACCCAAATTAAAATTAATAAATAATAATAAAATCATTATTTGAATCATGCAACTTAATGAACTTATAAAGCCAATTGAGTACAATTCAAAATGAATTGAATTAGTGCAAATTTCAGTTTTTAATCTAAACCCACAACACCAAACCAGTAACCATTCACAAAAAGAAGAGATTTTGCATGTGAAAATGAACACCAATATAAAGGGTTACCAGATTGGAGTCTAATTTGGATCATGCAAACTCATAAAATCCAATTGGGTGCAATTCAAAATGAGCTAAATTGAGTGTGCAAAGTTCAGTTTTTTGGGGAAACCCATCACACATAACCAACATCTATTCACAAAAAACATAGGATTTTTCATATGAAAATGACAGTGCAATACACATGAGCTAAAATTGAGTACAAAGTTCAGTGTTTTAAGAGAAACCAATTACACATATAACCAATAAGATATTCAAAACAAAGAAGAGATTTTGAATGTGAAAATGAACAAACAAGGATAAAGGGTCACCAGATTGGATGCTGATTTGGGCTTCTTCTCCTTGACGACATCGGAGACAGCAACAACAGGTGAAGACGATGATGATGGTCGGTGCTGAGAAGCAATAGGCTTACAGAGGGCATTGAAGCGAAGCTTGTGGTGGTTGGATCCAAAGAAAGATGATGAAGAGAAAGCCTTGTCACTGGATCTAGTGGAAGAGGAACTCAGAGAGAGAGCGTGAACAAGCTTGGTTGCAGACAAAGACATTCTTTCTATGCTGCAACAAAAAACAAAGGAAAAACGAGGAAAAAAATTGAGGTTGTAATGTTTTTCTCTTTTATGTGGTGAAAGGGAGAATGAAGAGAAAGGGAATGAATATGAATGGAAGGGGAAGGGGAAGAGGAAGAGGAAAATGGGTTGTTATATTGAGGAGGAGAAGGAAAGGGGGTGGCGGAGGAAACGATGTTGTGGGTCTTGGAAATAATCGTCTTAAACCTTGGGGGCTATGTTAGTTATGCCATGTTTTGTTAATGTGTATGTAATGTAATGTGCAAAATTTCATTTGATGCCAAGAAATCATAAAGAGGAGGAAAAGTGTGCCACCAAAATCCAACCAACTTTTCCTGCAATAGCTAGGATTCACATTAAAACCACTCCTCAACAAGAATTGATAAATGTATAAAATCAATTTAAGGCAAAACTCTAAAATTGTCCCTCTTAAATACTGTGTATCATACAATTAGATTATATTTAATTTAAATTAATTAAAACTATTTTAAGTGACTCAATGCTTAATTTGATACATTATTCAAATTTTATAAAAAATAATAATTAAATTTTAGTTTAATCCATCCAATATATGGAGATTCAGATATTTGTTTAATTTGATATTTAGAGTGTTCTCTCATCTAATGGGTGAGAAACTAGTTTCTTAAAATACAATTAGATAGATTTGGTGTTTGAAGAAGAGGATCAGAATAAAAGTAATTTAGAAAAAGATAATGATAATACTAATGAAATAATGAATCTTGTAGTTGTACAGTTGAGGTTTGGTGTTAGGGAAACAAGCTAAAAAACAATAAATGTAGGTAACATTTCTGATGCAATATAATGTCCTTTGTTATTTTCTCAACTAGGAAAGGACTTTGGACGGTAGAGTATGAATCCTCTAAATTTCATCAAGCCTCCAGAAAAATTGGAGCAAATGTTAAAGCAAGTGATTATGATATGGGATTGCTTCATATTTGGGTAATTGCCTATGGATTTTCCCTTGTGAGACACCTCATTTGCACTTGCAATTTTAAAGGGTTGCAGTGGAATGACCACAAGAAATTAAGGGTAGAGACTTTGGCTATGTTAGAATTTTGAAAGATGGCCTGAACAGAAAAAAGTTAACCACGATGGAATGGAATGATCATGTGAACCTCGTTACATGCCTAGCTGGCGCTGCATATAGATAATTTCCAAGTGCTTTTCACAGCCTCAAATACGTTGTACTTGTAATATTATTGTTAATTCATATACTGCACAACATCAACGGGTCCATAGCTCAGTGGCAGAGCATTTGACTGCAGATCAAGAGGTCACCGGTTCGAACCCGGTTGGGCCCTTGCAAATTACTAATATTTTTGTGCCCATGAGTTCAAAAATTTTATTTTAAATTGCCTAATTGATTTGATGACACCTTTTTTAATATTCTTTGGTTTTGCAATTTATAATTATGAATATAGAAAAAAGGGTAAGATTTTTTTCTTATTTTTTCTATTGCCTAAGAGTGCATTGGAAAATATGTGATTGGTGATGAATAATAATAAACTTGTGAAAAGGAGTCAAGAGACACAGAGAACTTCAGAATTTTTTCTGTAATAGTGGAAATTGAAATCCACATTTTTGAAGCTTTTTTTTAAAAAAAATTTGTGTGAACTTTTTCCAGTGCATTAAAAATACCTTACAAAAATATTTGAAATTTTCTAATTCCTTTTAATATCCATACAAAGAATCGCATACTTGGTTAATTGAAATTTTCCCAAAGAAATATATTATTCCAAGCACAAGGTGCATGATTTGATTATACTTGTTTATTTTTTGTTTTTTTAATTAAATGCAATGACTTTCCTTGGACCTGAGCGATTCAATGATACGTATCATTCTTTGAAAATTTTAATTAGTATATTTATCCCCAACATTTAAAGTTTTACATAGATGTGCAAAGATAAGGAATGATCCTTTTTGTTAAGGAGGAAGGAAAAATAAAAAAATGAAAGATAAAAAGAGAGGAATAAATGGTATCCCATCACATTATCAGAATATCTTAAAACTCACTATAATGGCCTTTCTATTGTACACACATAAAACCTTGCGTATAACTGATAGTTACAACAGTTAGTAGCATGTACATAAAGTAGAATAAGATACAAAAGAATAACAATGGGTCGAGAAACATGAAATCCCAAGCTATATAGACACAACCTAGTAGGGAAAATTGCTGTTAGCCTGTACAGTTAGTTGGTTAGTGCTTGATCTCTCTAGCTTACAATGTTCTCGTCCTTCAAAATTTTTTTTGTCACCTCTTATTTGTCTTGTCCTTGCCTGCTGAACAAGTTCCCTTGAGTCAGAATTAAACACTACTGAAAACCATAACTTTCTTAATTAACATTACTCACCAAATATACTGGATTTCAAAGGAAACCGAATTGATGAACCCTTAACTCTAAGCTCCCGGTTTTGCTTGTTTCTACTTTGTTTCTCCACAACTGCAGAACTGTTGCTACTTTCCCCAGCCAGAAAATCTGTCACTTTACTTACCTTTTCATGGTACACAGCAGGCGGGGCAAGCCTCAACTGAGGCAAGTTTTCTATTTGAATAAATCTCTCATTTTTCTGCAAGCTGTTCAAGATCTCAAACTGCAAAACCAAGACTGACTTAAATTAAATGTCTAAGAGAGTTTGTCTATGCTTTTTCATAAAAAGAAATACTTCATTTGTTTGATAAGAAGTCACTTCGTAAGTTTGTATAGCATGTTTGAATTAGCATCTAAAAAATAATAAAAAATAACAGAATCAGAAGATAGTCAGTTTTCTACTCTTTTTTTTTTAAGAAGCATGTTAAACGTTGCTTATGTTTCTGCTTTTTGCCTAAAAGGTTCTTTTTAAAAAACTTATCTTTAACACACCACCAGCCATTATATTGTAGGGACGATATATTTAGGTTTGTGTGTGTTTACCCGTGATATCTGTTGATGTCCATAAATATTCTCTGATAAATCACTTTCATGTGGATGAATGGTGCCTCCGTGAGGGTGTTGTCGTCTTGATGAGAATTTGTTGACCAAGCCATTGTCTGCATTGACTGATTTGTTTCTAGACTGCTTGGATTTCTTGTTAGGCATGCATACAGGGCATCCAGATGAAGTTCCTTTGCTTGATGACTCAATTTCAAGACCTTCACAATGTAGATGACTTGCATGGCCACAACTGAAAATTCGAATTCCAGAGCTAACAGAGTTCTTTGTAAGAAGGCCATTACAAATACAACACACTAGACTCCTGGGAGCATATCCATGAGAGGCCCCTTTCTTAAGTAAACTCATAGTATAAAACGTATCATCCTCTATCAAGGATTTTGCAGCATCCTGAGCGCAGAAAGAAGTGGAAAGAGAAGAGGATCAGGAAGAAAACAAAAGACCCCTTGAAGATGAAAAGAAGAAAATTCAAATACTCTGTTACTTATAAGATCTTGAAAGAAAAGAACGTAATGTTTTTACATAAAGTCTAAATATTCCATGCAATGTGGAAACTAGTGCAAGCAATAGTTACAGGTCCAGCATAGTTTTCCAAAGGAAGTCATATGTACATCAAGTTAAGGAAAATTCGTTTTGTTCTCAGCAAACCATCTAAGTTTACACGTATCTAGAAACCAAAATTGAACAAAATAGTACAGCAAAGTAAAATAAATAAGTACGTAACTATTTGTCAACAATTGTATGAAAATGTAAGGCAATATTGTCATACTGCAAGTCACCGACTATTTTGAATGTGATAAAATGCACCAAGCGACTATTTGCAGCATTCTTCAAACCAGCACATTATTGTAATTTTTTTCATTTTATAGTATTTTAATACCAGTGGATTTCCAAAAAAAATATGACGAGCATGAATAAAAAGTACGAAACTCAGATTTAACACATGTTGTTCTGAAAAACTCTACTTGAAGCTTGAGTTGACCGATTTCTAATGAAAATATATAAAGAAAATATACTATGTAAAACTTGATAAGAGAATCCAGTTAAAATATAAACAAAGATGAACAGATTAACCATACCAGTATTCTTTTTTCAAAGCCATATGTTCCCAGCATGCCCAATATGGTAAGTTTGAAATCCCCAAATTCTTGACTACCATTATCAGACAGGAGTTTGGACATGATAGTTGGAAGGTGAACGAAACCTATCATTCCCTCAACAATCTCTTTAATGAACTGGCTTAGCAATTTTCTCAAAATATGAGCATTACAAGAATTCGAGATTTTCCAACTGCTTTTATAGCTTCCTTTGTCCAGTTGTGAATCTGCTGATCCAGCTAGCATTCCAAAATAATTTTGTCTTTCATATGGTCTCTCTTCAACATATGACTCCATCAATGGATCACAAAACCTGAATTAAAACCAAAGGGTAGTTACGACTTAAAGTAATTGGCGATTATTCAGAGTTAGTGGAAAGTAGTTTGTCATTTATCTAAATAATAAATAATTACCCATTATGTTGTATATCTTAATGATACTTCTACTATTTCATTTCTGTAGGTTAAAGATACCACGCAATGATCACATTCTTATTTAATACAGTACAAGACACTTCAATTGAAAATGTTTTGGGCACCCCCTCTAAAGAAGAAAATCAATGCCTAGGTAAAGGGTGCAGACTAGAGCACAGCAATAGGGAATACTTTGGAACCCCTCAAACCAATATATATTGACCTTTTCACTTTTTTTTATCACATTTATGATTTTCAGAGGATAGAAAGCAGAAACTTGAACTTGGATCTTCTTTATATACCTTAGGATGGATATTATGCACTTATATACCATACAATTATGATTATTAAAAATTAAAAAAAAATGAAACTAAGCTACAAATTGATATCAAACTTACGAGTCAAGCAATTTAAACCAATGAGCCTCTGCCTCTGCAGGGTTTAGACGAGGGGTGTTCCGCTGGCACAGACCAATACAGGCATGCAATAAATTGTTCATGTCATTCACCTGTCGAATTAGTAACCACTGAAAATGTTAGGTTACCTAAACTTAGGAACACACAAGCACATCCATCAAAGCATACTTGCATCTTTAGAGCATCATTAAAATGTTCTCATTCCAGGAACGATATACAAACCTCCTTCATTCTTAAAACAGTGTTGAAAACTTTCATATGGGAAGAACCACGCAAGGTGCGACTTGAAACTAAAGCTTCCACAGCAGTATCAAGCTCAACAAACTTATCATTCAGATCAGAAAGTGTAAGTGAAAGAGCACTACCAACATCACCAACCCTTTCCAGTAAGAAAGCAGCAGCATCTATAATGCCATATTGTTGGCACAAGCGTAAACAATGTTCCACACGATAGCTATCAAACATTTCGAGAAACTTGAGAACTGAACCGCCTTCAAACTGGCATAGTAACTGCAAAATCATAACATGAAAACATCAAACTAAGTTCTTGCCACAACTACAGCAGCAAAATCACCGACTAAAAAAGCCATTTTACCATGTGAGAAGATAGAGAAGCGTATATACATGAAAGAAGAAGAAGAAGAAGAAGAAGAAGCAAGGTCTATATATCTCCTACTCCAATCCTCAGGATATGAAAGTTTGGAAGAGACAGAAAGCAATAACCACATAAATTGGTGCATGACATATCTCAAAAACAATGGAGATATAAAAACACTAAGCATTAACAATCAAGTTAGCTCTGGAAGGAAACAGAACAAAATTTAAAATCAAAATAATCTTGTCCAAGTAAAAACATTGGCACGAGAACTCACCTCTAGATAAAGCTCAATAAGATCATCAGGCACATGAATAGGATTTTCACGAATGTACTTGGGGAAATTAGATATATTCTCTAAGTAATCACCGAGTCCTTGTGTGTGATCCTTAACCTGCTTTCCATTAGGAAGATTCACGGTATAATCCTTTCTCAAATTAGACAAGTCTAGGGTGCCAAACAAGTGAAGCTCAATGAGTGTCTTTAAATAAAGGAACAAACTTCTTGGATGAGAGTGAAGTTCAGTGATGATACGAGAATTTTCATCACTAAAATGACGGATAACCATATGGAATGTGCCCTCCCTACATGTGGTTCAAAAAGAGAAAATGTAAACAAAGACTATTAAGGCCAAATTATTAGAAATAAAGAAACCATAAAGGTTGTATAACCTGTAAAAAGAATCCAACTTAAGTCAAGCTAATAAGGAGGAATACCTGCTTAGTTCAACCAACTCAGGAATTCGAGATATGACAGCTGATCGAATAGCAGCAAGGTCGTTGTCAGTCAACTGTAAGAACATTTTGTTGATAAAGGAGAAGGCATGAACAGGCTCATCTACATCTTTCATGTAACTTTCCAATGCAGCCACATACTTATGTCGGATGGTATGAATGAATCCACAAACCTAAAACCCAACAAAGAAACTGGTAAACCACTTGACCCGATAGAAGTTATTATTTGGTACCCCTATATTTCTGAAGACAGTATCATCAAAATGATCAATCTACTTGCCTGATAATATTGAGCTCTCTCACAGAGTTCTAGAACATATGATGCATCCCACTCTGATTCAGGCAGTACTTCCAAAAGTGCAAGCACTTGCCTCTCTCCTTTTTTTGGAGTTGAACTGTGAACAGAAACATTAGTTGCATAGTACCTATCCGATGTCAAATATTCCAATATTTGACACAGTACACCCTTGGAGACTTTAGCTCTTTGGAGAGCAACATAATATGCAATGAACTCAAACAGATAACCTATGTCCTTCAAAGGCCACTCTTTTATCAACCCATCATCACTACTGCTAGAGGTTGTATCCGTTGAAACAACTTTCATATCAATTAATTTAGTAAGAGCATCTACTGTGTTCTGAACCAAAGTATTTTGAGATTCAGTGATCTTATTATTTTCCTTTTTTGCTTCCCCAACAGATTGATCAACTGAATTCAGTGAAGATGAGCAGGCAATTGAATTTTCATCTTCAACAAATGCACATCTGAGGACATCTAATGTAGCCTCGGTGTCTAACTCTAAGAGAAGATATAGATTCAGGTAGGGTCCTCTGGACACATTTAAATTTGTCTCTGGTTTCAGAGCATTAGGTTTCTCTAACAAGAACTCAACAAGTTCTTTTCTAAGAGATTGCAAGCGTGTAGGAGGAATAGTTCCACGACCTGCAAATATATGCAACCAAGGGACCATCTTTAACTAGTACTATTGCAAAACCTTTAAAACATAAAATAAATAAAGAGAAATTGAAAAAAAAAAGAACAGGAAAATAATTACCTGGTGGAAAAGCAAGGCCTGTAAAGCAGTACTTGAGATAAACCAGCATTCTATACCTGTTAAAAGGACAAGAAAAAGAAGAAAAATATAGATTTAACCATTTCTTATGAGCAGAAGCAAAACTAACAATTTTCAGTGAGAAGAAATGTAGTACATAAATTGCTGTCAGTTTACTTGTACACACTTGAGAGACACCCACTAGTAATTGTAGCTCACTTTCCAATTCAATTTTGTTGTTAGCATAAATGTCTAAAATAAGAAAGGCGTATTTGGCATGGAAGATCGGAATTGGGATCAAATAGAAAAGGCATATTTTCAACATACAATTTTTTTTATTTAGTGGTGACCAATGAATATGAACTAGTCACTTTGCTTTTTCCATAGGAAGTTGGAAGGCAGGGAGGGACATAGAAAATAGTAATGTTTAAGGGAGATTACCATGATTAATTATGTTGCTGGCAGTGCCATCAACTTAGTTAGTTCTCTTACTACACTTCTCATGGTTACATTTCTCAAAAAAATAAAAATGAATTTATACTTTTGTTGTTTTATTCATAAGACTACAGACAAGATCATAAATTGCACAAGCCCACAATTGCTAACTTTCCCGAGCCCACAAAATGTTCTGCTGTGACTTGTTGTACAGGGGTATAGAGAAAGGCAAATTCGAAGAGTAGATTAAAAAGGAGAAAGGAAACATACCCAAGTGCACTAGCACTTTCCTTTTGGCTATTTTGTAATACTGCAAACAGCTCCTCAAGAGGTGCCCTAAAGTCATCTAATCCTTTATTAAATAGATACACCAAAGCACTATATAGTCCATGCTCCCGGCATAATCTGACAACCTACAAAACGTATAAAAATATAACCATTTGACAGTTAGGCCGATAAAAGAAATTAATGGAAAGGGAAAAAGACATTAGAAGATCTAATAAGAACCTGATTAAAATCCAAGGATGAAATATCCATGTGAAGTACACACTGCTCAACCCGCTGTAACCACCCTTTGGCACTATAATATTCTACCAGTTCTTGCATAATCTTGAGAAAAGAGGGACCAAAATACAAAGAAGAACAAAGATATGTAACAATCGAGAATATAAATTTAAAATCCAAAACTTAGGTTTAAGAATGTATCATCTATCCGGGCCAAAAGCTAGACATGAGCCAATACCTCGGGTGGTAGAGATCCAAGCATGTCCTTCAGAATATATGGCTCCAGAAGCTCCAAAAATGTTTCTACAAAAAATTATTAAATATTTGCAGTGTTATCCATTTGAAGCAGGTAAAAACTGCATTCATAATGTGAGAGCACTCCCCCAAACTATTCATCTTTCCTAGCCAAAAGAAATTATAGAGGCATGTACTGACAATGGTCGAAATAAGAAATGAAAACAGAAGCCCTCTTATCTATATCCTACCAGGCAAGGCTAAGACAACAAGTTACCTCTCTGTTGAACATTAGCATCTATGAACTTGGAGAAAATTTTGTCAAAAAGGATATCTGTCCGTTTGATATGACAACAGAATTCAACAGCTACTCCACCAACACGGGTGTACTGCTCCTTTATCTCAGAATGCACTGAATTGTTTCTGCTATTTGAATCACTGGATTGATCCAGTTTTCCAATTTGATTGCAGAATGCCACAGATATATAGGAGAACACTTCATCAACATATGATGTAAGCAACTCCACCAAGAAGGGCATTATGGCCTCATGTACAGCATCCAAGGTTCTAGGAAGGTCAACAACCCCATGAGCATGGCCATCATAAAGAGTCATGGCCATGTTCAAGGCACCCATCCAGTCACCCGCTTTCCGCAATACCAGAATGCGTTCTTTCCAAGGAAGAAGTCGGGAAACAACAAGATGTGTTGGACCAAGTATATAAATAGAAGCTCCTCTGACAGCAACAGAGTTATGATATGCTTTCTCAGGGTTTCCGTATACATTGATGAAGTGAGTATGATAAGAAATCAGATCATCTCCTCCAATACCATCTACCGCAAAACTTGTTTGGTGAATCACAGTTCCATCCTTTGCAAATAAATACAGCTGTCCAGCAGAAGTGAGAACTACCAGCATCTGAGCAAGATCAAAATCCTTTTAACTACCCTTATGACTATGAAGCAAATAGATAAAAGAAGGACAAAAGGGAAGGAAATGGTAAACAAAACAAAAAGTGGCCATACTTAAAGCTAATCTACGAAGACAGAAGATTTTTCAATACCTGGTCATCCAACCAAGCTAGACCTATGGCTGCACTGTCAAGAGACCATTTTCCATATACTTTTAGTTCAGATTTGACCAACTTTGCAACCTGAACTTTCCGTTCCCAGGCAATTGCAAGCAACGAAACTTTCTCAACAGCTTCTGCAGATGTATTTTCTACAAGAGAGGAATATTTAGAAACAAGTCAACATGACATATAACAAAATGAATCCATACCAGCAGAACTACATGCTTGCGCTGCCATGTATTTCCATGCAGTATATGGCATGGAACCCTCCCGAATTCCATCTGGCCTAGAAAGTTGAGCATAAACTTGCAATGTAGGACTCAGCCGTACCTATAACAAAGATTTAGTATATTCAGCAAATGATGCACAAAATGTCCCCACAAAGCTGAAGGAAAAATTACAGGACAAAAAGTACATGGAATCAGGCACAAACATCTGAGCTTCATACCACCAAAGCAGTCTGATGAGTGACAAATACAACAACACCTTCTTCAACCAAAGAAGAGCCTTCATTGAAGAGTTTCCAACCTGTATCTCCGCCAACAACACCACCCACCATGCTACTTATACTGCTGGCTGAGACCATGGTGTTCCCCTGGGAATAAGGTGAAGCACTTCCACTAAATTCATCAGGAAGGAGAGGTGAAGCCGACAGCACTAAGCCCGTTTTTTGCCCATCAAGAAGACACTAAGGAATTAATACAAGTTCAACAAAGAAGAGAAACATGAGACCAATATTAAATCTACTCACAAATTCCCTGTATAAAACAGTGTTAAATCCATTGTGCATTAATGCCAAATATCATTTACCTGTGTTTTGATGGAGAACCTATTAAGCAAAGGGACCACTGAGATAGTGTGCAAAAGAACCAGACCCTTACAATCACCAGTAACTGCTTTAAATTGACGAGTATTCTGAGGATCCTGTCCTAGAAAGAATGTATGCACTACTGGTGATGTATGCTCTCCACTAATAACTTTTGCCACTACACCTTTCTGTACATCCCAAAGAGTAACATGACCATCACCGTAACCAGCTAAAAGAAGATCCCCTTGCAGGTTGAAAGACACAGACGTTACTGGAGCATGTGTTCGATCGCCTTGTACACCAAGCAGCAACATCTAACAAGTAAATGGCATAAATTGATAAATGAAGCTTCATCTAATATCAAATCTTACAATGAAACAAATGCTGACATTTCAGTACAAAGTCTGATAGAATCCGTTTTCATGTGAAATGTAATACAGAATCAGCTTTCACGTAACATCTAATTTAGAACATTTTGCATATCATATTATATCATTGCAGGCAAAGATGTAAATTCCCATTATTCATTGAACCATTTAACTCGAAGTAACCTAAAAAAAGCATAACAGAACCAGGAAACAACCTTTCCATCAGTGCTGTCGGCATGATAAATGGAATACTTGCTTGGCACTACAACAATGAGCCCCTTGGCCATTCCTACTGCAATGAAATTAGCATGAACTGCTAACACTTGTGCAGAACCATGCTCACGCCTGAATGCTTGTGATGTGATACCCCTTGTGACAGCATTATCAGCATCAACATCAAAATACCCCAATGTCGTTGACCCCCTCCGAACACCCTCCAACCTCATTGGCTGCGCAGCAGCACCCTCCTCCAAATGCAAGCCGGTAGAAGCATGCTTCTTCTCCAATTCTTCAGCCAATTCAAGTGGCTTCTTCGAAGACTTCACTTTCTTCTTCTCTGGTCTCCTAGTAGCCCTTTTATTTTCAAGCTCCTCAAGCCTCTCTTCCACTAGTAGCTCACTAATTTCATCACTCATCAAACTACCACCATCATCACCATCACCATCAAAATCAAAATTCACCTCACTCTTCTTACTCTCTTCTTCCACAAAAGAACCACCACGATCACCATTCACCACTCCTTCTCTCTCCATAGCTTCTTTACTCATCAAATCATCATCATCATTGATCCTCTTATTATCACCAGCATCAATATCAAGATCATCATCACTAACAACAACACCACCAGTAGCAGCATCATTAGTAAACTTCTTCTCATTATCATCATCAAAAGGTGCAGAATTCACTACATTCTTCTCAGAATCATTCTCAGCCTCATCAAGACCCTTCTTCTCCTCATTCTCCACGCCATTTCCATCACCACCACCACCACCACCACCATCATCATGCAATTCAGTTGCAGCTTCATCAACACCAACACTCTCACTCTCATCCTCCCCAAATTCCTCAACTTTCTTCTCCAATTCACCGATTCCATCATCAACCCTAGAACTTCCAAAACCCTCCGGTTTCTCACCAGCCTCACCCAATTCCAATTCACTTCTAGAAGAAACATCATCAGAGTAAGCGACCGAACCCGAGCTCACTTTCTGCAAGCTCCGGCGGGACTTGATCGCCGCCGCGTGAGGCGCGGGGGCGGATCTGGAAGCGGCGGCCGCTGCGGCGAGCGCGGCGCCGGGTTTCGCGTTGGACCTGACACCGGCAAGCAAGGACGAGAAGGGACGAGAAACTCGGGTTCGGGACGGGTCATCGGGTTTGGCCCGAGAAAATGAAGCGGGTCTGGAATGTTCGGTTGGGGGGTTATGGTGGGTAGTTTGGGGAATTCGGTGGGTTGCGAGGGATTGTTTGATGGGTGAGGAAGGAGGAGAGGGAGAAGAGGAGGAAGAGTGGCAGTCGTTGAGGATGTCGTCGACGGTGCGGTGGTGGTGCTCACTGTCGTCGTCGTCGTCGTCGGAGTGAGGGAGGAAGGAGTGAATGTCGAGCTCCATGTGTGGCCGTTGGAGTTGGTGTTGGTTAATTCAGCTGCGAGTGCTGAGTAGTGAATAGTGATGATTGATCGTTCCCTTCAGTTTTGTCTTCCCCCCGTTACTGGAGCATAATGATGAATGAATCGATGAACAAAAATCGAATGTGATAGGTGTCCTCGTTTTCCTGATCTATTTATTACATTTAATATAAATGATACGGTAGGTATCCTAATTAAATATTTATTATTTTATTTTTGGAACTTGAAACATTGCTTCTTCATATTTCATTAAAGAAAAATGAAATAAAGTTTGAGTTTATATATATTTGGCCCAAATCATTATTTTAATTTGGATTAAGAGAGAAGAAAAAAAAATCCTTAAAAGAAAAGAAAAGGAGATATTGAAAAGGGTTCGAATATTCATCATAAGCATTAAGCAATTTTTATTAAACAATCAATTTTACTCTATCATTATTTGTTAACTCAAGTAAAGCAATTGAGTTGGGTTTTTTTAATTTAATAAATCTATCAAAACAAAGAGTGGTTCATTTTTTAAAAAAAAAGTAATTATCATGTTTTAATTTTAATATTTTTAAATTGATATTAGTTTGATCTTAAAAAGATAACATGAGTTTCAACTCTTAATATTTTAAAATTTGAAAATAAGTACATAATTATATCAACAATTATCAATAACTTTTAATGTGATTCACCTAATTAGCCATATTGTTAATAATTATAAAATAACTTGATTAATCTTTTTCTAGTAACAAGAACAATATTGGTAATTAATCTAAACTAACTCATCCCCTTTTTTTGTTTTTTTTTTTTTTTGGGGGGGGGGGCGGGGAGTTGGAAACTGAACCGGGTTTTTATAGTTCAGATTGGGCACTAGGCCCACTATCATTCTTACAAGTTATGAGCTCCATCATTGACCAAAAACTTGTGAACTTGGTCCAATATATTATGCTTAATTTTGGGTTCTCTTGGTCCAAAATAAATGGGTTGCTGCATTTTGTCGGAGTTAGATGTATAGGAGCTAAGCCCTTAATCAATAAAGAAAGACGAAAGTAGAATTGTGTATGTCGCAACAAAAATTCCTATGCGTGAATGAGGGGAGTCTCAAGTGGAAAGCAAGGAAGGTTTGATTACTAAATGGGACATTTCTCGAAACTTTGTAAACGAGACTATACTCAACTTATGCAATTAAATTTCACCTAAGTGAAAATCTGGGAATAATTTCTTTTTTTTTTATGACCTTGAAATGAGGTAATTTCACCGCTTCCTAAACTTTTAAAAACACATCAAATTTGTTTAAACTTTGTTAATTAGCTCTCATAATCGTTACGACTCATGAGCAATCATTCAAAACATATCTTTCCAAAAACACTTGGTTTTTCCTTTTCTCCTAAAAATGACACACCCAATTGAGCGTTGGCACTTAGCAATTGCTCCAAACTTGTGTAGCCAACTTGCCCCATTTTGTTTCCATTCTTTTCTCACCACCCATTTGTTGTTGGCTTTCACAACTTGTCTCCCGTTTCTGCAATTAAGCTTAGCTATATAATATCCCGCTAACTACTAGAAAAATTGAACGAATCAATTCACAGAAAAATATTTTTGTTTGAAATTTAAAAGGAGATATATTGTAATAATAATAATGGTTCACTTTGGTTATTAAAATTGTATGTGTGTTTTATTTCAACTCTTGAAATTATAAAAAGTAATTCAAATTAATCCTGACATATCTTACTATAAGGATTAACTTGAATTTTTTTTAATTTAATAACTAAATTAATATTTTTTTAATTTTAAAAATCAAAGTAAAATACGTATATAATTTAAAGTACTAAAATAAATAGTTAATCAATAATAATAATAAAGAAAGATAGCTTTTCTACAAAACGTTACTCTCAAAACAAAGACAAGGCCCAGGAAAATGTTCTCTACATGCGGGCATATTCCAATTATTCATAGGCCCACAAAACTTCTCAACTTTCAAAATGTTGCAAGCCTCTAATAATGTTTGAGGTGTCAAAGCAATGCAGGACACGAGAATCATTCTATGGTTGCCACGTGGAAGTAGAAGCCTGTCACTTTACAACCTAGGACAGTACACTCCAAACGCTGTAGCCACCGTGTGCATAGTTTCGAAGCATTACAGTATAATAATAATTGTTCAAGTTAATGCTTGAAAACCTTTCAGGTCAGTCCTTGGAGAGATTCAACTTCCAGACACTTCAAGCACTTCTATCTCTCTCCTTCTCTTTCAAAATCTCTGCGTGCTTCATTGGCTGGTTAGTTCCAACTTCCATGAAGTCCATGTTATTGTTATTGTTGTTGTTGATATTATTATTATTATTAGTGGTGCTTATTTTAACCATTTAATTTGGCTGTCAAGTGCTGTTAATGAGCAATGTTCATTCCGTTTGACCCAGTTTTATGAGAAGCAAGGGTTCTTAAGCTTCAATTCTTGAGCATCTGCAAGCTAAGAACTTTGAACTAATGAAACCTTAGTACAAATGTAATAGTAGTAGACAATGATTTAATTATTTAAGTTCAGAAATAATGGAAGTTTGGAATGGTTCAGTTTTCAGAAAGATGCTTAGCATTGTCTTCATGTGTTTGTTGATCATTCTAATGTGAGTCTCTGATGTTCATATTCTTCAGAATAAGCATAGAAGATGGCAACATTGACTGCTTCAAGCAACTTAGTCTCCAGAAGTTCCCGTGTTCACTATGGACCAATTGTCTCATGTGAGTCTAAAGGGGCACCAATAAGGCTCAGATCTATAAAGCAGGCCAATACTCATAATGGACTAAGAATCTTGAACCAAGTGGATGAGCTTCTGAACAGAACCCCAATTAGAGTTAATGCAGTGCAAGCTAGGAGGAAGGGACTTCAAAGCAAGAGAATAACAGGTATCGTCATATGTGGCATGAATTTGATCCTTGTAGGAACTGAGGTTGCTCCATGGAGCAAAACTGGTGGGTTGGGAGATGTTCTTGGAGGTCTGCCACCTGCATTGGCAGTAAGCTTATTGTTATTTGTTTTTACCTTGTTCTATTAAATTGGTTATATACACTGATTGGCACATTTGGGGTTCAGTGAGTCCAAGACTTCCTCTAATTAATCCTTCTCTAGGCTAATGGACATCGAGTCATGACCATCGCACCACGATATGATCAGTACAAAGATGCATGGGATACAAGTGTTGTAATTGAGGTATATGATTGACTTCATGAGAAATCAGGTTTCCATTGTTTTCTTATGTGTTTAAATGCATAATGATTGCTTATTACAGGTAAAAGTAGGAGAAAGAACAGAAAGAGTTCGATTCTTCCATTGCTATAAAAGAGGAGTTGATCGTGTCTTTGTGGATCACCCTATGTTTCTAGAGAAGGTTGGAATATGTCTTGAGTTTTTTTAGCCATACTCTCATTGCTTTGCTTTCAGGAACTTATTAATGGCTGAATTTCAAGGTATGGGGGAAAACTAGCACCAAAATTTATGGGCCTACCACGGGGGAGGATTACCAAGACAATGAACTACGTTTCAGCTTGTTCTGCCAGGTTCTATATCTGTATCCGTGTGGCTGCAAGAGTACTGTTCACTGTTCACAGATATTGTAGTTTTTTGTTGAATAATGTTTCCCATGATACATATTAAATTGTTATAAGTAAAAAACACCATTTGCCACCAGAAA
This sequence comes from Dalbergia cultrata, assembly GCA_031216105.1. Classification (NCBI taxonomy): domain Eukaryota; kingdom Viridiplantae; phylum Streptophyta; class Magnoliopsida; order Fabales; family Fabaceae; genus Dalbergia; species Dalbergia cultrata. The sequence goes on from CM062351.1 coordinate 1,785,181, forward strand.
TCTACCCTTTGCTAAGTTTTTATTAGTTATAGGCAGTTCTGAGTGCAACAAGGCTACGTGTTACTGAAGTATGTGATGGATTAAGTAATATAATGTGTCTGCATATACATCTGAGTTCATCTCTCTTATTTCAGCAGTCCTACTTTTCCCGTTATCTTTTTTCTTTGAATCAATCTTGTAGGCAGCTTTGGAAGCACCTAGGGTTCTGAATCTTGAGAGCAGTGAATATTTTTCAGGACCATATGGTAAGGACTAAGGTCTCAGATGAAGTTCTTCAAAGCCAACACTCATCATAAAATCTTCTAAACATGATGTCATAACTTTCGTCATGCAGGCGAAGATGTCATCTTCATCGCCAATGATTGGCACACTGCCCTTCTCCCTTGCTACTTGAAATCCATGTATCAACCATTAGGCATCTATAAGAATGCCCGAGTAGGTCTAAACCATACTAGATTAGTATAGAGCAGTACTGTTATATGTTTAGTTATGTACTTCAATTAACATTCATAATCAAACTCACCTTCAAAATTTTCATTCTGGTTGCTGCCATTTATCAGGTCATTTTTTGCATCCACAACATTGCTTACCAAGGCAGATTCCCATTTGCAGACTTCTCACTTCTCAATCTCCCTGACCAATTTAAGAGCTCCTTTGACTTCATTGATGGGTATGTTTTTTCATTAGTTGTGATTTGTGACCATCAAACACAATTAGATACTTTAACTTCTTTATATTGGTCTAATCTTGCAGGCATGTAAAACCGGTTATAGGAAGGAAAATCAATTGGATGAAAGCTGCAATTATAGAATCACACCTGGTGTTAACTGTTAGTCCATACTATGCTCAAGAACTAGTATCAGGCCCTGACAAGGGAGTAGAGTTAGACAATATCCTTCGCAAAACCGGTATTATTGGAATTGTTAATGGCATGGACATTCAGGAGTGGAATCCATCCACTGACAAATATATTACTGTCCGATACACTGCTTCAACGGTAAGAATCATTTCTAAAAGTATCACCAAACTGTGTCATGGCTCATAAGGAAATTACCTAAATGAGAATTTTTTAACAAATCCCCTACTTAGGTATTGGAAGGAAAGGCTCTTCTGAAAGAAGCCCTCCAAGCAGAAGTTGGATTGCCAGTTGACAGAAATGTTCCTCTCATAGGTTTCATTGGTAGGCTTGAAGAGCAAAAAGGTTCTGATATTCTTGTGGCATCCATTCCCCAATTTATCAAGGAGAATGTTCAGATAGTAGCCCTTGTAAGTATGAGAAAAATGGAAACGTAGTTTCTTGAACCCTTTTTAGATCATAGAAGGAACAAGAAATCTCATTTAAAAGCTGTCATGCCATTCGTCTCAGGGAACAGGAAAAAAACAAATGGAAAAGCAGCTTCAGCAGCTAGAAGTATCATACCCTGACAAGGCCAGAGGAGTTGCAAAATTCAATGTTCCCTTAGCGCATATGATAATTGCTGGAGCTGATTTTATATTGGTTCCTAGCAGATTTGAGCCTTGTGGTCTCATTCAGTTACAAGCTATGCGCTATGGAACTGTATAATTCCTGCTCAGCACAATCCTTCATTACTTGTGATTATTCCTGCCATTAAATTTCCTTTACTTGTTAAGCTCATGTTTTTCTTCTACTTCTGTTCTTCACTATGTTAGGTACCAATTGTTGCCTCAACTGGTGGACTAGTTGACACAGTTAAAGAAGGCTTCACAGGATTTCAGATGGGTTCCTTCAATGTTGAAGTAACACCTGCCATCATCAATTCATAATGTGAAAGTGTTTTCTTAGTAGCTTAAGTAATAGCACTAACCATTATTTTATTTTTGAATGTTTTGCTTTAGTGTGATGCTGTGGATCCTGTGGATGTAGATGCTGTAGCTAAGACTGTCAAACGGGCCCTTGCTGTCTATGGAACTCTAGCTTTTACAGAAATGATCAAGAATTGCATGGCTCAAGATCTTTCATGGAAGGTGAGTTATAGTCAGATACGTAGCAGGCAAAAGCGACGAGAAATTTTACATATATATACAAATCTAATACCTTATATTTAAACACACTCACAATAAGACTGGACCCCCAATAGTATTATTCAGGAAATACTAACATGTTTATGAAGTCCGCCAACTTTACTGCAATTATGTCGTTTCATTACAATACTGCAATTATGTTTAAGTATGACGTGTTAGATTTGTATCTATACGATAGCTTTTACTTTTTTATTATAGTTGTTGTTGTTGTTTACTATTGTGAAGTTACAATTCCATACTAAATCTCTTTCTTAAGCCTGAGTAACTGGATTTTGTTTTTGGATTAGGGACCTGCTAAGAAATGGGAGGAAGTGCTGCTAAGCCTGGGAGTTCCTGGCAGTGAACCCGGAATTGATGGTGAGGAAATTGCTCCACTAGCAAAGGAAAACGTGGCAACACCATGATATAAGAACAAGGATGTGATGTCAGCAAGATTCTGCTAGCCCCGGTTTGATCAATTTTCTTGCTCGGTGCTTCTCATTATGTTTTTATCATGCTTCCATTTTTCTTTTTCTTTTTTTTTTTTGGTTTTCTTTATAATAGAATGACATAAATTAGCATAGAAAAGATTACACTATTCAAATCAATCAGGGTGATAACTGATAACATCACAGTAAAGGAGTGATGTTCTACACTGCAGTGGCGTATTCGCCAGTGCATGTTTTCAATATTAGTTAGAGTGTTTTAAGCGAAGATATGAAATTATGAATGACACAGGTAACTTGTGCATCTAATTTTGCAGAGTTAAAATTGAATATACTTGTAATGAATTTGATCGAATTTGTATGGATTCCACTCCTAGAGTGAGAGTTGATGAGTAATTTTTGTAAAACGAAGATAGACAAACACTTATCTTGCTTAAATTCTTAGAATGGATACAAACCAAAATTCTCGAGTTTTGAGAACTACTAAATCATGATCTGATAGAAACAAAGAGTGAAAGCAGAAAGAACAGAATGCAACAGTGTATTAATGGATGAAGAATAAGACAAAATAGCAGCAGAAAACTAGAAGGGGAGTACACAGAGCACTAAGCAACTCAACCTTTCTTTTTGCCTAAAACAGTAATAGCCTAAAGAAAAACTTCCTCCCTCACAACCCAACAAATAACGCCTTTCTCCTAACAGAATTCCACATGATTGCTCACACCACACCACTCCTCAGCATGATTCACCCCTAGCCTGAATTAGTTAGGCCCTGGCCCCACATTAGCAGCTGCTAAATTAGCCTCTAACCCTTTACCCAAACTGCCACTGAACTTTCTCCTCTTATACACTTTTAGCCCTTCTATCTTTAACATGATCTAATACAAATAATAATAAATGAATGAAAAATTGATACCTGCAAAATTCTTAGAGTAACTTTCCATTACTATAATACCCAAATAAAAAAAGGATCATATTAGAAGTGCCCCTAGTCAAACAAGCTGAATCCCATATCATCATCACTCTCTTCCTGTGGTTCTTCCTGCAAAATTACAACAAAATGCAAATTATATAACCAGCACCGATGTGACACATTACAACAACAACAATGACCAAGTCTTGTCCTACCAAATGGGATAAGCCGTATGTGCCTTGTTCTACCAAGTGGCATTGGCAATATCTATCATATGACACCAATGTTCAACAATAATTGAAACAAAATTTTCAACATAAATCTACCTTCTTCTCCTAAGTAGGGGGAACATAAATGGCAGCACCGCCACCACTTGCAGCAGTGGCGGCTGGGGCTGCAGCCACGACCAAAGCCCCACCTCCCCTGATGCTCAATATCAAATTCTCAATGCTTCGCTTCTCAGCAAGTTTAGCAAACAAGCTTGGCCAGTAAGATTCAACTTCAATCTTTGCAGCTTTCAACAAGGTTGAGATTTTCTCATTCTATCAAACATTAACTTAAGGAAAAAACCAAACCATCTTCAACAAAACAAATCATATTCATAGACCCCGTTTTCGTAATTAACAAAATAATCTAGAATCCCACTTCAACATTATATAAAATTGTTCCTTTTTTTTTCTCTATCCAATTCAATGCCAATAAGGGAAAGTGGAATATGCCCCTTTCTCCTTCCCAAAAAAATAAAAAAATAAATAACAAAAAATAAAAATTTTCTCCTTTTCCAAATCTGCTTGAAAATCTATGCTAACAAATAAAAATGCAAAATTGACCCCAAAGAAATCATTAAAATTCAAATATATATATATATAACCATTATTATTGGATGATCATAATCCGAAATTCCATTTAACAACGATACAGTGAAAGCCACGTTATCATCGTGAAGGATCATGAGCTCGTAGCTGCAAGCAACCTCTCCTAGCGAAATTTTTCTCACTACCCATAAATCAAAAAATTAGAAAAAAATAAAAAGAAAATTAATAACATTGAAAAAAAACTAAAACTAGAAAACTTCAATTTTCAGTTAATAAATTATCATAATGTGGTATGGAAACAACCAATGGGAAAGTGAATTACCCCAAAAGAAAATAAGGGGGTTCCCTGCGCTGCAGCAAAATGCAAATTCGATTTCCAATGCAATTCAAGGTTTTAGGGTTTATGGAAGACGATTTTTTATTTTTTGGTCTGAGTATACAAGTCTTTTTTTTTTTTTTTTGGGAATGTAGAGGAAGTAATGATCCCATTTTTAAGCATGATCCCACTTAGCATTAAACATGAAAAAACGGTGAAAATAATAAAATTTTCTAAATAATAATAATAATAATAATTTATCCTTGATGCACTATCGATAAAAAAAAAAGTTTTATAAAAACATCTAATTATATATTAGCAATGCAACAAAAATGATTAAATCAATCACTCGATACTTCAAAGGCCTTATTAATAGAAAGATAAGATTGGATGAGGTTATCAAAGCGTATAATTTTTCTTTTCTTTTCTCATTCACACCCATCCCAGAAGTTATTATAGAAATTACTCTAATTTTTTTTCCTCTTTTTTACCAATTTCATTATGTTCTTTCATTTTGTTTACCCACACCACGTTGGTGAATTAGAAGTGCTAGAGAGGCCAAGCCGAACTGGACATGTTAAGTACTCATTAGATAGACAGGGGGAAGCAAACCAAATCATTCATAGCGATGAAAGTTAATAATTATATTATGCCATTGGATGCTAATTACCCTCTTTAACTTCTATTAAAGTTGGCCTATATAAGGAGAGGAATCTAAGTCTGCAATATTTTAAACATAAATTTGGGATTATTGGTTATAAGGTCAATTAGTGGCACAACCTTTTATACAAATGAACATCATTTTCCCATTCCTTGAATGAACTGCTCCATGTTGAGTTCTAATTGGATTCCTTCCCTTGATATGTCATGTATTCACCCTGTCATCCTTTCTTTGTCCTTGACCCTTTCCATCATCTTTTTCACATATTTAGCATTTACATAGACAACAATTTCTTTTCCCTGTAGAGATTAACTTGAAGAATTTTGTTCAGAAGTTGTTCCAACAGCTTGTGAAGCATCTGCACTTGTTGTTGTACCTTCTGTTGTTGTAACTGTCACATTATTTTGAATCCCTCAATAAAGTCTAGTTTGAATTGGATAGTTAAAGAGACAATAACTACATATATATATATATATATATAAAACAAGTTTTTGCACTAGACTTTTCACCTGTAGTAGTAGTTGGCATTCCCATTGAAGAAGGAAATGTTATACCGGCTGAGCCATATGGTCTGAGGAGAATTGTTGGATACTGCATCATTTGGGGATATTGAACTCCAAGACCATGACCATGGCTATTATGTGCATATTGGACACTGAAAGGGTAAATATAATGGATCAACCCCACTGGCCCTGATGCCCCAGTGGAAGGGTAGTAAAGTGACAATTCCTGCCCTCCATAGACAGCGTAACAATTCTGCAGCACGTAAGTATAGCACAGTCAATGAGGACCATGCAATGCATGCATGATTCATTCAGAGTAATATTTTTTGTACATATAAATCTACATCAAAAGTAGGCACTGTAAAATCAGACACAAGTTAGTAACTGGTGATAGCAAGTGGGACCAAAATTGTGTTTCTTTCGGTAGATTTCACTCTTAATGTCCATTTTCGATGTACAACATGTGATTATTTTAAGCGTCCACTGCATAAATACCAACCATGGGTTATATTGTGTCTTGTGAATATCCATTATATCTGCTAATAACAGCAAAGAAATCGGTTTAAAGAAAGGATAGATAATTAATGTAGGAAAGAAGGCACAAAATTGACTTGCAATAATAGAAAAAATAAAAATTGACCAAAGCCACACATGGTACTTCAATGTTACCCATAGGTTGGATAAGGAAATGTGAATTGGCCAGCAGTTTGACGGACAAATGTTGATGAAGGACCATGATAAGAAGGTGAAGCCAACATTCCAGGGGCTGGTCTAAACCGCCCTTCACCCACAATGTGAAGCTGCATTTCAATTTTCTCGGTTATAGATCACATTTAATATTCTAATGCTTAACATTTAATTGATATATAGAACAATGTTAAAGGTAAAATGTATCTTCTTGATTAGAAGGAAATAAATAAAACTAATTTAGTTGATAAGTGGATTTTTTTTCCAATAATTGGAATAGCTTGACTTTTAATATAGTGTTTTCTTATATTAGAGTAAAAAAGAATAAAATTTAAAATTAAATATATATAAACATGTGTCATAAACGTGTCTCGTAAGATCCGATGAGGACACGGTGCTTCATAGTTAACGAGTGTTTATTTGTTCGTTTTACATGCTCTGCATAGTCATCCAACTTGCACCTAGAGCCACACACAACCACAAGCTATATAGTCCACTAATTAAGTGCTCATTCACCAAAGGTTTTTTTTTAATTCTTTTTCCTTTTTTTTCTTTTTTGTTTGAGTGGGATCGGAGCATAGAAAAAGAAAAAAACTTTGAGTTTTGAAAGGAGTGAAAAAAAAAAGGGAGAAATAAAAAGAATTAGAGCTGTCTCTCACTTTGACAACAACTGTAACCGTTATAATTACGTGAAGCTTATGATGAATATAAAACTAGCCTGTGAGGTGACGTTGTGCAATTAAAACTTAGGAATATAAGTTCTTTCAATTCTCCGTCATCATTATAATGCCGTTATTGGCCATTAATTCAATTAAACCTTAGATTAGACAAGCTAAGCATCACGTGCCATGAATAAATCTCATGATTTCTAATACTAGACTGTCTTGCTCGATTTTTCATTCACTCATCACGATAACTTGGGTACCATTTATAGGTCTTTTTTGTCGGCGATGGATTATCTGTAAGTATCTTATTGATGGTGAGTGATCTATAAGTAATTTTAGTACAAAAATATGCTCTGACTCTAGATTAGGACGAGTTTTCCCTCGACCTAAACTTTTAATTGCCAAAAACAAATCTAAAAGTACCTCAATTCCTGTTTTGCTAGGGCTAAAGAATAGAGGCATTCGAAATGGTTCTAAGCATTGTTTTTGGAATACCAGACTGCATCATTGTAAGTCCCGTTTCAAAATGTAATCAAGTATCACCGAAAGTTGTAGGGCTGTCACGGTGATAGATAGGGGGAAAAGAGAAAGAGAAAAGGAGGACTTCCTACAAATTATGGCCAACTCTTGTTTCAAATTATACCCGCTTATTAAGCTCATGGATCGGACATGGTTTTTTTTTTTTTTTCTTTCTTTTTAGTTTCTGGTACGTAATGGGCATAGGTCTTAAATTATTAAGTAGACATTAGAAAAAGAGTACAGATTATATCACTGAAAATTAATATGAAAAGTCTTTGATGATTGATCATATCTTATAACTTAGATTAATTATTGTAATTTTTCTAATCAGGGTCACAATTATTGATCCAACATAGTATGACCCCTTATTAAGCCCAAGACTATGGGCACAGTTTCTTCTTTTCTATTTTAGTGTTTGGCACATGATGGACCAAGGTCTTAACTTATTAAGCAGATAATAGAAAAGAGAACAGATTATATTATTAATTGAATATTAATATAAAAAGTAATCTTTTGCATTTGATCATATCTTAGACTGAGATTGTTGTGATTGTTCCAATCAAAGAGTCACAATTATTGATCCAACATAGCATGACCCCCATATGACACCCCTGAATTTTCTGTTAAGAAATTGGTGCGTGTGCATTATCATATCTATGATGAGAACCCCAAAATATCTATTGTATTAGGGAGTGGGGCTGAAGCAGTTGTCAAACCAACACAGAGGAAGCAAACATGTCTACTTCAAGGTGCTGGTATCATATGTGAAAATGTTTTTCAAAATCATGAAATGAAGATATCAAATGAATATCATATATTCATTCATATATAATTATAATAGTGTGAGTATATAAAATTCACGTGTAGTGAGATAAGATGAATTTCTATATAAGAATTGTGTTACACTGTTGATAATGAAGAAGAAAAAAAAAATACTATTGATATTAGAGGTGTGTTATTTATACTCATTGTTTACGGATACCGTATTGACTCACAACTCATCTATCATTGGATGAAGTGTTGATACTGTTCAAGTGAGGTTCATATCTAATTCAATAATAAATAAAATGTATGTCAATATGGAGTCCCACATGGGTAAAAGAAATTATTTTTCTTTATAGTACATATCACAAGTCACCACCACCGACACATGCTATCTATTTCATAGCAGAATGAGAGCCAACCTGAGTCTGGTTGCCACAAGGATTCTGATTTTGACTCTCCCGGTAACCAATGTTGTTCGTTCATCTCTCATTATCATCTAGATCACTTAGAATCCCTTATCCTACCACCTCCATGGCCCCACCTCTCCTCCATCACCAACCTTCCTTCTAGCAAACCACCATGAAATCAACTATTTACTAATTTATCATAACTCATTTTAATATTATTGAAATTTGAAGCCTTTACAGCACCCACTGATCATCTTTTTATGTCAGTCGGTGAAAAGTGGGACCTCTTTCTAAAGCAAAGGTAAATGGATAACAACCCCATGAATCAAAATGTAGTCCAACATTGACCATGAATCATGATTCCCCCATCGTTGACCAAAATATATTTGTCTCCTATGCATCATAGGTGTACCATGAATGATCATGATAATCCTCGGTACATGACAAATCGGATGCTCCAAAATAACGAAAAGGTATCTGTTATATGATTTATAGCTAAACATCTTAATTATTACATTAAGAATATAATAAAAGCTATAAAGATCATAATAATTAAATAGTATAAAATTTTTCTTTACTTTGGTCATAAAACTTTTTTCATAGACACCGTCAGAAATTAGATCCCTAATTAGATATTCAAGAAATCCAACTAGCTGCCAACTATGATAAGCCTTGTGATTTATTAAAAAATTTTATATCTCACCATAATAACATGAAAAGGACAAAATTCAGTGTGTTTTTCACAACCAAAAAGAAATATAAATGATTGATAATATAAAATGCTTTATGCTAATAGTATCAAAATGAATCTCTAATCACTAACAAAAATAATATATTAAATTGTTATTACTAAATAGTATTATATAATAATTTAGTATTTTTCTTAATTACTCTAAAATCATTTGAAAAAAATTTGAGTCATATTCTAAAATACATACAAAAAGATACCAGAGTTAGGATTCGAAAAAAAACTTTTAATTCTCTCTTTTAATTCTCTTCTAATCTCCACTTTTTAATGTAATAAAAGTCCACATTAACTATTATAGCTCATAAGTTCCTTCCTTTGTAATTGATTATACGATTTAAGTGGGGCCACCCCACTATAAAAGCCAACTTAATTGGGGTCATATGCCCAATACCCCCCACAGGGAATCTCCTTCCTGATCACAAAGAAGAAAAGAATTTGATGCCTTTTAGTGTCGGCTAGTCCAACAAGAAACCTTCAAGAAACCTCCTCCTCCCTCCACCATCCCAAACCCAAAACCAAACCCTTTTAATCAACCACACCACAACCTCAAATCAAGTGCCACACAATATCCGTCCTCATAGCATAAAAAGAAAAATTGATCATCTCAAAACCAACATTGTTAAATGGGAAATTGTGTGTTCAAAGGGGGTTTGCACAATGCGGTTTTGGAGGACATGATGGTGAAGGTAGTAACCTCAAACGGTGGCATCATGGAGCTCTACTCCCCCATCACCGTGGAATGCATAACCAACGAGTTCCCCGGCCATGGCATCTTCCGTAACCGTCATGACATGCTATCAGAGCCTCTACCACACAACGAAGAACTCCAAGGTGGCGAAATCTACTATCTCCTCGCTGTAAACAACCCTACTTTATCATCTTCATCAAGCAAGAGAGCACAACAAATAATACCCGAAACTTCTACAACCTTAACACCCTACAGAATGTCCACGTGTGAAAAGAACATCAACAACAACAACCACCACCACCATAACAACAAGATGTGGTGGGAACCACATGAAGTGTTTCCGAGGTACAACAATACGGGGGTGTGGAAGGTGAAGTTGGTGATAAGCCCCGAGAAGCTCTCGGAGATCTTGTCACAGGAGTCGAGGACAGAGGCGCTGATAGAGAGCGTCAGGACTGTGGCGAAGTGCGGCAACGGCGTGCCGCCGCCATCGTCCATGGCGAACTCCGATCAGTGCAGTGTGTGCAGTGGCAGTTGGAAGGGTTCTATGTTGGGTGTGGATTGAAATTATTTTTGTTTGTTTCTTTCTTAAAAGTTATATATTATTGTTTAATAACTCTGATTATTATCTACTTCGTTTGTTTATGTAGACGATGAATACTGCCTTTCTTTATTTTTTTTTTATTGTATTTGTTTCATTTGTAGTTAAGAAATTTTTAGGAATGGATGAGTTTAGCTAAGGAATACAAATAAGCAGAAAAATTATACGGATAAATTTTATATGTAAAATTATACATATAATTTATCTAATAAAATTTTCTCCTCATTTTTTGAACTCCTAACTAAATATGCTATTGGATTAAGAATGTGGTGTTTCTATTATTTATAGTAAAAAAACGGTAGTTTTGTAGGATATTTTGTTCCATAATTATATTATATTTTTAATATAATAGTTGAAGTGTTGAATTGTAAATGAAATTGTGTTCACCCAAAAAAAAAAATTTGCATGTTACTTTTTATTTATTGTTTCAAATAGAGCACTGCATAATGATTTTCATTTCTAGTATTTTTTTTTATGAATTACTTTTCTTCTAGGTATCCTGTATATAAGTGCATATGAAGTGATTTCATATCTCGTTTAACTAGTTTTATATTTCATTTCACTAGTATATATAACAAGCCGTGCACAGTATGCGAGATATAAATAATGTGTGATATATTTATACAAAGAATTATAATAATTAATTGTTATAATAAAATATTGACCCTTTTTTTTTTCAGGACCTTTTTGTATTCGCAAATGTTTTTAGTTTTTTCTTCTGGTCTTATCCTTTAATTTGTTTGATGAATCCGCGATTAGAGTTTGAGTAAACCTGATAAATTTAGCCCTAATAAAAATAAAAATCGGACAACTAAGTCCATTGAGGGATTACAAATGGTATTTCTTTTTTTAAGAAATTAATTTGTCCTATATTACCTTCACATATTCCCAGATTGGTGATTTATTCTTACGGTGTGTTTTGATTGAGGGGTAAAAGTATGAACAAAAATTATATGAATTCGTTCTATGTATAAAATAATATATAAAACTTATTTATGTAATTTTTATCCTTAATTTTATCCTCTAACCAAACATATAGTTGAGTATAAAAGAAATAGAGTATTTTCCTTTTTCTTTTTATTCTTTTATTTGGACGAATTCTTTTTATTTTAATTTTTTTTTTGTCTTCTCCTTTTTCCTTTTCTTTTTTTTGTTACATGTCCTTTTTCTTTAATCCTAGCTACTAATCTAGTAATCCCACTTTTGTGGTTTTTTTTTTTGGTCGTGCCTTTTTTTGGGTTGAAATCGAGTAATCCCTCCCAAGAATGGAGGCAATGAGATAATATGTGAAATTCATACTCAAGACCAAAACTACTGGTTTTGGTACATAGCCCAAAATCGTTTTTGGTACTATTATGGGACTAAGTCCAGCCCCAAAGCTTCAGTTTTTGGTCACATATAATAGGGCCATGGTTCAGACCAAAATACAGGGGACATGGTCGGCCAAAAAGAATGGGACCCTCCAAAAGACCAAAAAGGAAAGGAAAATTAAAATGGTGGGTTGCCATGATGAATCCTTTTTTGGTAGCCCATGGTCAAAAAGTATTTCTTCTTTCGATAGCCCAAAACAATCTTATTAGACATAAAATTAGAGTGAATATCCAAATTGATCATTTAAAAATATGATGAAGAAAGGCAAAGACACAATATGAAAATTTTAAAATGATATTTTTGAAAAAATAATATCTTAATTTTATGTTCCAAAGATATATATATATATATATCTACTGTTCCTCCTTTTCGAAAGGATAAAAGGTGGCTTAAAAATTGTCTTAGGGTAGGATAACTCTAGGGTTTTTGTCTCTGTCTCATTCTTCAAACATATTTATATCATTATTGTCTCTATATTTTATGTCCGAAGACATGCAAGAATCTATTATTAAATTGTGGGTTCACTTGCTAATATAATTAAATAGTTAAGATTTACTATCATATGACAAAATTTGAAGGAATTATCATATGAATTAAGAGAATTATACCCATTTTCTTATATTTTGGCTTAAACTAAAGGTGTGACATTACATTTATCATCGAGAGATTTTTCTAAATTTTTTATATTTGCGTTTATCTCACAAAACCTTAAGTGTTAGTAGAGAGAAGTTTCACATGAGTGGGAAATAGATTATATTAAGTCAAGATCATCATATAATAAATAGCATACTTTCTTAGACCTATTATATATAGTGATCATTTTATTGCTCAGTCTATTGTCGGACATTTTTTTCAAATTTAATTTTGGCAGTCCTATTCGCTCTTATAGCTAGCATATCTTCGTTAAAGATTCATGTATATGTACCAATGTACCATATGATGGTTAACCGACCCAATTGACCCAAAGTATTTGTTCATTGGGGAAGACACCAAATCTTTAATTTGTTTGGGAGATTTCAATTATTTTTGTCACGGCCAGTGACCACAAACTAAGGAAGGAACCTGCCTGAAAGTTAAAAGGCGCATTTAATTTCTTTTGGATGCTTAACAATTAATACACATAACTTCACGCGTAGTGGTGACCCTTTCAAGTAAGCTCAGAGCAACATAGTCATATATGCACACTTTGTGCGGTTGTGGGCACATGCATTGTTCTGGGGATGGGGCTTGGATGTTGATAGAGATTTTTTTTATTACCACAAGTACGAGAGACAATTTTGTTTGAGATCACTATCAGACATTAAATGAGAGCCAGCACTTTTGCCATTAAAATCTGAACCGTCACTTTGCCATAAGTAGGAGGTTAGGTTTTCTTTTCTTTTCTTTTCTTTTTTAACTAAATCCAAAACTTACGTAGTGTATGGAATGGTAGAGGTAGCAGATATCCTAATGAAGGTTAGGTAGAGTTTGCCATGATGAATGTGAATTGAAATATAGTTTATTAATTGTAAAGCTTAATAAATGAAATGAATCATTATTGTTATTATTATTATTTAAGCGATATAAAATGTAGTCCTATATTGACAAGTGAGTTCACACTTTAATGATCTTGTGTGTGTCAATAAATTATTGGAGGTTACGAATTTGACTCTCATTTTCACATTCTATTCCTTAATATCTTAGTTAAAATAATAGTAATATATTGTTATTTTATAATTGATTCATTTTTTATATTTTTTTCAAATTTTTTGTATATGTATACTCATTTTTTTTATGAGATATATATAATTCATATTTTCACATAAAGAAAAAGAAATTACGTAGTAAATTGATTTTCTTACCCGTATATAGTGTTCAAATTGAATTAAGTGTTTTACCACAAATAACTTTGTTTTAGCATAATAATATTGAGTGATAATAGATAATAGAGTGTGAGATGGGAAGGTTTTTGTTTTCAAAAAATAATTATCTATTTTTGTTTCTTATTTTCAGTTTGTTTGCTACCTTTAAGGATTTTATAAAGTAAATAGTAAAAAAAATGACTAATAAGTTTTTATTTCTGTTTTTACTATTTTATTAAAAAAAATTAAAAAGTAAATTGGAAAAAAAACAAACAAACAAGCCCTTAGAACGTAAGTGTGGAAGCGTTTTTTTTTTTTTGGTGATAATAGAGGGCCTAAGCGTTTTTGTTTTTTAATTTTGTTTTTAATCAGACATGTTCTTTCTTTCTATCGCAGTAACAAATGCAATTTAATGTATTGAAACAATTTGTGAAAAGATTTTAAAAAACTTATTGACTAGATAAGGTTAGAAGGAGGAGGACAACGGATGCCAAGAGGGACCAAGAAAACTATTTTTAATACTTACATATGATGTAAAACACTTTATAAAACGATGTTGTTTATTTTCTTTAACTGTTTTAAAACAACAAAAACTAATAATTAAAAATAGTTTTCTAGCACGAACGTTCTTAAATTTGTTTATACGTTTAGCTTGCTGAAAATTCAACTGGTGAAATATAATTATTGAGAACTGTTCTTGCATTAAGTTAAAAAATGCATTGGCATGTTTCTTTATGAGTCGCTAATTACGTTTAGCTGGGCTGAAAACTCAACTGGTGAGATTATCAAGTGTTATTTGTATCAAATCAAATAATGTATTGGCATGTTTCTCTTGAGGCGTTAGTTTCGTTT